>ML801407.1:156797-196422 GCA_009831015.1 Picea engelmannii | reverse complement strand
AATATGTAGATGGATATCATTGTTTCATGAATATGACTTTGAGGTCATCGTGAAACTAGGGAAATTTAATTTAGGACCTGATCATTTGTTGCGCTTACTATCCGAAGAAGATGCAGGCAACTTGGAAGACAATTTACTAGATGCACATTGATTTGCCATACATATGGTTGAAGACTATTGTGTATACATAGTCCAATTATTAAGTACAATAATAACCCCACCTGAGTTTACAATTGTGTAGAAGAAGTAGTTAGTAGTGAAGGCAACCGACTACCAGCTGATAACAAGAAATTTGTACAAGTTAGGCACAAACAATATTATGTGATGATGTGTATTAGAGAATGAACGACACATGAAATTGTCAGAGGCACATGGATGGGTTGCAGGAGGTCATTATGTAGGAAAAAAAGAAACTCAAAAGATTTTGCACGCATGATTGTAGTGGCCTACCCTGCATACAAATGCTAAGGAATTATGCTAGAATTGTGATGTTTGTCGGAGACTTGGGAAGCCTTCCAGGAGGGATGAGATGTCAATAGTACCAAAAGTAACATTACAAGATTTTGATAAATGGGCCATTGATTTTGTTGGACTGATTAATCCACTAGCCATGAGTCAAGAGCTAGATGCATTATTATTGCAACATATTAATTAACTAGATGGGCTGAGGCAGAGACAGTTAGAGAATGCAACATAGAGACAACTGCACAATTTTTGTTTGAAAATGTGGTTACAAGGTTTGGATGCCCAAGAATACTTATGAGTGATCATGGAACTCATTTTATGAATAAGATGATTACAAATTTGACAGAGGAGTTTTAAATTCATCATCAGAAGAGCACATTGTATCATCCTCAAGCAAATGGAACAGTAGAAGCATTCAATAAGATATTATAAAACACATTAACGAAGGCATGCAATGTAAGCTAATATGATAGGGACATGAGGATTCCAACCGTGTTATGAGCGTATAGGAATACAAGCAAGAAATTGAAAGGACAAACCACATTCAGACTAGTGTATGGTCACAAAGTTGTTATGCCTATGGAATTCTTAGTACCGAGATTGCTCATTGCTACACTGATAGAGCTTACATATTTTGATGCAATAGAGAAGAGACCGTTAGAGCTAGTAGAACTGGAAGAAGACCACTTTGTCACATGTTTCCATCAACAAGTTCAAAAAGTGTCTCAGAAAGCATGGCATGAAAGACACATTAAACAAAAGAAGTTTCAGACATGAGACTTAGTGTTACTCTATGACAACAGGTTTTTGCAGCACCCTGGGAAGTTTCAAATGCATTGCTTAGGTCCATATGTGATAAGGTTTGTGACAAATGCAGGTGTTGTTGAGTTGGAGAAACTGAATGGAGAAGTTGTGGAAGGACTCGTTAATTATAGTCGACTAAAGATATATAGGGACTGTTGGGCTTCTGCACACTAGTCTGAGCACACAAAATGTGTACCATGGTATTTGTATTATAATTTATTATAGAAAGAAAAATAGAAAAATGGAAAAAGAGAAAAAGAGAGAAGGAACAAAAGAAAAGCATACAAAGTTGTAATGGTAATCAGACATTGTTCAAAGAAACAAATGAATCGAAAAACATCATAGACAAGAAGAGGAAGGTGAACTGTGCAGAAAGGCGTAAGAGAGTACGAAGAAAGAAGGCAAGGTTGGAGATCCATGCATATGAAAATTGAAGGCATTAAATATCAAACATGACAGGACAAGCATTATAGAGCGATCATGGCGGAAAAGTAGTGGAGACGCGTAGTCATAAATGGAAAGCGCCGACAAGATCGTGACAGACTGGAAAGACTTAGACCGTGATCCACAAAACAATCCAAATTTATTGCAGAGTATGGAATGAATTGAATGTGAGTACAATTGTATTGGAAAACATGTTTGTTCACGGAGAAGAGGATAATAGTTGGCAACGGGCGCTAAAAGTAGTTGAAGGGTCGAAGGAAATAAGTTACTGTCATTTGAGTTTTCATAGCGAGCAGCGAGAGTAGAGAGCTGAGTGAATGCAGACAGAGCTGAAGGAGTTAGTTTCCAAGATACGTGTGTTTTAGAGAGCTATGACACCACCCAAGGTAGCAACAACATCAACATCAAGGACAAAGAAACAATGCACTAAGCCAACAGTAGCACCTGTATAGGAAGGAACCCCAGAAGCATATGCACCAGAGATGAGTTCGACCAACTTTTTAAAGGAGTATATACCATCTAGAAAGATGATGAGGAAGTTGGTTAAGTTATAAAAGGAAGTGAAGTATGAGATCGTGGAGCCAAAAATTCCACCAGGTGTAATAGTTGAAGAAGATATTTTAGGCACAGTACCGAATTTGTAGTTTGCAGATCATGACGTATCAGATGAGAAGAAATTTAGTAGTATACCTAGGGAGGTAATATGGGGTACCTAGGGAGGTACCCAATGTGAATGTAGTTATGTATTATTAATGGAAGTCATTCAATATATGAGAATGTGGTCATTCAATGTAAGGTGGACTACGTCCACTATATTAAATAAGGCCCACTGCGGTAGTTAAATGCAATAAATGTGAGAAGGCTCTTTAGAAGGTTCCTAGGAGATAGAGAGAGCTATATAAAGAAGTGTAAGCAATGTAATGAAACATAGTGAAGAATTTTTTTATTGTAGCAAGCAAGTATTGCTTGTGAGTTTTATCCTTCCTTAATGTAGTATACCTAGGGAGGTAATATGGGGTACCTAGGGAGGTACCCAGTGGGAATGTGGTTATGTATTATTAGTATAAGTCATTCAATATATGAGAATGTGATAATTCAATGTAAGGTGGACTAGGTTCACTATATTAAATAAGACCCACTATGGTAGTTAAATGTAATAAATGTGAGAAGGCTCTCTAGAAGGTTCCTAGGAGATAGATAGAGCTATATAAAAAAGTGTAAGCAATGTAATGAAACATAGTGAAGAATATTTTTATTGTAGCAAGAAAGTATTTCTTGGGAGTTTTATCCTTCCTTAAGGATTAATATATGGTTTCTCTATTTCTTGTGTTCAGTATTTTGGTGAATGGTTTGGATTATTCTTGTTGATATTGTGGGTTTATTTTGAGATTTATCTCTAGATATATTCAAGAGTCTATCTGAAGTTGTATTTGCATATCTATCAGGTATTTAATGAGTGGTATAAGAGCACTTTCCTTGGCCAAAGAAGGGGATACTTTTTTTTTTTTTCTCTTTTTGCAGATTGTTTCTGGGAAAAAAGTGGGCGACGCACTTCAGGTTCATATCTGAAACTTTCTGAGCATAATTTGGCCAAACAAATTGGATATTTGAATTCTTCTCGGAAAATTACCCAATTTCAAAAAAACAAATCAGACGAAATGGAGTCCATAAGGTGAAGTTATGAGCATTTTAAATTAAACAATTTTTAGGGTTTTTCCGAAAAAAGCCGCACGATTTGCATAGTAAGTTATTTTATAAACCCTAGTTTTTGCTGAATATTTCTCTAAGCAAGATGATTTTTACTGGAAAAGTTGATGGTCCTAGTATTGAAGAATATATAAAATATCAAAAGTTCACATGGAAAGATCATTGGAGAATATGTCTACACTATGGTTTCCAAGAAGATGCTCGCATATGGTGGAACTCATTTAATTATAATGAGTTTATGACACTTTTTGATGAAGCATATGTAAAGTTAATTTTAGACAAGTGGTCTCATACAAAGTGTAAGGATGAAGAGGGCAACAAGGGTTTATTTTCATGTGGAAACTCTATATTACAGGTTCATGGTTGTATTCATAAGGAGAATATTATTGTTTCTATTAACCCTAGTTGCATGCATAAATTTATGAATGTTTAGTTGGTTAATCGATTGCAAGTTCCTGGAAAGAATATTCAAAGCACACAAGTTGAGGGTGAAAATATTAAAAATTTTAAGGATTTGAAGCTCAGTATGGATAAATATGTGTTGCAATCAGATTTTTATGCTATAAATATGGATGAAGTGGATATTGTTTTGGGATATCCTTGGATAGAATCAGTGGGTACAATTACTATTAATGTGCAAAAGAATTTTTTGAAGTTGTGGTACAAGAAAAAGAAAATCACATTGCAGGATGTGTCTCTTAGTAAAAAAGATGGGCCCACATAGGCTAGAAAATAAGTTATTGTCGGGTTTGAAGTTGAATCAAAGGAAAAATCTATAGAAGGAGATGAAGAAAAACCACAGGAAGGACACCGTCAGGAAGATAAGGAGGTCATTGAATCAAAGGAACAATGTGTTGCAGATTTGAAGAAAAAATAATAGATTCCTATAGTTGTTGTATATCACCATCCACATCAAATCGAGAAACAACAGTCATCCATGCAAGGGTATGCCAATCAACACATTTATGCACCAGTAGGGAACCAGAAAGGAAACGGATCAAGAGAAGGTGCATGGAGGACCACTAGCACTACAAGAAGAGATCAAGCTACAAAAACAATCCCATGGAAACCCCTACATGATGTAGAGAAAGATCAGGGTGGCAAGGAAACATATGGACATCATGTTAGACTTCCATTAGGACGGATGGATGGTCGTACTTGGTACCAGTTGACTACATTGCTTAGTCGGTCATATTGTATTGTTTCTTCTTGTGTTTCGAGGACGAAACATGTGAAGGGGGATGGAATGTAGTATACCTAGGGAGGTAATATGGGGTACCTAGGGAGTTACCCAATGGGAATGTGGTTATGTATTATTAGTTGAAGTCATTCAATATATGAGAATGTGGTCATTCAATGTAAGGTGGACTAGGTTCACTATATTAAATAAGACCCACTATGGTAGTTAAATGTAATAAATGTGAAAAGGCACTCTAGAAGATTCCTAGGAGATAGAGAGAGCTATATAAAGAAGTGTAAACAATGTAATGGAACATAATGAAGAATATTTTTATTGTAGCAAGCAAGTATTGCTTGAGAGTTTTATCCTTCCTTAAGGATTAATATATGGTGTTACCCTACCTAAAGGGTTTCTCTATTTCTTGTGTTCAGTATTTTGGTGAATGGTTTGGATTATTCTTGTTGATATTGTGGGTTTATTTTGATATTTATCTTCATATCTATTCAAGAACTTAACAATTGGTATCAGAGCACTTTCCTTGGTAGGCATTGTGGGCAATTTTTTTTATTTTTTTTTGTAGATTTATTTTTTCGGAGAAAAACAAAGAGGGTCACAACATTACGGATGATTTATATAGGTTTTGGTGCAAAATTTGTGGAAAATGGTTGTATATTTGAGTTCCTCTCAGAAAATAACCCAATTTAAAAAAAAATCATCTAAAACAGAGTCCAGGAAGTAAAGTTATTTGCATTTTAAAATATGCAATTTTCAGGGTTTTTTCCATGGACGATCATGTGATTTTTCTAATTTGTGTAGCATCTAGAGATGAATTTTCCAAAAAACATTATACATCTGAGTTCCAATCACAATTTCACCCAAATTAAAAAAAAAAAACGTCCGAATCGGAGTTAAGAAAGTGAAGATATCGTTGATTTAAAATCAACCATTTTTGGGGTTTTTTTGTGACAACGACGAGACTGTAGAGTCTATAAATTTTCATATGGTACTCAGATTGTTACAATATCAGACCTATTGGATAGATAATTTCCAGGGCTTTATTTTGATATATTTGATGTGGTGTTTCCAATGGATGTTCACTCTCAAACCCTCAAGGAAATTCTATACATAATTGAAGCATTCAAATCTCAAATGCATGACACATTGCATAACTTTCAAGAAGGTCTCAGGGATGGTTTTAGTAGTATTCATGAGTCCTTGGAAAGAATCCAGGAGAAATATATTTTTTTGAACATCATGAATGAAAATCATCAAGAAGTGTATGCTTGGTATGCTTTGGAGGATGATTTTGATGATTGGTATATGGATAGTTGTCATTTCTGGGATGACAACCACTTACATATTCTATTTGATGACTCTACTCCGCCTCAAGTAGAGAAATTCTTGGAGAGCAAAAATGATCATTCTCTGCATATTCTTCTTCAGTTTTATTATTCTCCAGTCACAATGAATTCATTTTTTGTTGGTTCTAAATATTTCGATCCACATGACCAATGTCAATCTTTAGAGCATCGTTTTCAGTTGGTTCCCAAGTTCCAATATCTTCAACATGGAGTTCACATGAGCACTTGGACATGGGACCCAGGTTCACAGTGGCAGTTCAACTACTTCAACATAGTGGCTCACATTTATACATGGGACCTTGGTTCTCCAATCTTCTTCAACATTATGGTCCACAATTATCCATGGGACCTTGATATATGGTTGTCCACCCTCATAACAAGCGTTGATGACAACGTTTTCTTAAGGGGGATGGAATGTTAGGTATCTAGAGAGGTAGTGGAGGCCATCCAATGTAAGGTGGAACAGGTCCACTATATTATTAAATAAGGCCCACTATGGTAGTTAGATATAATAAATGAGTAGTTAGATATAATAAATGTAATATGACTTATTAGAAGGTTCTTCTTCTTCTAGAAGATTCCTCCTCTAGAATGTTCTAAGGTGATGGTAGCACTATATAAATGGGTTCAAGTAATGTAATGGGATATGAAGATAATTTTTGTATTTGGAGCGGTAGGTGAATAGGAGGAAGCCCCCTTGAAGAGGCAAGTGAACATGAGATGATCCCTTCCATAATAAGATCCATTGTATGGTGTTTCCCTACCTCAAGGGTTTCTATAATAAAGTGTGGTTTCTTTTATATTGTTCCTTGGATCTATTGTGATATTTCTATATTTAATCTTTGGTGCTTAACAAATTCCTTGAGTTAGCACCCAAGAAATACTTGAAGATAATCAGTTTCCTAGAGACATCGTTTATTATGGTTGAGCCAAAGCCTTGGGCAGTAGGGTTGGAGAAAGAAAGGATTCTGAACTTGTTAGAGATCCCACACTTTGGTAGGAGAGCTAAGATAAACTCTTGGGTTAAGATGTTGTTAAGGTGCGTACATGGAGGATACCTATGGCTAGACAGAGATGTGTCCATAGATACATAGTTTATTGCATGGATAATAGGGTTGCCAACAACAGGGGAGGACCCATTACCACTTTTTAAAGATAAGTCGAATGAGAAAGCTTTGCCGGAGAGGATGAAAGAGACGTTTGATATGTAGAGGAGCACACGGGCTTGATGTAGCAAGTATCAATGATGAGTGCATAAGGTTTGCGACGCAAGTGTTGGCATGCAAATTTTTGAGAAAGTGTCGGAAGGGTAAAGTGTCAGTAGGTGTGATAACAGCAGTAGAGAAGTGAATAGAAGGCATGCACATGAATTGGTCGACCTTTCCGGTCAATCAAATTTTGATGGACTACAAGGAAGCTCAAGACAAGGGAGCAGAGTTCCATTATGCATGGTTGTTAATACTGATAGGATTAGTGGCTTGGAGGGAGCCAAAAGACTCACATTTTCAGTCAGCCATGAACAAACCATGTTTGACAATGAGATATTCTAACTTGTGGCATATTGCACACAAAGAGAGACAACTAGATAACAACATCTCTTTTTACATCTATAAGGAAGTAATTCAACAATGCATTCAAGATACACCATGCATATTACTGCAGGTGGTAGAAGCGTACAAGGAAGTTGTGCATTTTAAGGTAGGACACCATTATATGTACATTCAAGTGAAGAGGGACCCAACTTAGGAATGGCTACCCACAAGATATAAGGTGACTGAAGAAGAAATGGGACATATCGTGGAAGATTGGGATGCCGAGTGGAAGATCCCAACGACAGAAATAGAGCAGCCAGAAACACAACGCCCAGAAGTATAAGAAGTAGGATATGATGAAGAATAAGAAGGATATGGAAACCAAGGAAATGGCTTAGGTGACACAAAAAATACTATAACGCG
The DNA here is from genome assembly GCA_009831015.1 of Picea engelmannii. Lineage (NCBI taxonomy): Eukaryota > Viridiplantae > Streptophyta > Pinopsida > Pinales > Pinaceae > Picea > Picea engelmannii. Next base: position 188,506 of record ML801407.1, on the reverse strand, counting down.
CTTAGGAGAGAAGAGGAAAGAAACAAGCAAAGGGAAAGCAGTCCCACTGTGCAAGAAGAGGAAAGTTGTGAAGGTAATGGCCATTCAATCGTTAACAAAGGATGACCTAGAAAAGATCACAGATTAAGTCAAGGAGGTTATTGAGGAGGATTTTGATCAAGCAAGGTAGAAGCAAGAAGAAAGTCACTCATACATGCAAGCACATTTTGTTGCACTACGACAAATTTTGGAGACAACTAGGATAATGCCAATTAAAACAAGAGAACAAGAGTAGATGAAGAGTATAACGAAGACCATAGAGGCAAAATTGATGACCTCTCACCCATCTACAACATCAGGAGAGCATCATGTGATGAAGATAACAGTAGGAGCTTTAGAGTTCCCTACATGAGAGTTGCATGAGCACACAATAACACTTAGTCATATCAAATTGGTGTTGTCTCAGTTTCCCATAGAAGTATTACATGGTTTACATACGAGCATCACTCAGGAAATTCAATTGCACGTGGTGTCAACATCGATGGAGTTGACCAAGGAAGTTGCAGATAATGATGCGCTATAGGTAGAATACAATAAACTTAGGCTGGAGAGGAATGAGGTTTCACAATGGACAAAAAGATTGAAATAGGTGGTCTAGGGGGTCTATAGTAATATTCCATAAGTGCCTATGGAAGTAGATTCCCCTTTAGAAGAATAGGTGTTATCAGACAAATCGGTAAGTGCAGACATAAACAAATCTCCCTAGTTTCACCCCGAAACTAGAACAAAACAAGACATAATATACAACTTTCCCTAAGTTTTAATTATCAAGCATACTAACTAACAAGAGATAAATGACATACCTTTTAAATTCCATTTGTCCTCTCTAGTGTCATCCTTGCTCCATTCCAAGGCTTATGGGATGTTGAACCTGTAAAAATACACAAGCCAACGAAGTGAAAGCAACAATGTATACTCAACAAAACCTATGTATGTGATCAAGGAGTCATACAATAAAATAAGACCACTTTTGTGGGAAATAAATATATCATTATATTAGAAATATGAAAAGGATAATTAAACCAATGCCTTGATGTTGTAGGGTCCCTTACAACAGTTCCTTGCTTCCCACACACTTCTGCTCAACGAATTATGAGACTGTAGATTTTAAAGTCACTCACAATATCAACTTGGCAAAGTGAAACTCAAATCCAACATACAAGCTACAAAACTCAAGAACTAGCCATTCCAAAAACTCTCTAACCATTCCAAAGCTAGCTTTCCCCATGAGAACTCTTCTCCTTTTATAAGATAAAAAGGATAGTGTGAGGAGGTTAGGATGATCCAACTAGAACAGGGATGCGAATCATATCCAAACCGATCGGAGGCCACCTCACCCTCGAAGTTTCTATTCTAAAAATGTTGAGAAGATGCTCTTTTTCTTCGTAAACAAGATTGTCACAACCTTAAAATTGAGAAAACTGCAACAATGTCACATGCCACTATGGTGCAACCCACGACAATCCTAAATCGTCACACCCTTAACACTAAGCAAGGTGAGACAATCCCTTTTTATAAGGTTTTTACAAAGGAAAAGATAATTTTCATCTTGCTGGGAAGATGTGTCTTCATTCTTCTTCAGGGATTCAGGACATTGATCCTTCTAAAGACAAAGGATAGGTGTACATCATTAATGATCATAGGGGTGATGAAAATAATGTGTAACAATAAGCCCCCCAAAGTATGAAGTTAGAACAAAGTGATAACTAAAATTATTTTTCGAGTGTGTGTAGGGAACAATGAACATGTCGGTCGGAAAACTACTAACAAACAAGGAAATACAGTACAATAATATATCATCACCGAGGTAGGCATTCCCATACTTAGAATACAAGTGACTCAAAGCATAAATGTCGACATGCAAAGATTCATGTCAAGTAAGACAGGTCATGGCCACCAAACATACACTGTGGATCCATTCCGTTATGACTCAAATATGAACATAACCACCAAAAATACATTATCTCCCCTAAGACATAACCTTCATGAGAAAAATTCATCCTTTTGATGACCAATATGACTTGTTTATATAATTATATATGATTAACTTAAGTTGAAATGTGACATATTCTTGATCTTAGAGTGATTTGTAGTTATTATTATTATTGCATATGTTATATATGGAGACTAATGTTATAGCCAAAGGTTAAGTGCATAAAATAAAATTACCAAGACAAGATTGATCTTCCTCATTCATGGCTCCTAAAAAAATTGATGACTATTGATATTTTTAAGGGATCTTCTCCCTTCACCTTCTCTAGAAGACTAGAGTAAATCCCACCAAAACAAGTTGCATGATTTTATTAGATTTTGAGTCAGACTTCATCAATCAAGGGATTGATTGGAAGGATTCGATAAGATTCCTTTTCAAGTATAAGAGGAATCATAGATGATAGATTTAGGTAGTCTATTATTGAGGGTTGTCATTCATCGATTTGTGAATTCGAATTTGGAAGTAATGCATATTTTTTTGTTTAAGTTTCATGCTATAAATAATGTTTTTATCTAGAGGTTGAAGCCGCAATGGAGGTTGAGTCCCCTCTACATATATATTAGATGCTTTTTTATTTTATTTTCTTTTAAAAGTTATAGTTTTATTTCTGCATTTCCATTTCTTAAATTCCTGTACTTAAATTTATAGCATTCATTTTCTTTCATACATTTCCTTTACTGTTTTTTCTTTATGGTTTGCCATTGCTTGATGTTAGAATAGTTTAATTTTTTCACCTTTACTTTTTGTTCATTTTCTTTATGCACATTTACTTTATGGTCATTTTCTTTACTTCTCTCTCTTGCTGAATATATCAACTCATCCTATGACTCTAAGGTTCTCCTTCCTTGACACCATTAGCTGATTAAGTATCCTTATGACTATTTCCTCCTTCATATCTTCTAAAATGGTAGCACTCCCCACACCCTCCACTCTTGGTTCCCTTGACTTTGGGTAGAATGGGTGCATAAGCCATCAATAGTGGAGAGCTAAGAAATATAAGTAAAGAGGCTAAAATTGGGCATCCCTTCTTGTTGTTAGGAAAATTTAATTTGTAGCAACATTCAACTAATTTACAACTTTCATCGCACTTGAATTTCAATTTTCTTTATTTATTTTATTTCTTAGTTCTTACATTCTTAGAGTTAGCATGTTTCATTTCTAATAAATAGTTGTCCTAGTGTAGTTTTCACATATAGTGCATAGTACCTCATATGTTTACACGAACCCCAGGTTGAAATTTAAAGTGAGGAGTTCAATATTATTTTTGAAATTCCTTGGCCCATCATACCATTAGATAAATTGTAAATATACTTTAGGTGTTCCTTAATTGATCAAAATCAAGAAATTATTCTCAAAACAATCTTTATTTACCTTAATTTCTCTTGATCAAATAAAACTTATATAAATGTGGAATAAGGTGGTAATAGAGCATTATATTGGAAAAAATATGGAGAAAAGGTTGGATAAAATGGATAATTGACAGTCAAAATGGAGACCGATCACCACCCATGCCAACCAAATTCTGCTAGCACATTTCAAAATTTAAGGGACAACTAGGAGAGGACCTAACCAACCATATTACAACTTTTATTTATGGTGCTCTTCTAATAATATAAAAAATGATTCCATCCAACTTAGGTTATTCCAAATAACCCTCACCAAACCATTATATAAGTGGTACATTAACAAAGTAGTAGGATCACATGAAAACTTCACATCATTAGCAAAAACATTCTTGACATTTTTTCAATTACTAATCCATCATGACACACGATTTAAAATTCTTACTAATTTTGGGAAAAAACTTCAATACACATCATTGATCACATCCATGAGTGACATTGATGGTGTATCCTATGTAAGATTGAAGTCAAAATCAAAGTCCTCTTGAATTGGTTTCTAAAATCCCCTTTTCCCTTAATCACCAAAAGACATAGCCACCACCATGCCTTAGACAAAGAAAGAGGCCATCCTCAAAGAAAAAAATATTGATCTCATCTATGCCCAATCATGGTATTTATACACAATCACCCCCTATGCACCCCATCCTCACCCATTCAAAAAAGAGACTCTAGGACATATCATTTAGTTGATGGACTGATAAGGTTGATTACCCATATCAACAAACCATATAGACATCCATCCCCTTATGGCACCAATAATTATGATGACCATTACGGAAAAGACAACACCTCTTAGGGCATTTCTCACACTTTATATGGGAATAAAACATGCCTTACACCAATCTATCCAATAGATTATATGGAATCAATCCATCACACCCAATGCAACACATGTGCATGACCCCTCATGCAATAGTAAAAAATATAGCAGAGGTGGGTCCACATCCTACAACCCATATGGTATCACCTCACAAGGAAATCCTCTCTACCCATTCCCTGGTATTCCATTATCTGTTTTTGCACCATAACCCACTATGTATTGCATTGACATTAAATTTATTTAATGTTCAATCCATCCAAAAATGTTGGGGGAAATTCAAACCTTGAAACCAAAACCAAAATATTGGTAACAACAACCAACCCAAACAATGAAAGAACAATGGTCTTAGGATTAATTTCCATTTTGCATTATGTGGTGAGTTTGGTCACTACACTCAACATTGCCCCCAAATTGTGTAGCTCAAATAGATGAAGAATATGATGTCTAACTAGGGCCCTAATCCTCCACAATGGATATTTCCCCTCCATAACCATTTCCTACACCATCACAACTGGTTCTTTTGCACAACCCCTTCCCTCAATAAGGAGTTGTATCCAACCAATAGGAAGCTAGAAAATCCTCCCAATCATCAATATCATACCCACCATTGATTCTTTCTCAACCAATATACTCTCCCTATCAACATATCTACATTAAATTGATAGAGATTCATCTCCAAAATCATAACTAACAATAAGGAATTCTCACCGAATTCACTCAAACCAATCCATAAACCACCCAACAACCTATTAAAAATCCCTTGATGATTCCACACCCTAGTATTATTACTACACCACATTTACCAAAGTTGCATCTATGACATACTACTCATAACCATCATGCAAGAGCCACCCATAGTTATAACATTGTTGATGTTTTGGCTTAGTACCTTGTAGCCATGTCGTCTCTAGAGGTCATCTAGACCTATCCTTCCTGAAGGAGGGAATTGCTACTGGTGTTGGGGGTAGTCGACCCTTTTGATTCCAAACTAATAACCTTCAATTTTGATAGTTTAAATCCTAGGCTTCCATCTCTCATGGATTTCCAAAGACCTATCTCAATAAGAAACATTACCATTTATCACTATATCATGGATGAGGGAGCATCTACTTGCATCATGTCCACCACAATATGGAGAAAGTTAGGCTCCTGATAGCTTACACCCTCAACCATTACCCTTTAGGATTATGACGATTTACCATACCAACTACAAGGCTTTTACCAAAATGTCCCCATCAAATGGTAGGCAAAACCATCTTAATAGACATATAGGTTGTAGATGTGTTGCTAAACTACAACATCCTCCTCGGATGTAGTTATATGTATGTAATGAAAGTCATAGCCTCATTATTTTTCTGCACAATGATTTTCCCTCATAATGGGAAGGTCATCACCATAAACCAACTCATGCACAAGAAAATTCAACCAACATTTAACCTAGATATTATCCTTCTCCTCATAGGGGAAAGTGAGGAACCCCCTTCATACATTGAGAAAGGTTCTAGAATATTAAAATTATTATTTTTTAGTTTGCACATATCATGGTGAACCACCTCAGGTCCCATTAGTAGACTCAATTGAAGTATGGATGCTTTTGTTAGTAGAGGTGATACCATCTATCACCCAATATATTCCAAGCTCATTGTCTATGTCTAATAACTCATCTCCATCTAGTGAGACATCCAATATCATCACTCACATCCCCTTCTTCTTTCCAATGTCAGGAGTTGTGGGACATATACTTATGGCCACACTTATCCTCCCATAATTACTTTAGGATTAAATTTACGGTACTTATCACCCACAATACTTACACTAGTGCCAACATCATTATCCCACATTGTTCTACACCATCTAGCACCAATGATTGCCTCAAGAACACCAGTAGTTAGAAAGCCAGCTAGGGACAAGAACAAGAAATCCATGGGTAAAATCTAAGAAACCATTCACATCCTTCCACCATATGTTTTATTTGATGTCTAGGGCCATGACATGAGCCTATGCCCCATGCTCCCATAATTAAGGAAACTTCTTCACCCACCAAAGACAATACCATTATTTCCAAACCCCATAGTCCAAGGAAATCCCCTATCCCCATTGAAGGAACCTACTAATGCATGTAACATGACATTATCTGCAAACCATTTGTGTGCCATATGTTACACATACAACCATTACTCTCACCATTATCTAGATCTACCACAGTCTTAGACTACATTGATTGTAGTGCGTTAGACACCTATTTCAGCTCAACCAACTATGAAACTTCAATAGATATTACCACCACCATTTATTACATATCCACATCAACTGGATCACACATTAGTCATTCTTGTTTCCTTTTTGGGAACTTTGACCATTTTAATTTCTAATTCCCAAAAATCATCGAGTATTAGATTCATCATTTGGCCCAACTTAGAAAACTTGATGCCTCCCTCCCGAGCATAAAAAAAATGAGAGTTCCTCCACCTACTCTAGTCAAATCACTAGAAATATATTAGGGGTTTTTACCACCTCACACACCAACTACCTCACCAAAATAGACTTTGCAAGAGATCCTCCCCGGACTAGGAGCAACCAACATTAGTCAATTTGCTACCATATATCACATCTGCACCTCAATAGGGTCTATATCCCATAGAAACCATTCATTAACCTTAGGTATAAACACTTTCCCATTTTTTTAGGATAGGTATGCAAGTTCCCCATGGATAGAGTCTTGCTCTGTTTTCATAGTATGTACATCAATAGGCCCCTCAACACTCAATGGAATGTCTCACACATGTGACATGCATGGTATCCATAAATCACCAATTCAAATCCTTATATCTCAAGATACTCTTACCTCTACTACTCACATATTCCATTATGTCTAGGAAATTTATCCACTATGATAGTGCTTTATTATCAATGGGATGTAATGTATCATTGATCCTTCTTCCTTCCCCAAGAGGCACTAAAAAATTTCCCCTATCCAAGTGTATGCATAGTCGAGGACAAAGATTTCATACCCCATGGACATGTTTATTAGTTTACACACCCAATCCCAACCCCTAATACCTTTGAATAAGACAATATGGACATTATTTCACCCACTATCAAAGTGTATGTCTTAGGGAAACTTTATGTAATGCAAAATATCCTCCTTGGAGCTATCTTTTCCACCAAAGAGGTGGTCATATATAAATATCTCTTCCACGAGTTTCATGATGTCTTCCCCTAGTCATATTCTAAAATGTTAGGACTTGATCTGACCATTTTCAAACATCATATTGACACATGGATATATGCTTCCCCTATTTGGGAAAAACAAAGGCCCCTTCATACATTCAACTATCCAATCACATACACATGATGAGTATCCAATCCAATCCCCATGAACAAAAATAGGACACCATCCACACTTGTACTAATTTTCATGATCTAAACCAAGATTGTTTCAAAAACAACTTCCCTACCCTATTCATTGATCAAGTCATCAACGCGTGTGTAGGGTATGAGTTCCTCTCTCTTATGGCTGGGTTCTTATGGTACAACCAAATCTATATCTATCATGTAGATCAGTATAAAACCGCTTTCACCACACCTTGGGGAACCTTTTCCTACCATGTAATGCCCTTCAGTCTAAAAAATTCTAGAGCTACATTCTAGCATTCCATGTCCTATATCTTTCATGATGTAGCTCATATCATTTTGGATTAGATCGATGATCTCATTGCATGGTTAAAAAAATGGCCACAATACCTAGAAGACCTCTACATTGTTTTCTTATGATGTCATAAATACAATATTCACTTGAACCCCATCAAGTGTGTTTTTTGCATCACTATATGATTTTTACTAAGTTTCATCATCTCCTAGAAGGGAATCACAATCAATCCATTAAAATTCCAAGCCATTAGTGAAATTACCCCCCCTAAGACCTTGTTCCAATTACAAAGTCTACAGACAAGGCCAATTTTCTACAATGCTTCATTCTTGATTACACAACTTGTGCCCATAAAATATTAATATTATTGCACCAAGACATCACTTTCCAATGGGATTACCATGCATAAAAATCTTTGGAAACATTAAAACACACTCTCTCAAATGCCCCATCAATAAGTCCCCTGAACTTTAATAAGGATTACATCATTTACTTGTTTTCTTCGATTGTATCTTCTACCAGAGTGTTAGTCCAACAAGGGGAATATGGTTGTCAACATGTAATTTACTATGTGAGCAAGAAACTATCAATACCTCTCAACTACAATCATGAGGATAAATTGGCCTCGACCATAGTTCACTCAGTCCAAAAATTGTGCCATTACATATTTCTTTATGGCACTAAAGATATATCAGATTCCAATCCTATGCAACACCTTCTTAGTTTACGAATTATCAATGGTAATTTTTCTTAATGGATCATAATCCTCCAAGAATTTGATTACAAATTTTTTACCCACAATAGTATGAAATAAATCATTCTCACCGAGTTCATCATATATTTCCCATCTAACACAAAAGACCCACCAATGAATGATAACGTCTTTAATGAGCACCTCTTCTTGATCTCATCAGAGGACCCTTGAAATTATAGGGAAAAATACCTAAAGGATAAGCAATCAAACCCTCATTGGGTGGGTGAGGGTTAATTATAGATAGAGGGATAAATAAGATATCTTTCTTTCCTAAGTCTAACATGTATGTTAAAAGTAAATGAGAAGGGAAGAAAGAGAGAACCATATTCTAGATGGTTGTCCAAAGTATCAAATGAGTTCCACTTTATCTCACTCTCAATCTAATGCTACGCCAAATAACCTACACAATCAACCAACAAGAAACACCTTCCTCATTCCTCATCAAACAAAGAAAGTAAATTGCATATTAAAAGTCTTAATATAATTTCCCAAGTAAACTAGAGAAACACAAAACCTCATTAAATATTCTTAAAAGATCAATAAATAAGAGATATTTTTTTCTTTTGGGGGAGAATATATATCTATATTGATTTAAAGATAGTTACAACAAGAATGATACCTTGATATTCCTTGTTGTACTCTTGGCTCCAAGACCTAACTTTCTACTTGATCCGTAGGATCTTTTAACTGATTATGGTTGAGTTTTACTTGCATGAATTAGTTAACCATTTAAGAATTTAATGAAAGAATGAGGAAAGAAGAGGATTATGACATTCAAATACACATATGCAGAGCTGAAATAAATAAATGACAGCAAACCATAAGAATGCAGGTTGATAACGGAGTTCGGCACAATGTTTGCCTACGTCTTCGGGCCTTTTTCCTTGTGGGGGAGGATTCTTTATTTATGCTCAAGTGCTCAAAATTACATCTCAGCAATGCCAAATGGCTACAAGAATGATCTGGTCTTGTTGTCCCAGATCTCAATAACCCTGCAAAAGAAACGGCATGCAAAACTGATGCTCCAAGCTCCCAGAAACGATCCGACAACGTTTCCACCTCAAAGGCTTCCCTGCATCAAACTGACTTTGGCTTGGCTTTCCTTCAGCATAACTCTGCTCTGAATGACTGTGTTTTGCCTCAAACAGGCCTGGTTTATATAGCATTGGAGTTGGTTTCACATCCCCAACTTGCTCCAAGAATCTGGCCTCCAAAAATGCCCAATATCTCCCAAAAATGGAGCAAATCTGCTTAATATAGGCATAATAAATTAAAAAAACCCAAATTCTGTTGAAAAAACCCACTAATATAAAGTTATTGGGCCGCAGCCCCCTCTGCATGTGCGCGCACCCCTGGATTCATGGTCGCATGGGGCCATGTGGCCGAGCGCCAGCCCAAAGGGCTGCGCGCTGGCCCCCCCTTCTTCGCACCAGCTCCGGGTCATATGGCACATGTATAGCACCTCGTGGCTTATATTTTAAATCCCCGCGCAAAGGTTGGTTCGGCCCCGGGTCCCGTGGCGTATACATAGGACCTGGGGGTTATATTTTAACAAATCCCGAGCTCCCGGTTTCAACTGCACAGTCACATGAATATGTCGAGGGCCGGGGCTAAGCCCCGACCCTTTTCCCGCCGGTTCAACGTTAATGCCAATTCAAATACATTTTCATTCGTTGTAATAACAAGGACTACGGTGTGGGCTATTGGTATCCCACACGCTACCAAATCGTTGCCATGGTGGGAGGTTCCCGGTTCGAATCTGGTCCGAGCGAAAACCAAACTTTTACACATATAAACCAAAACCAATAATGGGGTGCCACGTGGCAGCCCAGGATTGGGCCACGTGGCACCCTTACCAACCAATGATAACATGCCACGTGTCGGCCTGTGATTGGCCCACGTCAACTGCCGTACTGACACCTGTCACTTTGTCGTTCTGCCACGTGCTTGCTGTGTCAGCCTGCCGTACGCCCTGTCATCTGCCGCGTCAGCATGCCACGTCATCTGATGACGTCAGCTTGCCACATGTCACCCTGTGAGTGGTGACACGTGTCACCTCCATACTGGTCCAACCGTACGCCGAAAGTGCCAAATCCGCATGACACGTGTCGCGTCCTGGTGATGCCACATGTCCTCCATACGATCTGCCACGTGTCACCTTCTGAAGCCGCCACATCAGCTGTATGGCCCTGCCACGTTAGCTGTACGGTCATGACACGTGGACTGTACGGACTGTACAGTCATCCCCTTTTTTTTTGCCTGTTTGACTTTTCGGACAGAACGCGATATCGTCTCCATACGGACTCCGTTTGACGAAGTAAATATACCGCCGGAATCAGGAAGACGAGACGGACGCAATGGCATAGGTTTCGTCGCATTCCGAGCACTTTCATTTTTGAGCATTTTTCAAGCCCTATCAGGCTTCTGGATCCGATTTCGGATCACTACTCCTTAGTCACAAGTCTACCTCAATCAACTAGAATGATCTAGGAATTGTATCATGGTGAGATGACCAAATGGATGGCCAAATGGTATCTCACCTAAGCTTTAATCACACTATGATAATTGATGATCTTTCAACAATGGTAAACACATAACCATGAATATTCACCAAAATCTCGAGCATAAGAACACTTTTAATGGACTCCTCTCCCTTAGATTTGGTTCTCTTATAGGTTCTTAAGAAGGATATAAATGAATGATCCAGGTGGATATCGGTGTCCACCCACCTATTCCAACTAGCTCAAAACAATGTTTTGGAAATTTACTATTTTAGAAGTTTTTTGGGTTCTAAACTTTCGGGGCCATTTTCAGGGCCTAAACGACATTTTTATGTGATCAGGAACCTCAATGGAATCCCAGGGCTTGGGTTGACCCTATTAAATACATCTCCTCATAAAGGCCTTTCCAACGAGCTATCGTGCACCCTAAATGGAGATCATATGCAAAAGTTATGACCTTGAGAAATTGATGTACTAACTTACCCCAACGGGGTCCACATAACTTTTGGCGCTTCATCTCCTAGGGTTAGGTTTTTGGATGTCTATGGTTTTTGACGTTCATGTTTATTATAAAAATGCCTTTAGAGCCTCATTGTAATCATCTTATTGTGAATGAGCGTATCTGTCACATCTCTTCTCAGAGATAAGCTGCCACCATTCTAGCGAGTCTTTCACTCTGTATTTCTATAGTTTTGTACATTTCGCTCATTAATAAAAATTGTGTATTACTGTATCTATGTGTTTATGGTTATATATCTGATATATCTATGTTATATTATTGGATATCTGATATATATCTGTAAATTTATTTATTATATCTCCCCTCTCATTTCGTGCCGAAAATAATCCAGATCAGTGGTATCAGAGCAAGCTGCTCTTGATTGTTTTTCAGTGCATGTCCCCGATGAGGTCCGAGTATAGCAAGTTGGGTGTGAATATTGTCTCTCTTGAGGAAAATTTCTCTTGAACACCCAAGAAACCCTCCATGGTGGAATAAAATAAAGATTACAGAGCATACAATTCTATTAATCTGTTGCTTGAGCAAACTCTCATGTGACAGAGGGAAAAAATGGTGGAGAATTTTTCCCACATCCTTCAACACTTTTCGATAACATTAGGCATGTATTCATCAAGTGGCCAATTTGGAGGCACCTCTCCTTTCAAGGTACAAGTTTATTTTGATATTCCCATATTTGAAGGTCAAATCAATGCCGATTCCCTAGAAAAATGGTTAAATTTGCTAGAAGGTTATTTCTCAGTTCACAATTTTTCTGAGAGGGGAAAGATCACCTTCACACTCCTTAAGGCTCTTCTCCATGTCAAACATTGGTGGGAAACTTACTGGGAGAAAATTTCCACAAAGGAGTTTGAAATATATGGGGCTGAGCCAACTTGAGATTTTTGTGTGGATGCGGTCAAGGAACAATATTACCCTATTGGTAACTATGACGACTAGTACATGAGATGGACCACACTATAGTAAGAGAGGGGCGAAACAGTGCCAAAGTTCACAAATACTTTCCATATCTTGCACACCAAGCTGGGTATCAAATACTCTAAGCGACATCAGGTTTTGAAATACTGTGGGGCTCTGCATAGGTGCATCCAAACTGAAATGGATTTTCTGGACATCTCATCACTGGGAACTGCCTATCGATATGCTATCAAAATCGAGCAGAAATTTAGGCACCAGAAAAAATGGGAGTTCAGGTCTACAAATCCGCAACAACCAAAGTATGGTAAAGACGAACCTAACAACCAACCTCCAGAAAACCAGTCCAAGCCAAAAGAAAAGAAGGGTAATATAAATATGAAGAAGGACACTGGAAAGTGGTGCGATTTCCACAAAATCCCCTGATACAACACTGATAAATATCAATCAAAACAATCATTGGTGGTCAATATCAAAGAAAAAGAGCCGAACCATAATTCAGAATATGATTCAAAAAATAATGGGAGAAGACAGATCATCGACGCAGACCCCACTGCTACTGTCACGATCGCAATAATTCAACCAGAAGAAGCAACATATCTTGAAGAGGGGGAGTGTCATTTTCATTCACATATGTGGGTGAAGGGGAACCCGTTTCATTTTATTGTTGATAGCGGAAGCCAAAAGAGCCTCATCTTAGAAGAGGTCGTCAAACAGTTGGGATTGTCGACAACTCCACACCTGCAACCATACAACATCGGGTGGCTTCGCTAGGGACGAGATATCCGTGTCAACCAACATTCATACCTGCCACATGACATAAATCCCTTAAAGGATGAGGTATTATGTGATTTTTCCCCACTGTTTTTCTGTGATTTTATTTTGGTCCAACCATATATGTGGAACCTCCATGCTATTTATGAGTCTCGTCCCCGTAGTGCCATTGTTACTCTGGGGGGTCATCTCTACAGTATACCATAGGTATTTCTGAATATTGTCCCACATAAATAGTGCCACAAGGTAATATCTCATACTACAATATTCAACCTCTTCATAATCTGTTCAAAAGGTGAACAGAAGGACATTGCAATCACTGCAACCTCAGTCCAAGCACCTTCTATCCAACAAAAGTAGGTCAAAAATATTGAAGCAAAGCACACAGATTCATTCTGCACACAATCATCCAATGTATCCAGACTAGTTAAAAAGGACCAACCCTTCCAACATCAGGTTCTTTACAACCTTCCACAATCCAAGCAACGCGACTTCTCCAACAAGGAAAGCAACTCACCAAGATTTAGATTCAAAAAATTCTTTCCCCTCTCCCTCGGGAACACAATGCAATTAAGAAAATTGCTTGATAAGGAGGGAGGATTGATTAAGGTGGATATTAGTTTCCACCCACCTATTCCAACTGGCTCAAAACATTTTTTTGGCAATTTACTATTTTTAGCATTTTTTTTTGGGTCCTAAACTTCCAGGGGCATTTTGAGGGCCTAAACGATGATTTTTTGCGATCGGGCACCTCAAAGTTTGGAAGCGGATTTGATTGAGCCTATGAAATGAAGATCCTTGTCAAGACCTTCCAACAAGCTATCGTGCGCCTTAAATGGAGATCATATGCAAAAGTTACAACCCTGGGAAGTTGATGTTTTAACTTACCCTAATGGGGCCCATATGACTTTTGGCGCTTCATCTCTTAGGGTTAGGTTTTTGGATGTATATGGTTTTGTCATTCATGTTTATTTTAAAAATTCCTTTAGAGCCTCATTGTAATCATCTTCTTGCGAATGAGTGTATCCGTCACATCTCTTCTTAGAGTTAAGATGCCACCATTCTAGTGAGTCTTTCACTCTGTATTTCTATAGTTTTGTACATTTCTATCAATAATAGAAATTCTGTATTACTATATATATGTGTTTATGGTTATATCTCTGATATATATCTATTATATTATTATATATATGATATGTATCTGTACATTTCTTTGTTATATCTCCGCTCTCATTTCATGCCGAAAATAATCCAGATCAGTGGTATCAGAGCAGGTTGCTCTTGATCGGTTTTCAGTGCATGTCCCCGACAATGTACAAGTATAGCAAGTTGGGTCTAGAGATTGTCTCTATTGAGGAAAATCTCTCTGGAACTCCCAAGAAACCCTCCATGGAGGAAGAGAAGAAAGACGACAAAGTGGAAAGATTCTATTAATCTGTTGCTTGAGCAAGCTTTCACGCGACAGAGGGACGAAATGATGGAGAATGTTTCCCACATCCTTGAACGCCTATCGATAAAAACATACGCATCTTCATAAAGTGGCCATTTTGGAGGCACCTCTCCTTTCAAGGTACAAGTTAATTTTGATATTCCCGTATTTGAAGGTTAGATCGATGCAGATACCCTAGAAAAATGGTTAAATCTGGTAGAAGGTTATTTCCCTGTTCACAATTTTTTTGACAGTGAAAATATCACCTTCAAAATCCTTAAGGCTCTCCCCCATGTCAAACATTGCTGGGAAACTTATTGGGAGAAAATTTCCACAGAGGATTCTTGAATATATGGGGTCGAGCCCACTTTGGATTTTTTGTGTGGATGCAGTCAAGGAACAATATTACCCTATTGGTAACTATGATGACTAATACATGAGATGGACCATACTATGGAAAGAGAGGGGCCAAATAGTGTCGGAGTTCCAAATACTTTCCATACCTTGCAAACCAAGATGGGTATCAAAGACTTCGAGTGACATCCGATTTTGAAATACCATGGGGCTCTGCATAGGTACATCCAAACTGAAATGAATTTTCTGGACATATCATCAGTAGGAACTACCTATCGATATGCTGTCAAAATCGAGCATAAATTTAGGCACCAAAAAAAATGAGAGTTCAGGTCTGCAAATCCGCAACAACCAAATTATGGTAAAGACAACCCTAACAACCAGCCTCCAGAAAACCAATCCAAGCCACATGAAAAGAAGGGTAAAGGAAAGATGAAGGACAATGGAAAGTGGTGCGATTTCCATAAAATCCCTTTGCACAAAACTGATGAATGTCACTCAAAACAATCATTGGTGGCTGATATCAAAGAAAAGGATCCGAACCCTGATTCAGAATCTGTTTCAGAAAATAATGGGAGAAGACAGATCATCGACACAGACCCCACTACTACTGTCATGACCAAAACAATTCAAAAAGAAGAACCAATAGATCCTGAAGATGGGGAACACCTTTTTCATTAATAGATTCAGGTGAAGGGGACACCATTGCATTTTATTGTTGATAGTGGAAGCCAGAAGAACCTCATCTCAACAGAGGTCGCCAAACAATTGGGATTGTCGACAACTCCACACCCACAACCATACAACCTTGGGTGGCTTCTCTAGGGACGAGATATATGTGTCAGCCAATAGTGCCACCTATCATATGACATCAACCCCTTCAAGGATGAGGTATTATGTGATTTTTCCCCACTGGATGTTTGTGATGTTATTTTGGGTCAACCATATATGTGGAAGTGCCATGCTATTTATGAGTCTCGACCCCGTAGTGTCATTTTTACTATGAGGGGTCATCTCTACAGGATACCAGAGGTAGTTCTGACTACTGTCCCACCTAAACAGTGTTGCAAGGTAATATATCATACTACAACATTCAATCTCTTCACAATCTGTTCAAAAGGTGAACAAAAGGACACTGCAACCACTACAACCTCAGTCCAAGCATCTTCTATCCAACAGAAGGAGGTCTGAAAGTTTGAAGCAAAGTGCAAAGATTCATTCTTCACATAGTCATCTCATGGATCCATACTGGTTAAAAAGGTCCAAACCTTCCAACATCAGGTTCTCGACAAACTTCCACAAGCCAAGCAACATGACTTCTCCAACAAGGCAAGCAACTCACAAAGATTCAGATTCAACAAACACTTTCCCCTCTCCCCCGATAAATCAACGCAATGGAGACCATTTCTTCCTAAGGAGGGAGGATTTATCTAGGTGGATGTTGGTGTCCACCCAACTATTCCAACTGGCTCAAAACATTTTTTTAGCAATTTACTATTTTTAGTAGTTTTTCGGGTCCTAAACTTCTAGGGCCATTTTGAGGGATTAAACGAAGATTTTTCATGATCGGTTACCTCATTTAGCAGCAAAGGCTCTGATTAATCCTATGAAATGAATCTCCTCATCAATTCCTTTCCAATGAGCTATCATGCGTCCTAAACGAAGATCGTATGAAAAAGTTATGACCCTGGGAATTTGATGTACTAACTTACCCCGATGAGGCCCACATGACTTTTGGCGCTTCATCTCCTAGGCTTAGGTTTTTGTATGTCTAGGGTTTTGGAATTCATGTTTATTGTAAAAATTCCTTTATAGCCTCATTGTAGTTATCTTCTTGTGAATGAGCGTAACCATCACATCTCTTCTCAGAGATAAGATGCCACCATTCTAGCGAGTCTTTCACTCTGTATATCTACGGTTTTGTATATTTCGCTCACTAATAGATATTGTGTATTACTGTATCTCTATGTTTATGGTTATATCTCTGATATATCTATGTTATATTATTTTATATATGATATATCTCTGTACATTTCTTTATTATATATGCACTCTCATTTCGTGATGAAAATAATCCAGATCAGTGGTATCATAGTAGGCTGCTTGTGATCATTTTTCAGTGCATGTCCCTGACAAGGTCCGAGTATAGCAAGTTGGGTCTCGATATTATCTCTCTTGAGAAAAATTTCTCTCTCACTCCCAAGAAACCTTCCATGGTGAAATAAAATAAAGATGACAAAGCAAAATATTCTATTAATCTGTTGCTTGAGAAATCTCTAACGTGACAGAGGGACAAAATGATGGAGATTTTTTCCCACATCCTTTAATGCCTGCTGATAACAACAAGCACATATTCATCAAGTGACCACCTTGGAGGAACCTCTCCTTTCAAGGTACAAGTTAGTTTTGATATTCTCGTATTTGAACCTTAGATCAATGCGGATGCCCTAGAAAAATGGTTAAATTTGCTTGAAGGTTATTTCTTTGTTCACAGTTTTTTCGATAGGTAAAATATCACCTTCACACTTCTTAAGGCTCTCCCCCATGTCAAACATTGGTGGGAAACTTACTGGGATCAAATTTCCATAGAGGAGTTTGGAATATATGGAGTCGAGCCCACTTGGGATTTTTTTGTGGATGCAGTCAAGGAACAATATTACACTGTTGGTAACTATGATGATTAGTACATGAGATGGACCACATTGCGGTAAGAGAGGGGCCAAAAAGTGTCGGATTTCAAAAATACTTTCCATATCCTGCGCACCAAGTTGGGTATCAAATACTCCGAGTGACATTTGGTTCTAAAATACTGCGGGGATTTGCATAGGTACATCCAAACCAAAATGGATTTTCTGGACATCTCATCACGGGGAACTGCCTATCGATATGCTATCAAAATCAAGAAAAAAATTAGGCACTAGAACAAATGGGAGTTTAGGTCTGCAAATACGAAACAATCAAAGTATGGTAAAGACAACCCTAACAACTAGCCTCCATAAAACCAGTCCAAGCCCCAAGAAAAGAAGGGTAACAAAAAGACGAAGAAGGACACTATAAAGTGGTACGATTGTTACAAAATCTCCTGTCACAACACTGATGAATGTTTCTAAAAAAAATCATTGGTGAACGAGATCAAAGAAAAGGAGCCTAACCCTGATTCAGAATCTGATTCATAAAATAATGGGAGAAGACAAATCATCGATGCAGGCCCCACTGCTACCGTCATGACCTCAACAATTCAACTAGAAGAACCAAAAGATCCTGAAGAGGAGGAGCACATTTTTCATTCACATATGTGGGTGAAGGGGACCCCGCTACATTTTGTTGTTGATAGCGGAAGCCAAAAGAACCTCATCTCAACATAGGTCGTCAAACAATTGGGATTGTCGACAAATACACACCTGCAACCATACAACATTGAGTGGCTTTGAGAGGGATGAGATATCTATGTCAGCTAGCAGTGTCACCTATCATACGACATCAAACCATTCAAGGATGAGGTATTATGCGATTTTTACCCACTGGATGTCTGTGATGTTCTTCTGGGCTAGCCATATATGTGGAAGCGCCATGCTATTTATGAGTCTTGACCCCGTAGTGCCATTGTTACTCCGAGGGATCATCTCTATAGGATACCATAGGTAGTTCTGACTACTGTCACACCTAAACAGTTCCACAAGGTAATATCTCATACTAAAATATTCAACCTTTTCACAATATTTTCAAAAGGTGAATAGAAGGACACTGCAATCACTACAGCCTCAGTCCAAGAATCTTCTATCCAACAAAAGCAGGTTGAAAAGATTGAATAAAAGCGTAAAGATTCATTCTTCAAACAATCATCCAATGTATCCAGACTGTTTAAAAATCTCCAACCATTTCAACATGAGGTTCTCTACAACCTTGCACAAGCAAGCAACATGACTTCTCCAACAAGGCAAGCAACTCACCCAAGATTCAGATTCAACAAACGCTTTCCCCTGTCCCCCGGGAAATCAATGAAATGGAGGCCATTTCTTCCTAAGGAGGGAGGATTGATCTAGGTGGATATCATTGTCCACCCACCTATTCCAACTATCTCAAAACAATTTTTTGGCAATTTACTATTTTTAGCAGTTTTTCGGGTCCTAAACTTCCAGGGCCATTTTGAGGGCATAGAAGATGATTTTTCACGATTGGGAACCTCAATGATAGGAAAAGACTCTTATCGATCCTATGGAATTAATATCCTCATAAATACCTTTACAATGAGCTATCGTGTGCCTTAAATGGAGATCGTATGCAAAAGTTACGACCCCGAGAAGTTGATGTACTAACTTACCCCAATGGGGCCCACATGACTTTTGGCGCTTCATCTCCCAGGGTTAGGTTTTTGGATGTATATGGTTTTGGAGTTCATGTTTATTGTAAAAATTCCTTCATAGTCTCATTTTAATCATCTTCTTGTGAATGAGCATCTCTGTCCATCTCTTCTCAGAGATAAGCTGCCACCATTCTAGTGAATCTTTCACTCTGTATTTCTATAGTTTTGTACATTTCACTCATTAATATAAATTGTGTATTACTGTATATATATGTTTATGGTTATATATCTGATTCTGTTATATTATTGAATATCTGATATATCTCTGTACATTTCTTTATTATATCTCCGCTCTCATTTCGTGCTGAAAATAATCCATATCAATGGCTGCATGGAATGCATGTTGTGCACATTTCATCCCTACACAACTTCCACATGATATTTTGGATTTTTTCAACTCATGGGTTTTTATCTTTCCTCGTGAATTTATATTTCCATAGATTTTAAGGGAAACCGTGAGTTTTAAATCGGAAAACTGCAACTGACAACATCTAATATATGTGAAAGCCATGGCTGACCACTCTTTTATTAGTAAAAAGAATGGCCTTCATGTTATTTTACATAAATAATCTTTTTTGAGAAAATTCATCTTAGCCTAATAGTGTACTTTGGCCTATTACATCTTTCTTGGCCTTTGCTACCAAATAGAACTATAACACTTGGTATGGTGACATTTTGACTTACCTCCACACATATAAATTTGGCCAACATATTTCACACAATGATAAATGACACATCCACTAACAATCTCCTCAATATATCCTCACACGAGATGTGTTTTTTTTTATTGTCAAGGAGTGGATATGGTGTTAAATCGATGCCTCACCCTCGAGGAAGAAAAGTGATTCTTAAACAACTGTCATAGAAATGCACGTGATAGACATTTATAAGGAATTTCCACAACCCAAAAAATCATCCATGCTGGTTATTTTTATCTCTCTCTCTCTCTTCCATGAATATATTCACACAGTTAATTGGTGTCAAAGTTCCAAATATTTACTTGCAAAACAAGAGCTCCACCAACACCTCTACACCCTATTATTATAGCTAACACCTTCTGCAAAGGGGGATCAAATTTATGGCATGGGATCCTCCATCTAGCAAGGGCCACAAGTATATCACTATGGTCATCGACTACTTTACCGAATGAGCCGAAGTGATGCCAACATATAATAACATGATATATAGGCCGTTGATTTTTTCTTCAAGCATTTCATCACTCACTTCAATTTCCCGAAACATGTGGTCTTGAACAGTGGTAATTATTTCAAGAATTAAGTCTTCCAAGAATGGTCTTCATTGTTAGGATTTATGCATGAGTTCAAATCCCCTTACTATTCATAGTCTAATGGCCATGTAAAGGATATAAAAATAATAAAAAAAACATGCTATAGTAGATAGTGAACAAGAAAAAATACAACTAGCATGACATGATTTTATTGACACTATGGGCCTATGAGATGTCCATTAAAAATTCCATAGGATTCACTCGTTTCCACCTCATGCATTAGGTGGAAGAAATTTTTCCCATTTAATTTAAAATACCAATTCTTTGGATGGTTTTCAAACTCCATCTGGACACTACAATGTTAGATAAGCAACCAATTTCCTTGGACCACACTGATGAGGACCATCAATTCACATTATAAAACAATGAATCTACCAAAAATTTCTCCAAGGACAATTATGATTGGCAGCTCCGCCCTCATAAATTTTGTGAGGGCGATCTAGTCCTTGCTTACAATGTCACCAAAGACATGTTAGATCCTTAAAATATTGTAACACTTTGGCAAGGCCCTTTTATCATCAAGAACTGTTTAACTAGGAGAAAATACAAACTTTCTTTTCTCAAGGGTGACCACTTCAAAGACTTCATAAATGGGTTGTACTTGAAGAAGTTATACACCTAATCAAGAACCCACTAAATATTCACTCATATGTACATCTCATTCTGCAATTTCTCATAGTTTTTGGTTTTTATTTTGAGAAACCTTAGTTTTTTCATTCCCAATGGTTTACATTCCTTGTATAATAGATGATTTTATCACCAACATATCACATTGGTTTTCATGACAATGCTAGTTTTTGGACTTGGAATCTATCCTTGGTAGCTTGGGCCATCTATTCACCTCATATACACTCCCAAATTGGCCCATCCATGCTCAAGCACACCTTGCATTAGTAGGCCAAGACATCACCTTAGATCGGTGACATGTGTTCAAAGCTCTACTCTTAGTTTCCTCTTGACCTCTAGTGGTGGATCAATTCAAGGTCATTATGCACTGGGTCCCACCTCATTGTCATGGCCACCTTGTTTCCACCCTACTACCTCCTAACCCACAAGGGAAGTTGTAGTAGCTACCCCTCATCTTATTATCCCCACATTTGCACATAAAATATGTCACACATCATTATTAGGTAAGGATAATAGCCCAATCAAAGAAAATACTAGAAGAAGTCAAAACTACACTAGTACCAAAAAAAAAAAACATGTAATCACCCATGGGCCCCAAATTATCCTCAAGGGGTAGGGCCATCTTTGGATCACCTCAGTAATCCATATCGATGCACGAGAACTCCAAAATATACTCTGTCACCATTCACCACCATGCAAAAAACTGGAAGATGAGGCAGAACCCTACCTCACCAACTCCCATTTGGGCCATCATCTCCCCCCACTAATGGGCCTCCAAATAATGGAACTTTGAAGCCCATTTTGTAGCTAATATTAGCCATTCCTATGGACTAAGGCCTACCATGTTTATGAAACAATGTGATTAAAATAAAAATATTGGGTTTTGTGCATTGACTATTGTGAAATGATTGAATGTTGAGTTATGTGATATGCCTTGGTTTAATTTGTGATTTTGATGAATTTATGAATTATTAAGGTTTGTCTAATCATTTTCTCAAGAAGGCCAAATCCTAAGGATGGACTTCATTAAATTATACTTGATATGGAAGGGGAATCATGCTCACTCTCCAACCTCCAAAGGATCCAAGCATTTAATGACCCATGAAAGTCAACCAACAAGATCCTAATTCGATTTTCTAGTTGATGGAATTCAAATTAAGGAGGGAATTTGATCCTTGAAACAAGGATCCTTGATTCTAGGGATCCTAGAGACAAGTTCCTTTCAATCAAGACCGATTGAAGGGATGACTTATGATTCTTTTTTGTAAATAACAATTAGGATCTAGAAGGAGTTAGATAGTCTTTTCATTTTGGAATCAATAACTTTCCTTGTAGCTAGTACATTCAGATTGTTCAAGTACTCTTTGTTGTTATGAAGTTCTTTCTTGCATGGGAAAGTTATGTTTCCATATTTTAAGTACCTAGTGGTTCTCTTCAGGGTCCATCTAGAGACCTTGAGTAGGACCCACTCAAGGCTATATAAGGAACCCTTCTTGCCGTCATATTTAATTTATGTATCCGTTTCTACATATATTTATCACTATTATGTTTAGATGTGTTATTTTTGTAAGTGGTTCATAGTTTCATGTAAATGTTTCATGAAATTCATTTGAGTAGGTTCAATTTATTGATTTCATTTCATTTTTAGATGATTTAATTCTATTTTTATAACAATTTCAATGCTGTTAATCTAGCAAGTTCATTTAATTTATGGAATTTCATTTCCAACTGATTTAATTATGCACATTCACTTTCTATTTATTATATTGCAACCCTCTAATTCATGCTTAGTATCTCAGCCTATCCCATAACTTCTGAGATGATCATTCATTAACACTCTTGGTATATTAGTTCGTCTTATATATGTTGCATTCTTCCTCTCTATAATAGTGGCAACCACTCTCATTACACCCCACTCTTGATGCTCTTGACTTGTGGTATAAAGAGTACATACCACTAGTATTTGAGGGTGAAGGAACATACGATAAGAGGTAGATATTGGGCATACTCATAACTATTAGATTAGTTCCTACATTCATAGTATTATCATCACTTCACTCATAGTAGGTAGGTATCCCTGAATAGAGTATTGTATTCAACCTAAGTGATGCAATTTTCAATTAATCGCTAATTTAATTAGTAAGAAACTGAAGAGTTGTGCATTTAATTATCAATCCGAGGTTGTATTTCATTTACGAACTATAATGCACTGTATATGCAAGTATAATGCTGTAATTTCCAATGAGTTGTAGACTGTAGTACTTTTGAGTGAAAGTCACAAGGAAAGATACAAAAATTCTTTAGCAAGTAACTAAATTAAACTACAAAAAATCCACACTTGCAAAAGTGAAAGCACATGTTCCAGGAAAGTAAATGACACACTTGCAGGAAAGTAAATCACACTTGCAAAAAAGTAAATCACTCTCGCAGGAAAGTAAATCACACTTACGGAAAAGTAAATCACGCTTGCAAGAAAGTAAATCACACTTGTGGAAAAGTAAATCACTTTTGCATGAAAGTAAATCACGCTTGCAAGAAAGTAAATCCCACTTGTGGAAAAGTAAATCACTTTTGGATGAAAGTAAATCACACTTTCTAAAAAGTAAATCACTCTTGTGGGAAAGTCAATCACACTTGCATAAAAGTAAATCACTCTTGCAGGAAAGTAAATCACACTTGGGGAAAAGTAAATCACTCTTGCAGGAAAGTAAAGGTGACTTGTCCAAGAATTAAATTGATCTTGATTATTGTGATAGCTATGTTATGGCTCATGTACCTCAAACTAGAAGAATCAAACCACACCATGCTTGTAAGAAAGGAAAATAAGCTATCTCAATTGACAAACAACACAATTTTTAATTAGAAAGATAGATGCAGAGTTGTAGCAATGAGAGTTGCAACAACAGGATTTGTAGCAATGGGAGTTGCAGCAATGGGAGTTGCAACAATGATATTTGTAGCAATAGGATTTGCAACAATGAGAGTTACATATAAGAACGAGTGTTGCAAAAAAAATATTTGTAGCAATAAGAGTTGCAACAACATGAACCACGAAAATCATAATTGCAACAAGGTAATATTAATGCTACAACAAAGTTAAATAGAGGAATTTTTGGAAATAAATGGAAATGAATGAAAGATGCTAGAACTACACTTTAACCAATAAAAAGACAAGGTTACGAAATGTCATCATAAAGTGGCGGAGACAAAGTTATAACAACGAGAAAACACCAGAGTCGTAACACAATGTTTTATAGAGGAATTGCTAGAAATAAATAAGGAAGAGAAACTACAACTACATGCTCATCAATCAAAGATCACCACAGTTCTGCAAAGTTAACATTTAGCAATAAAAAGATACAATAATGGATAACAATGAGATGTTAATGAAGGAATTGTTGGAAATAAATAAGAAAATAGAATTGAAACTATGACTACTTCTACAAGCTATAAAAGACACAAATAGTACCGAGATGAGGGGACCCTACCTCTTTAGACAAGGTACCAGTCTGAGAATGTAGTAGGTGCTAAAGGCTTAACACACCATCAATTAAGTAGGAGTGAAATATAAATTTTATTAAATAGAAATAGGTGGATCAATACATCTTTGTCTTAAAAACTTTATGCTATATATATTTCATCCCCTAGCTCAGAGAGAACAAGCATATTTATACATAATGACTACTTCCTAAATGAGCTATTAAAATCGATAGAAAACCATGAGAATCAGGCTATCTCATCTTGTTACATCATATTTTCCAAAAGAGGGAAGAATCAAGTGCATTTTGACTAAAATCGACCACGACAGGTGGTGGTTGAGTTGTCCATTCCATACTGGCACCCAATTTCCCTTGACGTGTTTCTGAGTGGTTGTTAGCTGAATAGCTTATCCCTGGTGACAACGATGTGGTTGAATGATGAGATGTCATGGAGTTGCAACAATGATATACAGTGAGAGTGTAACACACCCGACCCCCAAATACCCTTTATTGGGATGGGACATCAAAATTTTTGCTCGTTCAAATCATCTCAAATCATCTCTTAGAGGTCTTCATCCTCTTCTACTCATCCGTATATTTATAACGACTATTACCAGCTCAAAATATGATCCTTGGATTGCAAGATACGACCTCCCAAAGTTATCCAAGTGTTATCAATTGGGGTCTTCGACGTTTGGTGCCGAACAACCTTTTTCTTACTCCCCAAAGTCATGAATTCTCTCCACATGGCCTTGGCCATTCAACGATCAACGTTTTATGTTGAACGTCCCTTTTTTAGCGTTTGACATTTGACAATCGATGATCGACATTCTATGTCTTCGACGTTCGACGATTGGTGATCGATGTTCTACGTCTTTGGTGTTCGACATTAGACAATTGGCAATCGATGTTCTACGTATTCGGTGTTCAACGATCAACGACAGAGGTTCTACATCTTCGACGTTCGACGTTGATCATCCCTCTACTATACTACACCCCAATATTCTGAACTCCCGAAGTCCCGGACTCTCAGAGTCCCGATCGCATCACCAACCACATTGGCCAGGCGGGCACGAACCAGAGGTTGAAACGTGGTGAGGTCCAGGGGTGACATGTGTCATACTCTAATAGGAATAAGGGGTTTGTGAATTGTCCATATTCGGGTGACATGTAACACCTTAGTTGCGGGTCCACTTCACCCTGGATGACTTTAATGAGCCACATCAGCCCTCGACATATAGACTTCTCACTTCTTTAAAATATCACGATTGAGATCTATCCATATATATCCATAGATGCATGACTCTGGTTACTTCGTGACTCCAGGATTCAAAGCTTAACAACTCCTCACATCGCGAATCCCCTGAAGAGCCAAGTCTCCAGACTCTCTAATCTAGTGCCACATGTCCTCATCCTATCAACAGTTGAGATTCACTTCTCCGTTCATGACTTAAGAGGCTTTCACACTCTGAAGACTCTTGGCCAAGTTCCTCCAGAGTACCAAGTCTTTGGACTATAGAATCTCTTGCCACGTGGCCTCTCATCAAACGAATCTAGTCCAACGGGAGAATTTTGAGACGGTACAAGTAGGGGCCATGTGTCCCTCCACGACGTGTTCCCAATTGGTTGGGAAGTTGAGAGGGGTTCTCAACAGAGTCCTTAGATCGACGACTAAGAGGGATCCTGAAGGATCTGAGGATTGAAGGTCAATGTCACTTCATGAATTCGACATTCTATGTTGAACGTCAATGTTCGACATTCAAGGTCCCTATATATTCACATTGATACTGTCGAATACCTGAACTTTCAGATAGCCGTTGATCCATGGACACATGTCCCTCTATTATCAACGGTCCAGATTAACTTCGCAACTCCGACATTCGGGAGTTTTGGTGCTATACCACTCATATTCTCCCGAAGTGGAACGTCATTGAAGTACTTAACGCTACCCTTCCTAAGTCAGATTTAACAGTTGAGAGAGATCTCCATTGGATCCCCATATCTATAGCTCTTATCAATTCACGACTTTGACCTTTGGCTGTTTTCGAGGGTTTTGGAATCATAAGTCCCGATGTCCCAAAGCCAAAGTACCTTCACTCCTTTCGGGCTTAGCAAGGGGTTTCCAACCCTAGGTCATATGGGATCATATTTGGATTCCGGGCTACACTCAACTCTTAATCGAGACTTGATTAAGGGCCATGGGTATTTTCCCTCGGCCACATGGGTAGAAGGTCTAAAGGAAACTCCCTTCTCCCACAGAGTTGAACTTGAAATTCACACTAAGGTAAACTAAAAAGGTCGATAGGACTTAGACGTTTCAGTTAATCCTACCCCGACTCTCCTGCAGATTCACATCCCATAACTCTCTAGTGGATAAACTGAGATAAATCAAAGACCATGTAAAAATAACAGTTTATAGAAGAAAAAATGAGCATTTCTAATAACTATTCAAACACTGCAAGACTTAACCATAAACACAAACATTCAATCATCACATCCGACATATTACATAGAGTATGAAAATACTTATCAGAAATGGAAAATGCAAAGTGACTACTGAAAGGGGTGCCTGTTTCCACCCAACCATAGGAGCAATATTTCCTGCCGAATTTATCGCTGACCACCCCTAAGCTAGACCATGATGCTCTGAGAGAGATTCTTTCTCCTTTCTCAATGACAATCAAGGATGGAGGTTACTCTCCTCCTCCCATAGGATCTTGGCAACCTGATTCCTCTACACCAAGCAAGGAGGTCTACATGAACACTTCCTCAGTCACTCATCAGCCTCGTTTACCATTTTGCAGTGAGAATCCTGCCCATGTCTTCTTACAACAAAAAATGAGCTTGCTTCTCATCTTTTCTCTCAACTCCAGAGTCGCAAAACATGATCTCTTCTCTCCTGGAGATGGTTTTCTCTACTCTTCTTCTTGCAAATATGTCTTTGTCCCCCCCCTGAATTACCTCCTTTCTTTCCTTCCTCAACAAGGTTTCATGGGTTTGAATCCCTAATTTGTGGTTAGGCCTAGAAGCCTTACAGATGGGTACCCTGCCCCATCTCCTCATTAACTCGTGAGGATGGCCTTCCAACTACCAGCCTTAGTGGTAATTCATATCAACCATTCTTGGTTTCCCTCACCATCTCTCTCATAGCATCCATGGTCTATCATGGAAAAATCCCCCCTTTCAGCAATTATGAAACACATATCCAATTTCTATTAATAACAAAAAATTCATACATTGACCCTTTTATACAAAGGTTCATAAAATAAAACATTCACACATATTTAGTCTGCCATAGTCTCTTGGACAGTTATAGTTATATTTACAAACTGGGGGAAAATGGGTGTTAAAATCTCCTCCCCCTTAAAGGAACATCGCCCTCGATGTTTTATTTGCCGATGTGCTCTGTGTGTACAGAAGTAAACACAAATGGATATGCCTATTTCATGGCATCCTCCATTTCCCATGTGGCCTCATCTAGGACAAAGTGTTTCCACTACACCTTGACATGTGCAATGGTTCTGTTCCTGAGTGGGGTTTCCTTCCTATCTATTATGCATTGAGGTTCTGGCAGGAATTCTCACTCGAATTCCACATGAATCACAAACTAGTCAATAATATGATTAGAATCATGTATATACTTCTTTAATAAAGAAACATGGAAAACATATGTGCCTTCATTATGGGAGGAAGTGCTATCCGATAGGCTACTTGTCCCACTCTATCCAAAAATTCAAAGGGTCCACAATAATAAGGTGCCAACTTGGCACAAGCTCCCATCCTCCAAGAGCTTTTCCTGGGTCTAACTCAGAGATACACATGATCCCCTTCTTTGAATTCTCTAGGAGTCCTTTTCATGTCTGTATATCTCTTTTGTCTATCCTAGGCTGTCTTCAGATTTTGTCTAATCTAAATTACTTGCTGTTCCATTTCCTTTAGCATATCTGGCCCAATTGTAATTTTGTCTATTGGGTTGTTCTAGCTGATTGGAATGTTGCATTGTATTCCATAGAGGGATTCAAAAGGGATCTTTTTTAATAACCCTTGATAGCCATTGTTGTAGGAAAGTTCTACCAGTGGTAGGTTGTCCTCCCACTTCTTGGGTTGATGCATTGCATGCATCCTCAACATGTCTTCTAACACTTTGTTTACCCTCTCTTCCTGCCCATCAGTTTGAGGGTGATAGGCTATACTAAAGAGCAATTTTGTTTCAAAACCAACAAACATAGATTTCCAAAAGTTTGAAGTAAATTTTGTATCTTTGTCAGATATAATTTCC
Organism: Picea engelmannii; assembly: GCA_009831015.1. Lineage (NCBI taxonomy): Eukaryota > Viridiplantae > Streptophyta > Pinopsida > Pinales > Pinaceae > Picea > Picea engelmannii. The sequence continues at coordinate 159,322 of ML801407.1, read as the reverse complement.
TTAGGCATGCCATGTAGTCTAAATATCTCTTTCATGAAGATGCTGGCAATATCTATTGCCTTGGAAGTTGACTTGACAGGTATGAAGTGAGCAACCTTGCTTAGTTTTTCCACAACTACCATTATGGCGTTGTTCTGTTTGGTTGATCTTGGTAATCCTGTGATGAAGTCCATGGAGATGGTTTCCCATTTCCATTCGTGAATTGGTAGGGGTTGCAACAATCCTGCATGGTTCCAATGTTTTTCCTTGACTTGCTAACATTCTAGACACTTAGCTAAGTAATCAGCTATGTCCTTTTTCAGTACGGGCCAATAAAATAGTTTCCTAGTGGTCGTGATCATTTTCTAATAACTAGGATGACCGATATATGGTATTTTGTGTAGTTCATCCATTATGAACCTCTTCAAGTCGTCACAATTCAAAATATACATTCTGCCCTTGTAAGTCAACATGCTATAATTAAGAATCTGATAGCCTTCGTACTTCAGCCCTGTGGGCTCTTGCTTTATGTATGATGTCACGGTCTTGAAAAATGCATCTGTTTCTTGTGCACTTTTGACTCTCTCTATGATGTCTTATTCACTGGCGCTTACAATTTCCAAGTGAACCACTTTCATACTTCTACTAAGGGCATCCACCACCCTATTCTCCTTTCCTTTGATATGTTTGATTTCAAAATCAAACTCACTAAGGAGAGCCATCCAACTAGCTTGTCTCACATTGAGTTTCAGTTGGTCAAACAAATACCTCAACCTACTATGGTCTGTTTTAAGTACAAATATTCTACCTAAGAGGTAATTCCTCCACATTTTTAAGGCATGCACTATGGAAACCAATTCCATATCATGGGTCACATAATTGACTTCATGCTCATTCAATTTTATGGATTCGTAGCAAATCACATATCCTTCTTGCATAAAGACTCCTCCAAGCCCTTCCTTGTAGGCATCTATACACACAAGGAAGTCCTTGTTTGAGTCTACAATCTTCAATACAGGTGCATTGGTTAGAAGGTATTTCATCTCTTGAAGTATTTATTTACATCCTGATGTCCAAATGAATTTAACCTCCTTTTTCTGAAGGGAGGTGATTGGGAAACCAATCTTGAATAATCCATTTATGAACCTCCTATAATATCCTGCTAGGCCCATAAAGAATATGATATCAGACACATCCTTTGGGGTAGGCCAATCCATGATGGCTTTAATCTTGTTAGGATCAACTGCCACTCCTTCCTTGGAAATAACATGGCCTAAGTAATGGACTTGTTTTTGGAAAAATTCACAGTTACTAAGCTTAACATAGAGATGATGTTCTCTTAGTGCTTGGAGTACTAGCTTGAGATGTTCTTCATGTTCTTCCCTATTATTGGAATAGATTAGTATATCATCAATCAAAACCAAGACAAACCTATCCAAGAACTTTCTGAATGTGTTATTCATTAAGCACATAAAAGTGGCTGGTGCATTGGTAAGCCCAAATGGCATCACCACAAATTCATAGTGACCATATCTTGTCCTAAAGGCTGTCTTGTGGATGTCTTCATATTTAATTTGGACCTGATGGTATCTAGACCTCAAGTCAATCTTGGATAATATTTTAGCACCCCTTAATTGGTCAAACAAGTCATCGATCCTTGGTAAGGGATACTTATTCTTGATGGTCATATTAGTGAGATGTCTATAATCTATGCACAGTATGAGTGTGCCATCTTTCTTTTTCACAAACAAGGCTGGTGCTCCCCATGGAGACACACTAGGATGAATGTAGCCTTTGTCCCACAACTCCTTCAACTATAGTTTGAGCTCAACTAGCTCTGGTGTACTCATTCTATAGAGTGTTCTAGACATTGGCACCGCTCCTGGTACAAGTTCTATTGAAAAGTAAATATCCCTTATTGAAGGTATACTTGGAACCTCTTCTGGGAATACATCTTTATATTCTCTTAATATGTGATGGTCCTCTAATCTAGGTTTTTCATTCTCAATAGAGTTTAGTACTTGTATTACATACAAGGGACATCCCTTTCTGCAATACTTATTCACTTGGAGGGTTGATATTGGTCTCAATGAGACATGCTTTTGAATCCCTTGTAGGGTTACCCTTCTTCCTTCTTCATTTTCACACTCCAAAGTTTTACTGTAACATTCCAACTTGGTTTTGTGGGAAGCCAACCAATCCATGCCAATCAATAGGTCATAAGATCCTAAAGGAAGTATGTTTAGGTTCGCTTGGGTGGGAAACCCACTTATAACGAATTGTCATGTTGGTATGACCTCTGTTACTTTTCTTTTGGTTCCAGCGACTAGTTGTACCAGCCATGATTTAACGTGTTTAACTTGTTTCAATTTACGTTTCTCAACATTTTGAGGGGAAACATAACTGTCAGGCTGCTAAATTGTAGCTTTTAAGTGTCCTGAATCACTAAATTGTCAAACCAGGGTTGGTATACTTCGAGCTGATACACAGTATGTGCAGGCAAGCGTCTAGTCTTTATTTGAATGCTATCCTAAAAATAAAGCACA
>ML801407.1:136814-149350 GCA_009831015.1 Picea engelmannii | reverse complement strand
ATGGTACCTTAGGCGACCCTTTGGAGTGGTAAAAGGGTGTTGATTATATCCAAAGGAGGTCAAAAAGGGTGGTACTGGCATAGAGTTGGAGGTCAATGGTATGTAGTATGGGCATAGAACATAGTCAAAACCGGGGACCAACAATAACTTAAATTAGAACCAGGGTCAATTAAAATGGAAACATGATGGTTGTAAATCATACCTTCCATCTCCACCATTTAATCTTGGTGGTCAACTTGTCTATTATCCAAGGCTACATAAATTTGTGGCATGCTCCTAGCCACATCATTGATTGTGGTAACCTCTTGGAAGTTGTAGACCCTCTTATTGCTCTGTTTCCTATGCATACAGTCCCTCAACAGATGTTCCTCTCCACAACCACAATATTTCAAGGGTTCTCTCTTCGTGCTATCAGTCTTACTTGGAGCTGCTCTGAATGGTTTATTTCCACTCTGGGATGGAAAATTTTGTTGATACACACTTCTGGTAGGAAGGCTCATCCTAGATCTCTTCCCATGGTTCTTAAATCTAGAGGATTTAAAACCCTTCTTTTTGAATCCAAATTTGTTTTTTTTCTTCCAGTCTTCACGGGGTTCTGTCTTATTCTTGAATTTCTCATAACAATACCTTGCCTTTGGAATAGTATCTTCGAAAGTATTTATCTCATCAAACTCAATTCTGTCTTGGTAGGACTGAGGTAATCCACTAATAAATCATTGTATATTTACTTTTTCATCCTTTATGTAGGGCACATACCTCATTAGCTTGAGAAATTTGTTGATATATTCATCTATGGTGAGTTGTCCCAGCTTGAGTTCATAGAACTCCTTGGTCTTCCCATCAAAGTACTTTTCTAACAGATACTTCTTCTTGAAGTATTTCTCAAATTGTTTCCATGACAAGTCCTTCTCATGGCTTCCTTTCACATTCCTAAGGTCCTCCCACCAAATGGAACATTTCCCATTCAGGTTGAAAATGGCTATCCGAGCCTTTAAGTTTTCAGAGTAGTCATGGACTCTGAAGTACTTCTTCAAGCCAAGTAGCCAAACTTCTGCTTCTTACCCATTCTTAATCTCTTAATCAAATGTTGGAGGTTTGGATTTCTTGAACTCTTTAGGGTCATGACACTTGGAATGTTTCCTCTTCTTTCCTCTCGTCTGAGAATGTGAACTACTTTTTCCACTAAAATATTCCTTGGAGTTGTCAGTGTCCTCATAGGAACATTCCTATGAGTGTCTCTTGGCTCCATGTTGGGCCTTCCTTGAGGTTCTCCTCCTGGTGTGGCTACTTTCTAGACCATTCTTTTGTATCTCTGGTGGACTTGGAATTTTCTTAGTATGATTCCTATCCACATGAATGGTAGCTGGACCATGTTGCAATTTACTTTGTATATCTGATAGACTTTGCAGTAGGAATGCATTAATTTAAGTTTTTTTTTCCTACTCCTTTATCAGCCTTTCATTGCCAGCCTTACAACTCTGTAATTCTTCTACGAGGCTTCTTACAATTTAGACCAAATCTGGAGGGGTTTCCACCACCCTCCTTTCATCATATTTTTCCTCTCTATTGTGGGAGGTCTCCCCCAACTCATGGTGTCTCACCATCCCTTACGTCATAGTTTTCCTATTGTTCACTGACTACTTGAGTGAAGTTAGCTTATTTATTTGGAAACATTAGAAAAATACAATGCAGACTTCCAAAACATCTATCATTAGTATAAGGTTCCGTTCCTCTCTTCAGTAGAGGTTCAAACAAGTTTCTTATAGAAGGGGGGTAAGGTAGGGTGTTACCCCATAAAGTTCTCTAATAATATTTTCATGTGAATAGTGCATGAGCCCAATAAGGTCGAGTGTTGTTGCCATGCTCTGATACCAATTTGTAACACACTCGACCCCCAAATACCCTTTCTGGGGACGGGACATCAAATTTTTTTATCATTCAAATCATCTCAAATCATCTCTCAGAGGTCTTCATCCTCTTCTACTCATATGTATCTTTGTAACGACTATTTTTGGCTCAAAATTCGATCCCTGGATTGCAAGATACAACCTCCTGAAGTTATCCGGGCGTTATCAATTGGGGTCTTCGGTGTTGAATGCCCCTTTTCTTACTCCTCAAAGTCCCAAATTATCTCCATGTGGCCTTGGACATTCGATGATCAAAGTTTTATGTTGAACATCCCTTTTTTGGCATTTGACAATCGAGGATTGACATTTTATGTATTCAGTGTTCGATGATCTATGATTGACGTTCTACATCTTCGACGTTTGTTGTTCGACAATCGGTGATTGACATTCTACGTCTTCGGCATTCGACGATCAATGATCGACATTCTACGTCTTCGGTGTTCGACGATCGAAGTTGAAAGTTTTGATGCTTGGCGATCGACGATCAACATTGATCATCCCTCTACTATACTTCCTCAGTCACTCGTCAACTTCGTTTATCGGCTTGCAGTGAGAATCCTACCCATGGATTTTTACAGCAAAAAACAAGCTCGCTTCTCATCTTTTCTCTCAACTCTAGAGTCACAAAACATGCTCTCTTCTCTCCTGGAGATGGTTTTCTCTACTCTTATCCTTGCAGATCTATCTTTGTCCCCCCCTGAATTACCTCCTTTCTTTCCTTCCTCATCAAGGTTGCGTGGTTCCGAATCCCCAATTCGTGTTGAGTCCTGGAAGCCTTACAGATGGGTACCATGCCCCATCTCCTCATTAAGTCTTGAGGATGGCCTTCCAACTACCAACCTAACTGGTAATTCATTTCTGGGTCATAGGAATGTTGAGCAATTACACCTAGTAGGTACTGGTTTGGTGAGGGTCATCTCAACCATTCTTGGTTTCCTTCACCATCTCTCTCATAGAATCCGTGGTCTATCTTGGAAAACTCCCCCCTTTCAACAGTTATGCAACACATATCCAATTTCTATTAATAACAAAAAAATCATAAATTAACCCTTTTATACAAAGGTTCATCAAATCAAACATTCACAGATATTTAGTTTTCCATAGTCTCTTGGCTAGTTATAGTTATATTTACAAACTAGGGGATGTAAGGGTATTACAGAGAGTTGCAACACCAGGAGTTTGATCCAAATTTTATGAGCAGAACGAAATGAATACATATTATTAACAGGTTCTTAACACAAAATAACAGAGATACAGTAAAACTGGTTTTCTATTCAATAAGGAAATAAGCTGAGACTATAAAATGTAGCGGAAACAAGCTTGCTGGATTGGTGGTGGCTTATATCTGAGAAGAGATGTGACGACTGCGCTCATTCTCCATAAGATGATTAAAATGAGGCTTTGAAGGCATTTTTACAATAAATGGGAATGCCAAAAACCATAGACATCCAAAAACCTAACCCTAGGAGATGAAGCGCCAAAAGTCATGTGGGCCCTGTTTGGGTAAGTTAGTACATCAACTTCATGGGGTCGTAACTCTTGCATACAATCTCCGTTTTAGGTGTATGATAGCCCGTTGGAAATGTATCGTCGAGGAGATTCATTTTGGTGAATCAATTATTACCTCAAATATCATTAGAATCTAAATCCCAAAAAACCTTCATTTAGGCCATCAAATTGGCCTCGGATGTTAAAACTGCTAAAAATAGTAAATTGCCAAAATTGTCAGAAAGTTGTTTTGAGCCAATTGGAAAAGGTGGGTGGCCACCGATATTCACCTGGATCAGATTTGCAACAACAACCAAATTTGCAGCAATGAATAGAGTTGTAGCAGCTACACTTGAACAAAAATTGCATCTCTCATGTTGGGAAGGTACCTGTACAACTTTGTTCCTATAAAGCATTGTTAGCACGAAATGTGATAATCTCTTGCAAAATGCATATGACTAAGTATTGAAATAGCATATTTAATGAGGTATTATACATTGACAAAAAATGTACCGTTGTGAATGGAACACGTATTAATATGGAAATGGAAATGGGAAAAAGGTGTGCAAAAAGTATTGGACAGGTGCTAAAAAGATGTCAATTTGAGCACCCATCATCTCCCCCCATCCGAAATCGTTGCATGTCCTCATGCAATAAAGAAGTCACATTGAGTCTGAGAGGGAGAGATTCCCTTGGAGGTGGTTGTTTTCTTTATCTATGTGTTCTTCCTTAGGAGTAGTGAATTCTTCCTCATCTTGATAGCTTTCCAAAATTGCAACAAGTCCTTCACCTAAAGTTGGCCCTGTTGGTTCTTATGTAAAAATAGGGTCCTTCTCTTCTTGGTAGTCCTGTAGGATTGTAGTAATGTTTTGTATGGAAGTTTCCCCTACTAGTTCTTGTGTAACACCATGGTCCTTTTCTTGTGCTTGCATTATTTCTATGTCCTGTGAATTGGCCTCTGCTGGTTCTTATGTGACAACAAGGCAATTGGATTCTATTGTAATGGGATGGGTGTCCTTTTCTATCTTAGTAGAGTGACTGATTTTTTTTTGTTTAGCAAGGATAGTGTCAGCTACTAGTTCAATAGAATGGATACCCTCTATGACAATAGGGTGGGTGTATTCCACTAGTTCAATAGGGAGAGTGCCCTCTATTGTTGCAGGAGGGTGGATGTCCTCTGTTGGCTTAGAAGGTTGGATTCCCTCTATGATAACATGGTGAGTTCCTTCCATTGGTTTAGTAGGGAGAGTTACTTCTACTATTGCAGCAAGGTGGATGTCCTATGTTGGTTCAATGGGTTGTCTAGCCTCTGAGCCAGTAGGGTGGATGCCCAATGTTGGTGTAGTAGGGTGATTCACATCTGCTAGTTCTGGAATCATGGTGCCTACTTCCTGAATAGGGTAGTCCATCCCATCCAACTATCTCTTCTTCCTAAACTCATCCTTTAACAAATTCAGAGAGGTATGAAGCTTTCTGTTCTTATTTTAAGCACCCATTGTTTTGGCCACTCCCCGTTGGAAAATTTCAAGCCATTATTCAAGTAACTCCAGAAGAATATCAAGCCACTACTACACCAGATCCATATGAACATTTCAGAGGGTGGAGAATTCGAAGTATGAACGAGAATGGTGGTGAGAAGGGGCAATTATGTTATAGTTTGGGTAATTATGAGTGTGTGATGGTGTTTTAGTGATGTTATTAGGTTGCAATTATTTCAATTCATTGTTTACTCATTACATAATTCAAGAGACGTACCTTCCGAACTTACTATACTTTGTTGTGATTGCGCATACCTTTGTCGAGCTGTCATGTTTTTCATCAAGATTTGAAACAACTGTTAGCGTGGCACAAGTAGTGCTTCCAAATTGCATCAACATCTTGAGTTGCAACAAAAAATTGAGTTGCAAAAATGATGTGCGAAGTTATAGTGATGCAAAGAGTCGCAAGAACAGGAAACATTGAGGCAATGTGGAGAGTCGCAACAATGTGGAGAGTCACAACAATGGGAAAAGTTGTGGAAATGTTCAAGATTGCAGAAATGACAGAGTTGCAGTGAGGCTTCAAAGTAGTTGCAACGTGTGGGTCAGGATTTTGGCTTGGCATGGTATCTCAATAATGGAAGTTGCAACAATAGGAATCAAAACAATAAGATTTATAGGAACAAGAGTTGGAACAATAGGAATTGCAAAAATAAGAGTTGCAACAACTGGAGTTGCAAAAACGAGAGTTGCAACAACAGGAGTTGCAACAACGAGAGTTGCAACAACAACATTCTTCTTCCTTTCATATCCTGAAAATAAAACTTTATTAAAAAAACAAGGCCTTACTAAGAAAACTTGATCAAAAGGATCTTGACATAACCATCACAAAACAATGAAGTTCCCTTATTTTATTTATTTTTACGATGTCATGCGCCAATGTAGGCTGATTTTCACAAAACATGCCCCCAGGCATGCCCCTAAGGGTTTTCATACATGGTTGTATTATTTTTATTTTTATTTATTTTAAATAGGAACAAATCATTCAGTAGGGGTTCCCCCTTTGTTAACAATCTCCATATCATTGTCAGGCCATCCACTAGTGATTCTCTTAAAAAAGGATTCCTTGGATAAAGTTTTATGATATAATCAAAGCTCGTATCCATTTTCCATCATAGAAGTTCTCTCATTGTCAACGGTGTGAAGTTTGATTGCTCCATTGTCATATACAATATCAATCTCATAAGGACCGAGCCATCGATTGCAGAATTTCCCTATGAAATATTTGAACCTAGCAAATAGAAAGGCCCATTCTCCAGCTTTGAATTTCTTCTTTTTAATGAAATTGTCATGTCACTGATATCTCTGATGCTGTATTAATGTTGTGTGGTGCAAGGTGGCCTGGCGAAGTTCGTCTAGTTCATTGATCTGGAGGAGTCTTTGTTTCTGAGCTTCAGTTAAGTCCATTTCAAGCTGTACAACTATTCTAAGTGCCCGGATCTCTATTTCAATCAATAATAGTACTCTCTTTCCATACACCAATTCATATTGGGTGCATCTAGTGGTGGTCCTTCATGTCGTCCAATAGGCCAATAGAGATTCAGGTAGTTTGTTGGCCCAGTCCTTGAGGTGTAATCTGATAGTCTTGGTGATGATGGCCTCAAGGATTTTGTTTGTCCCTTCTACTTTTCCATTGGTCTACAAATGATACAGTGTGGTAAACCTGTCCATTCTAAAGGCTCATCTTTGGTACATTTTTCAACCATAAAATGACTTAATATTTTATTTTGACCATATTTAATAGTAAGTCATGGGTATTTTGCATGTTGCTTAATGAATGTATGTTGAGGTGAATTTTTGTGTATAAGGTACCTTTTTTCTCTAATTTTTTTGTCAAAAGATGTGTATTCTACCAACTAGGTCGAATTGTAGGAGTCAGGGGCATCAACATCCTAGAAAAAAGGGATTTTGTCTCCCTCAAGGAGCTTCCAGCCAAAGATCAAGGGAAATTGTCCCTACTTACCTCCAAGAGAGCTCCTTGTGCATTAATGACAACTTCTGATAAAAAATAGTCAAATTTACAGGTGTAAAGGGATGATATCCTTCATTTACTAATTCTTCTCTTTGATAAAGGGAAGGGAGGTCAAAATCTCTAGCTATATATATACCTCTAGTCTAAAGATGAGAGATATAGAATTTTTTTGGAGAAGCATTGTATGGAGACTTTGTGAAGACTCTTATTTATAACTCAGAGAATTCCTTCTCTTGATGTATTACTAGTATTTATGAAATAAATATGGTTTTGCTTTTAGTCCATTAAAGTTTTATTTAGGCTCCATATGCTTCTTGGGTAAGGCCCATCCAAAAGGGATCAAGGACCCTGTTACATTTTTTTGTAGTTTTCATGCATGTTATTGTTAAGAACCAAATATCAAAATAGCATGAAAAACCTCAGAATAAGTACTCAATGCCTTGACAAAGAGAGAATTTAAGATAATAAGCCTCTTTGAGGGGGAAACCTCCTTATACACCATATAAATTTACAAATACAAGATGATTCCAAATGAAAAGGTCTCCTTGGTATATATAGGAGACTAGGGGGTACAATTGAAACTAATGGACCCAAGATGACATAAATAAAATAAAAATACTAATGTAATATGCCCCAATTAAGGGGTAATGTGCCACTTTTTAGGGCTTAACATGCCCCTCCCCTTCAGACTAGTGTTCTCTGCAACACTTGAATAATTTTGGATGCTTCTATATAAAAGACTCATCTTCCCAAGTGGAATCTTTAGTAGGTAGTTTCCTCCACTTAATGAGATACTCTGAAATGGATCTATTCCTCAGCTGGCGAATTCTTGTGTCAGTGATATCTTCATGCTCCAATATGCTTTTTCCTTCCTCTTCATGTATGGAAATATAGTTTGAACTGGTATCTTGTCACCTATAACCTTCTTTAAGCATGAAACATGGAAAATTGGGTTACTTGAGAAGATGCAAACAACTCCAATTTGTATGCCATAGTACCAATATTTTGCAACACCTTATTGTTATCACATGAAGTTGTCAAGGGCCGTAGGTGTGTGTCGAATATACTCGAGTCTATTTCCTTGCCCTGTTTTTCTCTCTTTCATAGGCCATGTCTTTTAATTTTTCCCTTTTAGCCGACAAAGTCATTTTTTTGTTTGCCCCTTTCTGTTTGAGCACTCATCTCCTTTGCCTTTGTCATTGGTCCTTCTGTTTTCCTGAGCTATCCACCAGTCGCCTAAGTCTTTGCTTACATAGGCCGCAACCATGAACACAAGCGTAACTTTCTTAGCAGTGTATTTTGGGATTGAAGCATAAGCAGAAGGCAGTTTTAATCTTTCAGTGACGAAGATTCCAGGAACAATCCAGATTAGCAGCTCATGGGCATTTGAGAGTGCAAACTTGCGCGAGGCATAGAGCTGGAGAAAAAGGCCCTGAAGTGAATATGAACCATTGATATTAAAGGGGACAGGTGGTAGTCGATCCAAGCCTTAGGGGAAATGAGCTTCGAGAGATTTGAAATGAGAAGTGCTTAGAAATCCCGAAGGGCCGAAGCCCGAATTATAGAAGAGCCGAAGCGCCAAATTTGTCGAAGTGGCCAAAGTCCTAAAATGGATCTGAGCCATTGATCTCAGGGGGCCATGCATCGTCATATCTTTAGCTCCAGGTAAAAAAGGTAGAAGGCAAAGGAGGTTTGAGCTTTGAAAATTATGAAGCCCGAATCGCGAAGCAGGTCTCAACTGTCGATTCAAAAAGGGAAGATCTGATCCATTGATTTGGAGGGGGAATATTTGAGCCACTGATCATGAAGCCTCATCCAAGATCATGATATTGACGACCATAGTCCATTGCAGGAACACGGCATGCTCGGGTGATAATTTTCTTGAGCGGTCCTGCAATTGAAACCATGGTAAGTCAAAAGTGATACGTGGTGAAGGGAGATGGATTGTGAGCCCAAAAGTGGTCTAAATCTAAACCACCTTTGAGTGACCCCACAATCACATGCTCATATAACATCCTATCCAAGAGCAACACGTGGCTACCCCCTGAGCATTAATCTGCGTCACAATCCCACAAAAAGGCAGTGAATGAAAGAAGAGTTGGTGGTTGAAGCCTTGGCTCACTCCATAAATGGAAGGCATGGAAGGCCTGACCATGGGGACTGAACCATCAACCCGTAGTACCCCTGTGGACAAATTTTCCTGTAGACCCATGCCGATCTAATCTCTCTTCTGACAGAGGGATATATGCATAGTCTGACAGAAGACTACTCCAAGCAAAGCTTTTAATGTGGTGATCATATCACACTCTTGAGAGTCAGGCACTGATATGAGTATAAAAGAGATCAATTTAGATTTTGTAAATGGGGGTAGTTTTGGCCCAGACCGGGGGAAATCTTTGAGAGCTGTTATGACTATATTTTTGTTGTAAGCCTGAGGGCCTGGATTTTAAATTGTTATGTTAATGAAGATTCCTTTAAGTTGTTATATCAGACCATCTTCTTAGTTTTCATTTTCTGTTTCTCTTTCTTGTCTGGATGTAATCTCTTTGATTTATGGATTCCTAAGGCGATGGAGGATCTGTTTCCGTCATGCCCATCTTTCATGGTTCAGAAGATGTTTTTGTTTCCCATTCCTGTCTGAATGTAATCTCTCTGATTTATGGATTCCTAAGGCGATGGAGGATCTGTTGCCATCATGCCCATATTTCATGGTTTAGCATATGTCCTATGTTTTTCTTCTTGTCTGGATCATTGTAAACCCCCTGATTTCTAGATTCCTGAGGTGGTAGAGGATCTACTATCATCTTGCCCATTTTTTATGGTTGATAATTTAAAAACTTTATGCCTTTCTCCTTCCCACCACCACTTAAATCCTTTTTCTGATAGGGAGATTAAATTCCTTCATTGAGAAGACTATTTATGACTCCATAGCCTAATGGCCCATCACTAATTTGCAGTGATCTTCACTATCTTTCTTTTCCTTAAAGTCTTGCTGACTCACCCACTCACATCCTTTTAATCTAAAAATATTTTGATGGGTACTGTGTTTATCCTCTTCCAGTCGAAGGGTGTCTCTCAGTGCGAACATTCATGGCGCCATTGCTGGGGATGAAAATGAAGATATCTTTCCTGGGAGAATGACAATGAATAGATTCAATTTTAGATGGTGAACTGAGGCTGGACACATTATTTTGACTTCTTATGTTTCACCATGGTGACTCCACTTTTTGAAAATCTAATGGTGAATCCACTGGTTTGAAATGGAAAAGATCTTAGCTCAGAGGTATTCTTTCTGTGATTTTTTGAAAATAGTTGGTTTCCCTAATCCACTGCATGATAAAGATGAATGGGAGAGAAGCCTTCCTAAATTTCAAGGGGAAGAGTGGGAAGTACCAATTGAACATTTGCTGGACTTTCATGAATTTATTCATCGACTTCATATCATGCATGAAGATGTTTAGATTAAGCTTTTCAAGCATTCACTAAGCAGGATTGCTCATGATTGGTGTCGATTTCTTCCCATTGCAAGTGTCAGCTCTTTGACATATTTTCATGTAGCTTTCAATTCGTTTTGTAAGGATTATTTTTCAGCTGAGTATCTTTATGAAAACTGTTGTGATGAGTTTTCTTTGCTTTATAAAGATTCTGCATGTCACAAAGATCAATTTTGTGATGAAGCTGTTGTTGTGGAAGAAAGAATTTTCCATGAAGATCATGAGGTGTTGAATGATATTCATTATGATAGAAATAACATAGAAACATATGGCATCATATTAGACGTGTCTGCTGTTTTAACCGTTCATAAAGATCAACATGTCTCTTCTAAATATTCCAATGTCGAAGAGCAAGTGTATTCTGCATTGGATGTTTCTCCTGACTGTGAAGTTGAGATAGATGAAAAACTAGTAGCAAAAGCTAGGGAAGATTCCTCTATGTTTTTTCCTAGTTTTTCAGAGTCGAAGGTAGAGTTTGTTTGTTTCTCTTATAAAGGAAATGTAGAGGATATTCTTGTCCTGGAAACTGATGTTTTTGGCAGTCCTGCTTATGATAAAGAAATTGCTTCAAATACTGACCAGGAACAACCAAGTTTTGATGAATATCCCAGTGAAGATGATGAAGAGCAAAGATTTTCCATAGTTCCTGTTTACGATGATTATGAATATGAGCCTTGGGAGAGCCATGAAGGAGAAAAGGAGGAGATAAATGTACAATTTATCTCCTGTCCATAACCTATAAGTGATAAAATATCACCTGGGATTAGCCAACCCGCATCAGTCCTCCACCCACTTGTACTCTCTGAGAACATCGAACGACAGGTGAGCAGCAATGAAGTATAGGAGGTAATTTCTTACCAGTGGAGCTTTCCTGATTATAAATTTAGTGACCGTGTAGGGTTGTATTTGGAGTTGTGTTTTCCACAAGCATTGGAGCCTGCAAAATTATTCATTTTGTCATCATTTGGGGGTATTGTCAGCATTCCAAGACATGTTTTCTTTATTCCATCATACTTGCTTTACCTTTTGTGAATCATTTGCAGTGAAGAGAAGAATTATATTACCAGATAGTCTGGGTGGCTATGGTGGAATTTTTCTTTCACCTAACACTTTGTAAAAATTGGTTAGCCTAGGATTGTACATAAATAAGCTCCTTCTGGAGCCCATGTGTTTGTTTTCGGTTTTAAGTAGAGTAGTGTACATATTTCCCTGTTTTCTTCAACGGACGTTTTGAGATAGACTTGTTGACGGGCGAAATTGTCCTTCCGTCAACTGGGAGAGTGGAACCGGTCCGGGGTTGTCTAAATAATCCAAGCCATTTGGAATGGACCACCCTGACGAGTTTAACGGTTCCGTTGGCCGCCCTTAGGTCTTTTAAGAAAACCAAAGAGAAAACTAATCTAAACTAACTAAACTAACTAAAACAAATAAAACAAACTAAAACTAACTAAAACTAATAAAACAAACTAAAATTAACTAAAACTAATAAAACAAACTAACTAAAAATAAAAGGAACTAACACACTAATCTAATTAAAACAAACTATTAAATTAAACTAAAACTAATTATAAACTACTCTAACTATTCTATATACTAACTACTAATTACTATTATAATAACTCAAATCAACTATCTAATTACTAGCTGAAATATTACTTATTCACAAATGTACACTATAAACAGCCTACAGATTTAATTAAAACCTGCAAAACTCATGTGTTTTCTGCCCTAAGACAACAAGATATGTTTTGATTTTTATATTTTATGAAAAAGAAATAAAACTACTGAAATTAAACGATCTAATATATTTACTGAAATTAGACAATCTAATATAAATCTAATTAAGCTTATATCTGAATTAAACTACCTAATGAAAACAGTAAACAAAAGACTAACGCTCCAAGTCTGCCCTGTGTATGATGATTTCTAAGCTGGTCGGAGGAAGGAAACTCGCACCGGTTATTCCAAAGCTTTTCGTAAACGATAGGCTATGCTGCTCCTTGAAGTGTTTTACAGGACAAACAAGACATAAAAAATCATAACAATCTTATGATTATAAATTTCTGCAATAAGGGAAACCTGTTATGCAAAAACTTATATATAACAATTCAATTTATGAAGAAGATAAACCTGTCAT
>ML801407.1:89351-104844 GCA_009831015.1 Picea engelmannii | reverse complement strand
CCCCCTCTGCTCAGTTGACTTATCTTGTTCAACAATTGGTATCAGAGCAGGTTACTTCAAGATATTAGTTTAACCACTGGAAGTTTTTGATAATTCATAATGGATAAGAAGTCAGAATTTACAAAACAAGGATTGCCTTTGTTTGATGGTCATAATTATGCTTTTTGGAGTATCAGGATGAAGTTGTTTTTACAAACTCAAGGAGTAGATATCTGGTAGGTTGTACTAAATGAATATAAAGTCCCAACAACTATTCCAATAGATGCTACAGGTAAGAGACTCTATGAGAGTAATTCCAAAGCTATGTATGCAATACTAGGAGGTCTAGTAGGGTCAAAATTTGTTAAAGTTATGCATTGTGCATCAGCAAAAGAAATATGGGATAAATTGAAAAATGTATATGAAGGAGACACTAAGGTAAAGAGTGCTAAGCTACAATGATATAGAAGTCAATTTGAAAGCCTGAAAATGGAAGAATATGAAGATATAGCTACCTACTTTCTACGTATTGATGAAGTTGTTAATACCATGAGAGGTCCAGGAGAAACAGTTAATAATAATATTATTGTGCAAAAGGTACTTAGATCACTTCTTGCAAGATTTGATTCAAAAATATCTGCATTAGAAGAAAGAACAGATCTTGATATTTTAGAAATGGATGAATTACATGGAATACTAACAACATATGAGATGAGAGCCTCTGGTGAGAATTATTTCAGGAAAGAAGCAGTTGTTGTTGGGAAATAATACCCTACAGACTAGCAAACTAGGGCTAGACTTGCATGCAGATTTTGACCGTAAAGAAATGACCTTTTAACCTACCACCCAAAACTTAAACCTCTCTTTCAAGACACATGCATGGAAATGAACTACTAACCTTTTTACTGATGTTTGTTGTAGATCCTCCGTTGCGCTTTGCCCGCTTACTTGCGCTGCTCCTTCCAAAATTAACCTGCAATCAAGACAAAACACTACGCATGCATGCTATTTTTCTACTTGAGGGTTAGAAATTAATCATAAATTACACAAATCATAGATCACTCATGCATTGGGACGGGAAAAGTATTCTTTTATTATTTTCAAAATGAATCAACTTACAATCAAAGTCGAGACCAGCCACCGCTCCTTGATCCTGATCCTGGGCTCCGCCTCTTCTTTGTCCTCCAACTGCTTTGTGTTAATTCTCCTTAGTCTTGAGGAAAGGCTAAAGGGTTGGGACAAATGGATTTGGAAAATGGGCAGAGTTTCTTCGCTATATTTTTCCTCTTCCAAATAGTACCCCTACCCCTTCTAGAAGGAGATAGGGTTTTGGACGAACTCTCGGCCATGCATGGCCGGGAGTTTCAATTAACTGACCCATAGCTTTTTGTCCCGTCGGCAACTTTCCGTTTTTTGTGATTCTGAAGGTAAACGCGGGCTGTAGTGGGCCTGCTAGCATTTTCTTTTAGATACATGCGGGATGTAGTGGGCCAGCTAGCGTGTACTTTTTAAAAATGGAGTTTTTAGAAGAGTTGTTCAATAGTTTTTTGGAAAAGAAGGGATATGAGTTGGCCTGATGCCAGGTAAGCATGTGTGGTGCAATTTAGGGTTATAACAGATGCCCCCTAATGTGTGAGGTCAGAAGAGCATCTGATGGCCGAAATACATTACCAATCTTTTACCAATCTGTACTGATATGCTGAATGAGTGAGCCCAAGAATCAGGAACCAGGAGGTGTTGTCTGCAAAACAACAAATGTCTCACCGAGGCGGGCATACCCATGCTCGGGATAAACTAGAACCATGGCTACCAATCAAATACACTGTAGATCCATGTCAAATAACTATAAAGAGTAGCCGCGAATGATACACAATGGAGCTACATCTCGAAATCAGAAAGATATACATATAAAGTATCCATCTCCCAGAAGCTGATTCGACCTGATGGTTGTACTTCAGAGCTCGAGCAACAAATTCAAAATCTTCTAAAACTCGGGTAGGAGTGTAATATGAGTGTACGACTGCACTACCCAGAGGTCTTCGACGACTTGTCGGTTATGGAATTGATAATCTTGATGATCGGACTGAAGGCTTCAGTGATTTCGAACAAAGACTTGATTGGACATTCAAGATGGCCAGGTATGCGGACAAGAGACATATTGCAGAGGGGCCGACTCAGGCTTAGTGACAAAATTCCCTTGGACAACAGCACGACACGTGATAAGACTCAGGCATCATATATGTTAATCATAAGTCTACGAAGCAGGAGGCAACGCAAACTCTCCATATGTTTGGAAGAGTAACCAAATGGTGGAGGACACAACTCGATATAGTGAGCAAAGATTCCTAAGGTCGTACTACATCCCATAGTCTGATGATCAAACAGACATATTTGCTTCATCCAAGGGCAACTCATTATGCTGCCAATAAAGAAAATACTTTTCCCATTCTCTTTTTGGGGTATATTTGATTTTTTTGTTCTTTTTGATAGTTTTTGGAAAGAATAAAGGAATATTACATTACAATGGAGGAACGAGTACTGCAAACATGCAAGTTCTAGGCACAAGGACAAGACTGATGTTCTAGGGAAATGATACTTGGGAAAAATCCTCCAATGGCCAAAGGTGTTAAGACGCAGAAGCAAACTGTTTTAAGGCTGATGAGTAAGGTATGCAAATGCAGTTGATAGAACACACAATGGTAATGTCCTTCGATGTAAGTTTAATGAGCCCAGAGAAGGGAAGCTCGATGGTTTTTCATATTTAGAGAGTCTGAAAAACCATAAAAGGAGACTCCATTGAGGTACCTTTTTCAACAATAGTCTAGTCGGTTCGAAAAAGGAATAAACTAGCACCGATTAGACGTCATTTCAAAACCATTTTAACGAGTGTGAAAAGGACAATATCACTCGGCTATTTTTTCACTTTTAAGGATTCTGAAAAAAGATTAACTATGGACTCCGTCAGGAATGTTCTTCTGGACCATTTTAACGAGTGTGAAAGAATAAGGTCACTCGACGATCTTTTCAATTTTAGGGAGTCTAAAAAGAGCTTAACTATGGACTCTGTGGGGGTTTCTTTTTCGTAAATTTAGTCCCTCAGGCCTGAAAAAGGAATAACATTATACCTGAGGATACTCTTCTAAATAATGGGAATCCAATAGAGTATTCCTTTGTTTGTACAGTTGAACGTCCGGACCAAAAAAGGGGTAAACTACCGCCAGACAGACGTGACTTCAAATTTCAGTTTAACGAGCGTGAAAGGTCACAAGATCGCTCGGTAATCTTTTCATGTTTAAAGGGTCTGAAAAGGGCTTAAAAGGAGACCCGTTTAAGGAACGTTCTTCTGGACCAATTTAACGAGTGTGAAGAAACAAGGTCACTCGGAAATATTTTCATCTTTAAGGAGTCTGAAAAGGGCTTAAAGAAGACTCCATAATGGTTACTTTTCTCAGTTAATCCAGACGAGATCGAAAAGCATAAATGCAGTCTTGCCGGATGTTGCTTTTGGATCTCAAAGAGAGCTTGAAAAACAACAAAGTTATCTCATGATAGAATCTTTGTGGGTCAATGCCTGGCATCTCCTCGGGGGTGCTGTATGCTCCGACGAAAACATTGTCTATGACGCCAGGGGTTCTGGATATATTGATAGATATTGGTTCAACAAAGGTTTCCATATTACCCTTAGTATAGATCTTGTGTGTAGCTAAGGGATTAGTATGACAAGACCTATCTCCAGTCATAGTCACGGTGAATTATCCTGCTTTGATTCGGCTTAACTTTGGGAGGAAATACGATCTGTGATGAAGATCTTCCCAAGGTTTGTCCGGACTAGTCATTGCTTCGATTACTACTTCGTCAGAGGGCAAGACTAAGTCTAACTAATCGATGGTAGCAAGAGAACCTTGAGCCCAAATAGGCTCTGGAAGTGGATCCAACTCTTGTGCGGGAATCAGATCAGGATTAGCTGAAGCTTACTGGACTAAAGAGTGCCCTATCTCATCCATCGTGGCTGATGGGGAAGGAAGAATCCATGGATCCTCAAAGTAAGTCGTGCGAAATGACGAAACATGAAAAATCTCAGCCTTGTGGTGATTCGATATGAACTTGGCATCATTATGAGGAGGTGGGTAATCAAAGGTACCCATCAAGGATGGGCACAAACCAACTCCGACATTAACGACACCAGGTTGAGGATTATCTATCATGGGAACCGTGGATGCCCCCAAAGCTGGGTCAAGTCTAGAGAAGGACAATTGATCGATGGTCACTATCCGGCCTTCATGTGGAAACAACAAGACTCGGAAAAATGTAGTAACCACGGATTGCATAGCATAAGTCCAACTTTGACCTAACAAGAGGTTATAGTCGAGGGCGGCATCGACTACCTCTACTTCGACGCATATGGTCTTCCCTCCTAACTGCACAGGGAAAGAAGGAACGATGCCATGTGGTCGGAAAGAATGACCGTCGAACACAGTGAGGAGAGTAGGTGATGGAGACAAAGAGGGTTGACCAATGGCCTTCCAACATGCTAACGACATAACGCAAGTCGAAGTTCCCTCGTCGACCACCGTGCGAAAGATATTCCATGTAAAAGTTTTCGTGGGATGAGCCACTACTATCTGAAATGCGACGTGGTAAGGCAGACAAGGTTTTAAGTCGGTCGTATCTAACATGATGGTACCCGTGTTACAAGTCTCAGTAGGGCCTAAAGCAGTCAACAAGGCTTTCTTCTGAGCAGGGCAGCTTTGGAGGACCTCCAAAGCGGACATCGCACAAGGGGTTTGTGATAAATCTTCCACCACAGAGTAATTCTGGGTGGCACTTGCGTTTGGGTTGTGAGAAGATTTCTTAAGTGCACCCTTTGGAATGCGTTTCATTGTTTCACCCAATGTCTTCTCGATCTGTAGAGGAAGAGATGGGATCTCATCTTATTTACCCTTCTCAGAGGCGCTTGGTTTACTATAGTCGTGCGCTCTAGTTGTTATTAAAGCATCACCCCTAACCATATATACATTCACGGATGAGGAATTGTTTGGGGGAGGGCAAGTTTATTGGCTGCCCCCTTCGGCACTTGTAGAGGCTTGAGTTAAATTTTGCCCATGCTGAAAGGGATTAGTCAACATGGCTTGTTGTTGCTGTGTGACAAACTTTTGGGCCTCTGCAAGTCGAGGACATAGGTGGGTCGGGTGGTCTTCCACACACAAGTTGCACGGATACCTCGCCTTCCGTTTTTCTGTGGTGCCCTCGCCAACATTATCAGTGGGTTTTTTCTCCCCCTTACCCTTCTTTCGTTGTTTTTTCTTCCCTTCAGGCTGCTGGGTGGCCTTTGGGTTAGTCGTCTGAATGGAGTGTACTTCCGACATTTGGGTAGAAGGAGCAGCCAAAGCAGTAGTCTGGCTGGCTGCTAAGTGTTGTATAGATAACTGTTGCAATTACTTTGACAATTGCTCAGCGAGCTTGGTTTGTGCTAAGCCAACAATACCATCAGCATGTGGTCTAGCTCTCTGTCGAGTTTTATCCAGTATTGATCATGGTGCATCCGGTAGGATGTTGTACAATAAACCAGACTGAGAATAGATAAGCTCAAACTGTTGAGCCCTCATGATGGCATCTTCTTCGGAGAAAACTCCTGAAGTCACGACGTCTTTGGATAATTGTGAGACTAAAGACTTAAGGAACTACTCAAGCAGGAATGCTGGTGGGACTAGTACTTTGATTAGACTCTTTCGGCGTCTCCATTCTCGGATATGATCAGAGATATGGTCTGCTTTCGTCTGTTCGAAATTGGCCAACAGTTCTGTGCTAGCGTTGTATCTTACAGGTAACTGAAAATGGTTAAGGAAATCCATCGCCAGTTTGCCAAAAGAAGAGTATCGTGAGCGATCGAGCTCGATGTACCATTTTGCGGCACTCCCGATGAGAGTACGTTGAAACAATCACAACTGGACGGAGTCATGTTTCAATGAATTAGATGAACACCAAAGATGGAAGGTAGTCATGTGATCACCTGGATCTTCGTTAGGCTTGGCCTCGAACTTTGGAATGTCCGAAGGAAGCTTCGTTGGCATAGGAGGCCAACGTGGATCGTGACAAATAGGATCATTTAACAACCTTGTCAAATATGGCAAGTGTAACGTCACCAGGAATGGTAGTTTGGGTTGCTGCTGATAGCCTGGGAAAAAGGATCCTGGGGTTTGACTGGCACCAGGTTGCCAGGAAAAGTTTGGCTGCTGGCCCAGATTCTGGTAGAAACTATGGCCCTGACCAGCGTAAGGATTTTGCATCTGTGGAGACATCATTGGCTGATTCCCCATAAAGGACATAGGATGTTGGGCATGCATCATGTTTGAAGGACTTTGGGAAGGATTACCCCATGCCGGTCCTGATGGGAGAGGCATAAAAGTCTGTCCAGGGTTCCATTGACTGTGGAAAGAATTACCCTAGAACGACATTCCAGAGGAGGGAATGGATCCTTGTCCTGAGTTCCAAGGTCCTGCTATATGTGCCTCCGACGCAGGAATAGTACCCTGCACCGGAGTAAACTGTCCAAAGATGGGAGTGCCCCTAGATGGGAAAGCAATGGATGCGAAAGTGTTGTTACCAAACGTCCCATTCCAAACAAACGGTGACGAACCTGCCAGCAAAGTTTGTGCAGGTGTTCCTTGACTCTCGGCTCCAAACGAACTCGTGTGTGCAGGATGCTCGACGGACTGTTGATGCAGACCACCAAGCGAAGGGGACGAAGGAGAGATATGACCTCCAGCGTAAGGAAAATCATTAAAAGGGATAGGAATGCCCCCAAGTTGACCTTGCAGAGGAGCGTTAGAGCTCCCTGCCCCCAGACCCAAAGTATGTAAAGTGGAGTAAGTGAGTGCAGGACTTGTACCCGAACTAGGCATACCGTATGAGAACGGAGGGCCTGTCGCACTAGGTGTGAAGGGAGTTGTGGCCGCCACGATAGATGGGGTCGGTCCACTGTGCGATGTAGTTGCGGCCGAGACCGTAGTGACTCAGACTGATGACAACAAGTTAGGAGATGCTTCTCCTGTGGTAGCAATGGTGGTGGGAATGGAATAGTTCCCAGAGGAAGTAACAACGTTTGGTTCCATAACTGTGTGAGGCACTGACAGGCGTTCGTAAAATTGGATGGGTACAATGACTGATGGCCGAGTATCAGTGGTTGGGGTTTCAACCGAGCCAATATTGGCGATTGATTCCTCTAGGAGTTGTTCAGGCACAATGGTTTGTAACCCGGTTTCTTCGAAATACCCTTGTTGGTCTAGCTTCCGCCTCAATGGTGGCGGGGGTGGCTCCAGTATAACCCACGGCAAGCCCAGGAGCCTTCGTGACCGGTGGAGCTCGAGATCCTCCACTATGTGAGAAGATCCAATATGTGCTAAGGTATTCTACACGATCAAACAGTAACACACACTACAAAAGAATCCCCTAAGAGATAAGACAAGCAATCACTAACTATTTTGAAGAACAGTTACAACAACCAACACTAGAGCAACTTACTGGTGCAAGTGCAACTCGAAAACGAAAGCACCCTCCGGGTATACTCTGCAAAGCATGTCCCGATGTTTGTCCTAGGTACCACGGTATACCCCCGCAGTCACCTGTGTATGTCCCTAAAAAGATTGGCAACTAGTTTTCCAGCACGCGAACAGTCACCAGGCGAGTATAGTTGATAGTCGGGTAGACCACAATGAGTAGGGTATCAAGCCCAAAACCTGTCAAGGGTATCGAGAGAAAATGGTCTGGAAGAAAATTGAGGACCTCGAACGGATTCAAGACCCACGAAGCCTCGTGGAAAATGCAAACGACGGAATCCCAAAACAAATCCCCGATATGTGTTCTCCACTACGCTTGGTCCGGCTTTGGAGGGGTTATCTCCGCTACCTTTCTTTACGCGAACTCATGTTTATCCCCTGTGTTAGAGGGGGGTCCCGAATAACTTCCACGAAACTGGACTTCCACACTCCCTATCACAGACTCCAATGTTTGGTTTTGAGTGGCCTTGGAGAGTTTCCTCTCCAACCTAATCCAAGGCCCTAGTCCTGAACTAGTTTGTGAACCCTACAAACAAAAAGTCTAATAGATTTTAACTTAGTGTTGCTTTTATGGGATTTTTTACGTCACAGGATATGAAGGTGAAACTGATGATGTGTAAAGACTCAAAGCAAAAAACGAATGAAAAATGATGGAAACAAAAGAATTTTACTGAATGCAAAAATCAACAACTTTTCACAAAGAAAGACTTCTTTTTCTTTTCAATTTTGCTAAGATTTCATGCAGCAAACATAAAGGAATTTTCAATCAACTATGAGCTACTTATGCTCTAAATGCACTGCAAAAAATTTATGAACAAAAAGACTTCTCCCTAGCTATTGATGCAACAACACAATCTTCAAACAAAGAAGAAAATGAAAAAGATATATATATATATATATATTTTTTATTTAAGTGCTAAATGAAGCCACAAGGGAAAAATGTCGACAAGCACAAAACCAAGAAAACAAAACAAAATTCTGGCTTAAAGTGCAGATCACAAAGAATCCAAGCAAAGATACACAATGGCAATCGAAAAAAGCACAATATCTTTCGCTTGTCTAAAAACCATAAAACAAAAACTTTATTTTTAATATTTTCTATCAAATATCAACTAAGAAAAAACAGGCTAAGGATAAGAGGCCCTAACCTACTGACTGTGTGACCCTAGACTCACACACCTGAGAGGAACACTTCTCACCAAAAGAGGAGATGACTGCCCCACCCTGATTGAAAAGAAGCCTGTCAAGCATGCTACTGTCACTAAAACAACATGCGTGCAAACACGTGCTGAGCTACAACAGAGCGCGTGTACCCACGGGCTGCACTTGCACAGGTCGCGTGTATGTATAAAATCTAAGACAAAAATAAACACAGGCAGCCCAGACCAGGAAGAGGCCTCTGGTATTGATAACTAGGGTCTCTTGAAGGCTTGGATGCTTCTTTTTAACAGAAAAGAAAAATAATTGCAAGGAATAACATAACACAATAAAACAAACTGAGACAAGACTATGAACCAACAAGACTCAGATAGGATCCAGAAAGCCCCCTGAGAATGTATAATTCTGACAGGGAAGAGGAGGACCACCTCTCAAGCTCTCCGAACTCCTACACGCTACTGAAACCTCTATAGCAGGTGTTCAAACGCGGGCTATAGAAGGTTAGGGCACGGGCACACGCTTGCAGGCCTTCTGCAGGCCGTGTGTACCTCTATGTGTCCCGAAAATTGCCATCAAGCAACAGTAAGGGAAAACTGGTATAAAGAACCAGGCTCCCTGCTAGCTTAGGCCTTACTGAAAAAGACAGGCAAAGAAACAAAAAATATAATCTCTTAAACTACCCACAAAATCAACTAAATATGGAAACCCTAAAGAGTATCATCCCTAGTGGAGTCGCCAATTCTGTTGTTGGGAAATAATACCCTACAGACTAGCAAACTAGGGTCAGACTTGCATGCATTTTTTGACCGTAAAGAAATGACCTTTTAACCTACCACCCAAAACTTAAACCACTCTTTCAAGACACATGCATGGAAAGGAACTACTAACCTTTTTACTGATGTTTGGTGTAGATCCTCCGTTGCGCTTTGCTCGCTTACTTGCACTACTCCTTCCAAAGTTAACCTGCAATCAAGACAAAACACTACGCATGCATGCTATTTTTCTACTTGAGGGTTAGAAATTAAGCATAAATTACACAAATCAAAGATCACTCATGCATTGGGACATGAAAAGTATTCTTTTATTATTTTCAAAATGAATCAACTTACAATCAAAGTCTAGACCGGCCACCACTCCTTGATCCTGATCCTGGGCTCCTCCTCTTCTTTGTCCTCCAACTGCTTTGTGTTAATTCTCCTTAGGCTTGAGGAAAGGCTAAAGGGTTGGGACAAATGGATTTGGCAAATGGGCAGAGTTTCTTCGCTATCTTTTTCCTCTTCCAAATAGTACCCCTACCCCTTCTTTTATAGGCTAGAAGGAGTTAGGGTTTTGGACGAAATCTCGGCCATGCATGGCCGGGAGTTTCAGTTAACTGACCCATAGATTTTTGTCCCGTCGGAAACTTTCTGATTTTTGTGATTCTGAAGGTAAACGCGGGCTGTAGTGGGCCTGCTAGCATTTTCTTTTGGATACACGCAGGCTATAGTGGGACAACTAGCGTGTACTTTTTAAAAATGGAGTTTTTAGAAGAGTTGTTCAGTAGTTTTTTGGCAAAGAAGGGATATGAGTTGGCCTGATGCCAGGTAAGCATGTGTGGTGCAATTTAGGGTTATAACAACATCTTTCAAGGTAGCAAAGAAAGATAAGAAAATGTTTGAAGAAAAAATCAATAGTCATGAGGACTTAGAAGGTGATGTGGAAGAAGAAAATTTTGTTAAAAATTTGAAAAGAGGTACTGGCAAGTATAAAGGTAAGCTTCCTCTGAAATATTTTGGTTGTGGTAGAATAGGAAATTTTGCATCTAAGTGTCCTTACAATAAGCATACTAATAATGAAGAAGACAGTGATAGAAAACCTAAGGAATTCAAGAATAGACATAAGAAGTTTTTTCAAAGAAAAACTTACAAAAAGAAAAGCCTGTGTATAAAAGATGATAGTGATATTTCAGAATCTGGTGAGAGTGATGACAGTTCAGATGTACAACTTTTTATGGCTATGGAAAAACAGTATGATCAGTCTGGTGAAGAAGAAGAAGGTGAAGTTGATCTAGAAGATGAACTGGTAAGTGCTTTAAGTGAATTAAGAAAAGTGAGAAGGGAATGCAAACATTTTAAAAGAGAAATTGAGAATCTAGAATTTGAATTACAGAAATCAAATGGTTTGATTGATAGCACTAAATTCATGGTAGTTGACTTAAAACTTAAAATAGAAGAGGCTAGAGTGATTGAAGAAGCACTAACTAAAATGCTTGCAGAAAAGAATAAGGAAAATGAAGGTTTAAAAATTGAAGTAGTCTCTTTAAGAAAGAAAATACAAGAAAATAACATGAATCAGAGTTCTCAAGTGTTAAATCAAATTATTAGTAGTCAAAGATCAACATATGATAAGACTGGAATTGGTTATAAATCTGCAGTAACTAATGGATTTTTTAGTTCAAGTGTTGAGAAAGTAGGTATAGAGGATAATCATGAGAAAATTACTAGCAAGAAGATGGAATAAAAAAGGCAAGAAGAAAATCAGGGTTCAACAGTGCATAGAAGAAGTTATGGTAGACATCAAAACAGGTTTGAAGGTCACTGTTTCTTTAGTTATAAGTATGGACATAAGGCTGCATTTTGTAATAGTTTTTCAAGAAAGATAAATGCACATAACAATCATGAAAGGTCTAATTTTTGTTAATGTTTATGCCATTATTATAGTTCTTTGCATTTCAATAGATAAGAGAAACATAAGAACAATATCACTAAGAAATACACATTCACAAGAGACACATCATTTATCCTGGGAAACTCTCTAGGGGAAGAAAACCTAGCAAAACTTCCTTAATATAGATAGCCAATACAATGCTAAGAGATCTCTATGCCAAAATAGAAAGTCCTCTCCAAGATATGCGCCACTCTCTCTTTCCTTTGTTGGTAACAGATCAGAACTTGTCTCTCAAACTGAGAAAGTGAGTTGTGATCAAATGAGGCGCTAGCCTCCTTTATTTATACAAGTTCTAGCACGTGTGAAGTGTCTCTTCACTGGAAGTGCCGACTTCTCCATTTGGGTGAGTAAACCCACCTTTATTATATTTCTGGGTCTTCTTATCAACTGCTGGGGCCGACTTCTTATTCTGCCTATTATAATTGTCTATTGACCAATCCACAAAAGGGGATTTGGTCCTATTACAATATCCGACATGATCAATCCACAATGGGGATTGATCCTATAAATAAAATATCAATAATAATAAGAATACTCTTTGTAGTTACATTATTTCAACACTTCCCCTTAACAAGAAGGGTATTCTTCAGCAGCATCATCATTGTCGAAAGAATGCCATCATCATCTGCATCAATATGTATCAGTATAAAAAATGATACCTCATCACAGCACTAGGCTGGCACATCGCAATACTACACTGGCTCAATGTCACAGCTGATAAGCTGGTAGCTTAGTGTCAGTCACATCTTGCTTTACGTCTAACAATTAGGTCAGAAGCAAGGAACACATCATCATCTTTCTTTACGTCTAACAACGAGGTCAGAAGCAAGGAATCATCTTGCTTTACGTCTAACAACTAGGTCAGAAGCAAGGAACACACACAACATCTTGCTTTACATCTAACAATGAGGTCAGAAGCAATGACTCATCTTGCTTTACATCTAACAATGAGGTCAGAAGCAAGGAATACACACAACGTCTTTCTTTACGTCTAACAACGAGCTCAAAATAAATGACTCATCTTGCTTTACGTCTAACAATGAGGCCAGAAGAAAGGAATACACACAACGTCTTGCTTTCTGTCTAATAGCGAGGTTAGAAGCAATGACTCATCTTGCTTTATGTCTAACAACGAGGTCAGAAGCAAGGAATACATATATATACTCCCCCTTTCAGGGAGGGTCCTTTCGGACTATACCAAGCTTATCTCGAAAGTGTACAAACTTTACATGAGATAGAGGTTTGGTCAACACATCAACAACCTATTCATTTGTGCTAATGTACTGGAGCTTCAAGGCTCCTCTCTGTACCATGTCACGGATGAAATGATAGCAGATCTCTATGTGCTTCTACCTGTCATGGAATACAAGATTCTCTGTCATCTTTATGCAACTCTGGTTGTCACATAGAATCACGGTTTCTCTCATCTTTAAGTAAAATAGGCCAGTCAACAACTTTCGAAGCCATATAGCTTCTCAGCTAGTAGAACATGCGACAATGTACTCTCCTTCTGCTGTGCTGAGAGCAATATTGGATTGCTTCCTACTCTGCCATGAGATCATGGCTGATCCCAAACTAAAACAACATTCGAAAGTGATTTTTCTGTCAGCAACGCTTCCTGCCCAATCTGAATCAGTGTATCCACTCAATGTAAAGTCATGATCTCCATCATAGATGAGACCATAATCCATTGTACCTTTAAGGTATCTCATCACATGTTTTGCAGCCACTAGCTGAACATGTCTGGGCTCTACTAGAAACTGAATCAAGGTGTTCATTGCAAAACAAATGTCTGGTCTGGTGTTCGTCAGGTACATCAGTGATCCAATAATTTTTCTGTACAGTGTGGCATCTATCAAATCTGACAAAGTATCGACCAACAACTTCAACTTCGTTTCCATGGGTGTATTCATGGACTTACATTCTAGCATGTCAAATCTCTTTAAGATTTCGACTGTGTACTTCCCTTGGTTAAGGAAGATCCTTTATGGACTTTTCCATACCTCAAGGCCTAAGAAGTAATGCATTAGGCCAAGGTCCTTCATTTCAAATTCTACGGCAAGTCTCTTTTTACATTCAACGATGAGCTTTTCTTCTCTAGTTAAGAATAATTCATCCACATATAGCAGTAAGATTACTGGATCATTATCCATAATTTTGAAGTAGAGATTTGAGTCTGCTTTACTCTTGGTAAAGCCTAAGCTCGTCAAGAACCTGTCTATACGGCCATACCAAGCTCTAGGAGCTTGCTTCAATCCGTATGAGGCTTTCTTCAATCTGCAGACATGAGACTTCATGTCTTCAACCTCAAATCCTTGAGGTTGCTCTATATACACTTCCTCTTCGATGACACCGTTTAGGAAAGCTATCTTCACATCCATCTGGTGTAGCTTCCACTTCATCTTAGCTACAAGAGCTATGATGGTCCTGATCGAAGTGTATCTGGCTATAGGAGTGAATGTCTCTTCATAGTCAATGCCTTCCTTCTGGGAGAAGCCACGAGTGACAAATCTTGCTTTATACTTCTCAATACTTCCATTAGCAGCATGTTTTATTTTGAAGAGCCATCTGTAGGATACCCCATCTTTATTCTTCAATCTGGGAACTATTTCCCATACTTTGTTCTTCATTATGGATTGGTATTCCTCTGTCATGGCAT
The DNA here is from genome assembly GCA_009831015.1 of Picea engelmannii. Lineage (NCBI taxonomy): Eukaryota > Viridiplantae > Streptophyta > Pinopsida > Pinales > Pinaceae > Picea > Picea engelmannii. The sequence goes on along the minus strand of ML801407.1, from coordinate 90,786 downwards.
ATACCCATTATTTTCTCTGAATGGCTTCTTCAGAGTAGGTAGGCTCTTCTTCTAGAAGATCACACATCAAAGTCATATAGCTAGAGAATGACTTTGGTCTTTTCACCTGTCTCAAGGTTCCTTCTGGAACAATATACTTCTCTCCATCTTGAATAAGCTCTCTTGCCCAAGCAAGATTTCTTTTATGGGAGAAGGTCATTTGAGGAGGTTCTTGAACTTCTACTATGTCATGGTCTTCTAGAAGTTCCTCATCAGGGGAAGTTACGACTTCCCTCACTGGTTCTGCAGCTCTGGGAACCTCCCTCATTGATTCTGCAATCCTAGGATTTACAGGTTCCTCTTCATATACTTCTTCAAGATGGCATCTTCTTGATTTCTTAAGTGCTGCTTCTTCATCAAAGGTCATGTCCCTACTGATTTCAATATGGCGGTGACCAGGTATGTAGATTCTGAAGGCCTTGGAGAACTCACAGTATCCCACAAATATTCCCTTCTTTCTGGAGGGTTCTAGCTTGTTTCTTTTCTCTTTTGGCATATGAATAAATACTAGAAAGCCAAATATTTTGAGATGGCTTACCTCTGGCTTCTTTTCGGTGAACATCTCTTCCAGTGTCTTGAGACCAAGTGTGCTATAGGGATAATTAGTTCTGCACATAAACAACTGTCATTGTTGCTTCTGCCCATAAGCACATAGGAAGATCTTGATTGTGAATCATGGTCTTTACAGCTTCCATAATTGTTCTATTCTTCCTTTCAGGTACACCATTTTGTTGGGTATTATAGGGAGTAGTGAGTTCCCTCTTGATCCCAACATCTCCATTAATGGAGGATGATGGCATTGGGCCACATACATTTGAATGAATGAGTTCTAGGACTCCTTCTTCCTTGTCGTCCCTCTTTGAAAATGGGTCTTGATGTTCTTCCCTTGTGCACATCCATTGCATACACCTTCACGGTCACCATTGAGTTCTGGTAAACTTGTGACTGCTTTTCATATGTATGGTAGCACCTTGTAGTTGAAGTGAGCTAATATTCAATGCCAAGATTCTTCAATGGTGTGGGTCATGGTAGCTTCTGAGTGACCCTCTAGCTTATGCAAGTCACCTTCTTCTCTTCCAATGATGATTGCTTCATATACGGTCTCTCCTTTAGCACGTTGCCTTCTGCAACCTTCGCTATAGCTTCCTCATGTGACCTGGAGAAAGGTCAACAAAACAACAAGCAAGAATAATATCCTTCTTGATAATATAAAGCAATATCACGAACAATCATCACAGTAGCTCCTTTAGAGATATTATTTATAATTTAGCAAAGATTAAAGGTAAGGAATACAATACGAAATGAGGTCAACACTCTCATAGTGTTGTGACCAAGCATTCTTCCATGGCAACCTGGAACTAACACATGAGGTTTCTCCTAGAGGAGGTGTTAGTTG
>ML801407.1:0-25352 GCA_009831015.1 Picea engelmannii | reverse complement strand
AGAAATGTTCAATAACCTTTTGGAGAATTCTTAGGTGCCTCCCAAGGCCAAGAACCTCAAATTCACTCCATTTATTTATATTCTATCTTTTTTCATGCTTTTAAAGACTTACTCTTCCTTTTTGAACCTCATTTTGCTTCCTGTAGGAGTTTCATGTAGAAACTATATAGTTCCCATAGAATTGCACAGTTCCTGTAGAAATCTCCTGTAGGTTTGTTTCAAGTTCATATTTTGACTTAGATTAAACGCATTTTCATAAAAGAATCAATAATCAATAAAATACATTTAGACTGACATTGATCAAAGGGTTAGACAATTAACTTGTTTTATTCATGCATTAGTGTAGCTTTACTTCTATTATAACTTTATGTCATAACTTAGATTGAGTTCATCTTCTTGCTTTCAATTTAATATTCTTGATTAAGTATTCTTTAGTGCTATTAGAATAAGTTCTTTCCATGCAATATAGATTAGCTTTACTTTCATATTGGTTTGTTTCCTTCAAGCAATTAGTTAAGAGCTGCTTTTTGACATTTTATTTTCCTACAAATTTTCAGCCTTTGATCAGTTTCATACCTTTTATACCAACAAGTGCACACTACACATACAGTGCATAAAACCTCTTAAGTTTGTACGAACCCTGGGTTGAAAAACTAAGGTAGGAATCCAAGGGTACAATGAATTATTGCTTCTATTCCTAGGGCCATCACCTTGTAAGGATGGATAGTTGCAAGTAGCATGGTCCTCACTACATATTCCACAAACCTTAATTTGGTCCAACATATATTCTTTCCATACGTTCTTTGTTATGCATTTGGGGAAAAAAATGGCCAAATATCATTCCACCATATACATAAATCATACTGTAATCAATCATATGTCACAAGTTCATAAATTAAATACTCAATCAAAATACAATTCACTCCCTGACTCAATCCAGAGTCCAAGGTATTCCATTGATGCCATCAACATCCATAATGTGTCATGTGTCCTGCACACTCAGGAAAACTCATCAATAGCATCTACCAATATATATACATCAAATATTAATAAGTCACAACACATAATCATCATCATGTATAATCCATAATCGAAACGAAATCACAATGTACCATAACCGGATCACTTGCATGCAAGTGCCCTCAAATAATAAGTCAATAAAAGTGTGCTCAATAGAGAGGGATGTTACATACACCCCCTCTTGTTTTAAACTTCGTCCTGATGTTTGTACAATATATAAATGCAAGTAAACAAATGTATCTGACATAGATCTATATGTATAATCTTTCAAACAAGTAAGGAATTTGTTGACACATATCATATGCATCCTCCCAGGTAGCTGAGTGTTGACTATAGTTGTGCCAATGGACCTTGACCTGATCAACTATTCGACACTGTAGCTGTCGAATGTGATGGTCCAAAATGAGGATTGGCTCCACCATGAGAGCACCCTTTTCTGACACTTGCAAAGAACTCATGTCAATAACATGTGAAGGATCACTAATATAATATCTCAAAACAGATACATGAAATACATCATGCATACACCTCAAAGAATCAGGAAATGCTAGTCGATAATCCACATGTCTTTTATTTTCCATAACTTCGAAAGGTACCACAAACCTAAGAGATATTTTAGCACCCTTTCCAAACCAGATCGTACTCTTTTGCGGTTTTACCCGCAAGAAAACTTTATCACCAACTTCACAACTGCGGTCAACGCGATGTGCATCAGCATAACTTTTCTGTCAATCTTGTGCTTCTTTAATCCTCTATCTTATTAATTGAATCTGTTCTTCCATTTCTTGAATCACTTCTGGTCCTACCAGGACCCTATCCCGAAGTCGATCCCAACTCAATGGCATCCAACATGGTCATGCGTAAAGAATCTCAAAAGGTGCCATCTTAATGTTACTTTGATAGTTGTTATTGTGTGCAAACTCTACTAGTGGCAAGAAATATTCCCAACATTTTTGTTGATCCATTACATACATATGCAACATATCCTCCAAAATTTAGTTCATTCTCTCTATTTTTCCTTTTGTCTCAGGGTGATATGTTGTACTGAAATTTAGATGCGTTCCCAAAGCCTCTTGGAAACTGGCCCAAAATCATCCTATAAACACTGATCCTCGATTGGATATGATCCTTCTTGGTACTCCATGTAATCTCACAATATCCATGACAAATACTCTTTCTATGTATTGCACCTGATACATTGTATGTACTGGGATAAAGTGTGCACTCTTCGTGAGAGTGTCCACTACCACAAAAATCGAATCATGCCTCCTTGCCACCGGTGGAAATCTAATGATAAATTCCATCGAAATGACCTCCAATTTCGATTTTGGAATAACGTTTGGATATAGCAATCCTGGTGGATGTCTATGTTCAACCTTCACTTGCTGACATTATAGACATCTCACCATGTAACTAACTATGTCTTCTTTCATTCCCTTCCAGAATAATGAAGGATTAAGGTCTGCCTTCATCTTCATGAATCCCATATGAGCCATGTACACTGCTCAATTCTCTTCACTTAAGATCAAAATTCTTAATTCATCGTTAGATGGCACGTAAATTTTTCCATTAAATCTCAAAAATCCATCATTTTCTAATGAATAACCTTCATACTTTGGTACCATAATGGTATCTGGTCCAATATTATTCTTAACATCCTTGTACCAATCATCATCTATTAGTAAAGTTAGAATCTTTTCTCGAAGATTCATCTTAAGCGATGTTATGGAGAATATGAGTGGTCTCTGAATCAACGTATATGCCACTCTGTTCACCATTCCTTTAATGTCAGTAATCTCAAAGTCGTATTCACTAAGTAATTCTGACCAATGCCTTTGTCTCACGTTCAAATCATTGTATGTAAATATATGCTGCAATCCACAGTGATATGTCTTTAATTCAAATTTTCGTCCAATCAGATAATGTCTCCAAACTCTCAAGGAATATACAATTTCCAATAACTCCAATTCATGTGTTGTGCAATTCTCCTCATGCTTTCTCAATTTCCTTGAAATGTAAGCGATCACTCGACCTTCTTGCATCAAAAATCTGCCTAAACCTTCCTTGGATGTGTCCGTGCATAGTAATAATTATTTGTTCATGTTGGGGAAATTTAGTATCAGTGCTTTCATCAACAACTCTTTGAGATTTTGAAATGCTTCTGCGCATCTCTCAGTCCATACAAAATTCTTGTTCTTCTTCTGCAATTCTGTGATTAGATTTGCTATCTTCGAAAAACTTTTGAGGAATCGTCTGTAATATCCTACTAAACCCATAAATATGCATACTTCTTGTATGTTTTTTGGTGCTGGCCATTCCATAATAGCCTCTACTTTCATTGGATCCACAATGATACCTTCACTAGATATGATATGTCCCAAGTAATTGATCTTCGATTGGTAAAAAGAACATTTCGATAGTTTCCCATACAACCTTTTTTCTCATAGACATTGTAGGTCCAATATTAAATGTTCATCATACTCTTCTTTTGAGTGAGAATAAATCAGTATGTCATCAATAAATACTTGAAGAAACTTGTCCAAGTATTCATGGAACACCCCATTCATAAAAGTCATGGATACCCCTGAGGCATTCGTCAATCTAAACGGTAAAACTGTAAACTCATAGTGTCTGAACCTCGTCTTAAATGTGGTCTTAGGGATATCTTCTTCTTTAATCCATAATTGGTGATATCCTGATCTCAAATCAATCTTCGAAAACATCGTCCCTCCCTTCATCTTTTCAAACAAATCATCTATTCTGGGTATCATATGTACTAGTTCTTGATTATCGCTTTGTTTAATTGACTATATTCAATACAAAGTATCCATGATCCATCCTTCTTTCTCACGAAAATAACTGGTGGACCCCAAGGAAACACACTTGGACGTATAAGTCCCAAATCCAACAATTCCTTCAATTTCATTTTCAACTCCTGTAATTTAGGCATTGACATATGATATGGCGTTCTCTCTATAGGTTCAGTTCCAGGCTTCAAGTCTATTGTAAACTTCAACTCTCTTTTGGGCGGTGAACCTGGTAACTCTTTTGGAAACATGTCTGCAAATTCTTGCACTACATGAAGGTTTTCTAATCCTTTCGCCTTGCCATTTTAATTTAGCGTTAAGATCGCATAAATCTTGCACCCCTTGCACATACTCTTTTGTAACTATAGGGAAGAAATAAATCTCAAGGACACCCCCTGGTTCCTTCCTACAATCACTCTACTCTATCCCAAATCATCCATCAAACTTAACCATTTCGTATTACAGTTAAGTATCACATCATGTGATTCTATCCAGTCCATACCAATCACTATGTCATAAGATCCTAAGATCATGACATAAAGATCTACCTTCATTTGAAAGTCTCCCAAGTTAATGCTACAATCTGTAACATTTCCTCCAACCTTCTGTTTGGCCCTCAGTTCCATTTCTATGTATCTGAACTCATCCTGCTCGACTGCCTTTACCTTAATTCTCTTTAGTGTTGCACTAGATATAAATCTCTCTGTAGCACCTAGATCTATTAATATACTAAAAGTTTGGTCGATGATTATACCTGATGTCTCGAGCACTATGGATTGGTGCTCGGCCTGGAGATTGTTCACTGCTACATGTATCCTATGGGCCTTGCCCAAATATCCAACTATAGTGGGTCCTAATGATCTGGCCGTTCTGGCCTTCTCAATTGGACAGTCTCACTGGTAATGTGTCTCTCCACATGTCCAACATCCAGTCTTCGGTCTAGTGCTCATGGTCCTCGAAGTAGAAGATGCTCACCTAATATTCTATGATCCTGGTATGTTCTTCTGAACATGCCTAAATTGTTGATGTTGCCGCAGAGGACTCTACTACTACTACTATGGTCCTCTGTAAAGAGTCCTTTTCTAAGGAGTCTGTCATCATGGTGTTGTGAACATAGGTCCTCTGGGCATATCTCGATGCCTTGAAGTCTATCTGGCTAGTGTTTGACACTGTTGCACTCTTGATGACATCTTTCTAGTTTGTCTAGAAATAGTCATGGCCTGACCCATTTTGTTCATCTCTTCCTCAGCGATGAGGGCCTTCTGAACTGCATCGTGCAACATATGAGGCATTAGAATCCTCACCTTCTCACAAATGTTAAATTTAAGGTCGAACACAAACTTGTTGACCTTTAACTTCTCCGTGTTCAGATGTGGAGCATACCTAAGTAGCTCCATGAATCTAGCCTCATACTCAGGCACCGTACGACCACCCTTCTGTAAGGAGTTGAACTAATTAAGCTGATTCTCAATGAATTACTCGGACAAGTACCTCTCCCAGAACTGTTCCTCAAATAACTCCCATGACATGTCATCGACGACCATGTTTAGTTCATGTAGATGCAGCTTGAGGGTTAGATTCGAGCCAAACCAACTTGATCCATCCATAGATGTCCTTAGAGAAAAGGGGATTTCTTCCAAGATTTTCTCAACCAATTCGATGCTCCCTTAAAATGGGTAATAGAGAACTACAAAACTCTCTGCTAGATAGACAAAGAGTGCTAGCACTCCTTGCATATGAGTAGGGGAGTTTTGATCTTCCAAAAGTTGTTAAAATGACTAATTCCCAAAGAAAAACATTTTGTTTCGATTTTCAAATCATGGGGCTTCTTCTTCTAACATGTTTTAGGGGTTGTATCAAGTTTTTTCATGGTGTCGTTCATGATGCGACACTTATGTGATGAGAATGCGACACTTACGACACTTGCGACAAAACTACGACACTTAAGACACTTATGACAATGAGAATGTTACATTATCGAAGTGAGAAATTTTGGTGTGTAATAGATCCTACAAACCCTAGCTTCTATAGAGAGCTAGAAAATTTCCTACATCTTTGCATCAAGAAGGAATTTGAATATTATGTCACCACAATAATAAGCATTCAAGAGTAATAGTCCTACACAAGTGGTACTGAAAAAAAATAGCGGTTGTGCCAACACCATTGTGGGAGAACCATCTAAAAATATTCCTTTCATTGCTTGAATCATGTGGGTATAACTATTAAGTAACACTTCTACAAAATATTTGGCGGTCGATATCTTCAAACTCACAATATAGCCGACTCAGAGAACCAACAATAGGCCCCACCATCTCATATCCAACAACATACCCAGTTGCTAAGTGCCAATATCTAGAAGACAAGGTGGATGGCATTGAGTCTACACTCCATGTTATGAATTAAACAATGACAAAACAGGATAAGTCTTGAAAATAATAGGTGACAACCTGAATATCCATATACCATATCCAAACATTGATCCAACCAAGGAGCAACTTACCACCCCCAAATTACAAGTTTTACACATGTTTCAGGATAATCACCACCCAAACTTTCATGATCACCATTCATGACACCATTTTCCAAAGGTTCAGATGAATAAATTTGATGCGTCGGATCCCTCAGGTTACCCAAATAGAAAATTATTTCTCTCTCCATGGAATTACTAATGAACTACACAAAGAGAATGTGGTGGTATAATATTTCGATGTTGAATGTTGGTGATGGGGGCAATGGTATAGGATGGATTATAAATGTTAGATTTCCTAGACCTAGTTATTTCAAGTAATTTATGCTCATTTTGAATGTGACACTCATCATTTGGGACGCCTGATAAAATTACAAAAAATAAGCACATTTATGGAATACATTACCACCTTTAAGAAATTGGCTAGATGCACAGAGGGCCAACCCAATTTATCTTTTAATTTTTCATTAGTTGTCTCAAAGAATAAAGTAAATCACATATCATGATGCAAATCCAAAAACATGGTTGGAATCTTGTGACAGAGCTAAAGAAGTTGATATAGTGATGAATGCACTAATCAAGGGACCTTTATTCACCACCGACCTTACCCCCCTATGGATACTACCACTATCTCTTCCAACTCATAGCCAATATGCATCCACAAGCTATCTCCTAAAGAGATGCAAGAACATGAATGCCTCCATCTTTCTTATAATTGCGATGAAAGATATTTTAAAGGGAACAAATGTAAAGACCATAAATTATTTCAAATGGATGTATCTCCACATGAATACTTAGAGAACATTCTTATTGAAGATACTCCTGAGCCAACTTTGGAAGAAAACAATCCCCTATAAATGATGAATCCCCCTTTCAATCTCCTTGCAAAGAACCCCAACTTTATCTCCATGCCCTATCATGTTTTTAAGCACCTCAAATCTTGAAATTGATTGGCTACATTGATCATCAAAACATGATTTTATTGATTGACAATGGAAGAATTCACAATTTTATCCATAGGAGAGTAGCACGAGACATCGATTGTTATGGATGTTTGATATCTAATTTTAAAATTATGATCACTAATGGTGGCATGATGAAATGTGGGGGCCACTATGAAAATGTGAAACTATAATTTGGTGAGTATCATCTCAAAAATAATATGTTTTCTATTAAAATAGATCGTTGTGATATTGTTGTTGGGGCGTAATTGTTATTCACTTTGTGACTAGGCATAGTGGATTTCAAATAATTATACATGAAATTCATGCAGGAATAAAATAAACATACCCTTAAGGGTCTTACATCCGATTCCCCTAAAATTGTCACCTCTTATCATACAAAGGAATTGCTTAATAAAGGCCACTGAGGTGTTATTGCATATTTCAATGCCATATAAGTAGTCAGCACCACACCACAAGAGATTCACTCTCATTTGAAACTAGCTCTTTCTAAGAATCAATAGGTATTTGAAATTCCATAAGATTTACCACATTCATGTGGGGAGCATTACCATGGTATTCCCCTTATTCGATGTAGTCAAACACCCAATGTGTGCCTGTATTAGCACCCTTTTTCATAAATGAATGCAATTTAAAAGATCATCATTCAATAATTATTGGAGGTGGGATTCATACATCCATGTACTCTCTTTTAATAATCACCAATGGTCATGGTATTAAAGAAGGAAGGTAATTGACACATGTTCATGATTTTCGGGCTTTGTAGACCATCGAGAAGAAATGCTAGAGAGTACTTGTGTGTTGTGATGTGGAATTTTGATTTGTGTTGTGGTCACTTGGGTGGATTTATAGTAGTCGAGTAGAGGGTGTTGTTGAAGAACAATATATAGGTGCTACCAGAGGGTGTTGTTGAAGAAAGAGATAAGGGTGGTAATAGAGGGTGTTGTGGGGACTTGGTGAGTTAAAGAATAATAAATCTATAAGCAGTTAATCAACATTAACTTTGGGACGAAGTTCCTTGAAGGGAGGGAGTATGTCATAACCCATATTATTATTATATAAATAAATGATAATAAAAAGAAAGTACAATAATTATCCTAAAGTGATCATCCCATTATTGTAATTAAATAAATAAATAAACAATAATAATAATGAAATACAATAATGACCCAAAAAAAGGTAACATACCTATTTTATGGAAAAACTCTAAAATATAATAAATAATTACAAGTAATGATAACCCACATCATTCTTAGTATTATTGTTTAATTAAATAATAATAACAAAGTGTAATCATTATCCTAAACTATTGATATTATTATTAAATAATAATCATTAGGATAAGAAGATGATATTATTATTAAATAATAATAATTATTATTCTAAGGGATCATCCCTATATTTTTATTATTAAATGAATAAATAAATAAGTAATAATAAGAAAGTATAATAAGTAATTAGAAATAAATCATTTTAATAATAAAAGAAAAAATTAAAATAAGTAACTTATGGAAAAAACTTTAAAATTATAATAAATAATTCAAGTGGATCCTAAGAATCTAGTTATTAAATTCTATATAAGAAGGAAAATAAGGATAAAATGCTCATCTATAAAAGGGTAAATGATTGTCTATTGTTGGGTGGAGAGTGTTCCCTACTTTTTCTTGAAATTGGTCAAACCAAATATCAATGTATGGCTACCTTCTATTAGACTAAGCTACAAGTATGTTGGTGTTTACTAGTACGTCCTCATCTCTCCATACTTTTATATATATATATATATATATATATATATATACTTATTTTTGTTTTTAGATTTGGTTTTCAAGGATTATGAGCCTTCCCAATAAAATTAGATAAATTATAGATCTATAAAAATAAATAAATATAGGATTGTTATTTGAACCTATGCTCTAAGATTGTTGTGAGAAGTTGTTAGGATAGGGAACAAATGTTTTGTTGTTGCTTTGTCCAATTGTATATCATAAAGTCCATATTTGCATCTTGTGGCTTCCATAAAGTCCAGATTTTCATCTTGTGGCTTCCTAAAGGTGAAACTTCTCTTTATCTTTACAAGGAGGTATGGCGATTTCTGAGCATTTTCGTTGTTATATCCGTCACTAATATTTTTCTGTAAATGACAGTGGTTCTTTTGAAAGTTGGATACTATAGTGGAGAGTTTTCTCCTTAAGATTTTGTGCAAACCTAAAGGTGGATCTCTCTCATGACACTTTCCAGAAGAAGCCTCCAACCCCACCCTTCGAAGAGGGGCCATGCACTAACTGTCTATTGTTTACATCTCAATATAACCAATGAATCATTTTCTACTCAGTTGTTGGATGCATAATCTCCCTAGAAGCATTACAAGGATCTAGTTATTATTTTAACTCATGTACAATGGAAAAATAGGGATGTAATGGTCATATTTTTCGACGAATTTATTGAACTTCCCCATAACCTAATGCATCCATAACAGATCTGGATATAAGTCATTCTATAACATTTTTTTTCCATTTGTACTTCTCTATCTAGATCCACAATCGAACCGTATTCCAGGCACTTGGATTAGATTTCTCTCTATATATTAGTTTGACATTTCAGATGGTGATTTTTAACTTGGGATCTATGTTTTAGATAGGAATTAATTAGGTTTGCATTAATAAAAAAAATCTATAGTTTCTTCGTAAGTAGACTTGCATTTCTATTTTTTTCTTTGGATTTTTGTTTAGACACTAATTCCAAGAAAGATATTTCTAGATCTATTGTTATTATTTTACATCATTATATAGATCTAACCATTTGCATATCTTAAGCACTTTCATGAGCATGTGAACCTAAAATCCCAAATTTGTATGTTTGTTGGACATATATGCATGTATGAAATTTGATTTGATCATATAGAGCAAATAAATCTAACAGATTTTCGGATCTCGGGATAGTATCAATATTAGGGTTTCATTTGCATATTTTAGGGCACTTTCATGAGCATGTGAACCTGAAATTACAAATTTCTATGTTTGTTGGACATATGTGAATATGTTTGAAGTTTGATTCAATCATAAATAGCAAGTAGAGTTAACAAATTTGTAGATCTGGGGTTTGTAAAGGATGTTGGATTGATGAGTACACACCTATTATGAAGAGTAAGAAGCTAGTATGCTAATGATTGTTTAGAAAATTTAAAAGATTATGACACCATTTGGTTATAGTAGCCTTTGGAATGGGTTAAGCCACTAATGCAAATTTACATTAGCACCTTGGGGAATGATCCAAATTTTTTTAGATAACTACAAAATAGAGAAACAAAAGAGTGACTTAACATAAATAAACTTATTAATTTCATGGTAAACATGGAAATTTCCATCAAATATATTTCCACCATATCCCCACATGAATAATACTTGTAAATATAGAAGTGTCACTCAAAAGGGTTTATATACACCTATTTCTCTTGTCATATATATATATATATATATTTTTTAAACTATATATATCTATCTTGATATAAAATTGTTTCTTTATATAATTATTGTATAAAAAAATAATAAAAAACTTATAGATAAACATGCTTCTTGGGGAAAGAAAACTCAGATCTATATTGAAAATCCAAATTCCAACAAGCTGCTACACATACTATCTCATGTGTAAATAGATCTGAAAAGTTCAATGATGTAAATATTGGAATCGTAAGACTTTGGATCTTCATTGGCATTTTGATTGTCATGGAAATCAACACCATACTTTGAATTGATCCATCCATAAGCTCGACTAAAATCGACAACGATAAGTGGCAAAGTATAATTCTTTTTCCAAGGTCCAAGCGCTAGTGGTATCAATAGATTATTTAGTTTGTATGATTCATAGATCTACACGTACTATCTTCTAATTTTCATTTCTAGTGGTTGGATCAACCTCCGAAAGTTGAGTGCAGACGAAATAAAGGTAGTTTCTCATTTAAACCATTGTTCTTTTTAAAACCAATGGTATTGATATTTTATCAATGGCACTGTTATCATGTTGGAAGATTCATATTTCTCACTCGAAGAAACTACGTTAAAATGTTGTTTCCCAGAAGCATATGAAAAATGAGAAATGAATCAAGTGTATTCAAGCAGACTAGATCTAGATCCCATAACTCTCAATTTCGCACTTACTGAACACAAACCAAGTCAGGATCGTGTCTAGCAGAGCCGGTGGGGTTGTACTTGGTGAGGAGCGAGGAGTTTTCTTCCTCGCTCACACGGTCGAGCTTCTTATAATTATCGAAGGTGTGGACGATGCATTTGTCCTCTATTGTTTCCAGTCTTTGCGTGTCTAAGTGATTTGAAATGAGTAGCTCTTTTTCTAGTAAAAAGGTATCCACCCACCTTTACATTCTTCTGGCCTGTAACACCACCATACTAAGAGCTGTATTTTGTTTCCCACGTCCATCTAGATTTTCTCCACCAGCGCTACTTAAGGTGCCTATTTTGGATTTTGGGCGGGCATCCATACTGAATCCCCCACTTTTATTATTGTTGTCGCCAGAGTTGACTCTAGGCTGTAATAGAGCCAAGCCTTAACACATTTTGAAAAAGATAATAATGGGTGATTGATCAGTTATTGGAGGCTTCTAAAACTAGGTCTGAAAGAACCTTTCAACCATTAAAAATCAGAAATAAAGAGGCATGACCTCGACTGCTAAATCCATTTAAAATCATAAGGATGGATAAAAGATAAGAGATAGACAAAAATTAAAGGAAAAGCCAGGTATCCAATTCTGATAAATCTGGTAGAAGAAAGACAATGATTTCAAATATCTAGACATAGGTCTTGTCTCACTCACAAGAAGACATAGGAAAATCTATGAAAAAATATAACTTGTAAATAAGGAAAAACAATTAAAATGCAGGTCTTGTTCTACTCACAATAGAACAAAGGAAAAAATGCACTTGAAATAATTCGCTTAATTAGTCACAGCAGAAGTCTCACTGAATTGTAACTATTACAAGTTAAATAAAAGAAGGAGAAGTAATGAAAACTTCAGAAACATGACACAAGAAAAAGACATAATTTAACATAACAAGATTTAGAATCTCTTTGCTTCTGTCAAATGTATTGCTGAAAAGACTACATTACAATCCCAGCCTCAAAGGCTCTTGGGATGCCCCCCCCTCTTGATACATTTGGAACTCCTAATATTTATACCAGATGAGTTTCTTCGGTTTGAAACTGATTACAATGATCTCTGAAAGAAACGTTTCAGTTTGAAACCGATTACAATGATCTATGAAAGAAACGTTTCGGTTTGAAACCGATTACAATGATCTCTGAAAGAAACGTTTCGGTTATGAATGTATATCATATGAATCTTTAAAATTTAGTTGGATTTCATTTGATGTCATCTGTTGATGATCCGTATTTGACTTCTGCTGCGTGGTTGGTCTTTGCTGCTTATTGTGTCTTGAGTCATCTATCCCCTGCAATGAGTTTATTGGCATAAATAATTGCGGTTGAAGCTGTGGCGATGACAATTGGACAACTAGCTCAATGCGAGCTCGTTATGGGAAGGTGGTGCATCTGTCGTGAGGTGACATGTTGTAAGGGTGGGAGATAGGTGGCAAGGGGTGAGAGGCTACAAAAGTGTGACAGGTTATCTATTTTGCGGGGGTGTGAAGAAATGGTTTTGAGATAACCCGCTTTTCACCCCACAATGCATCTAGTGATGACACGTAACCCCGAGAGGAAAACCACAGTTTAAATTGTGGGACCGCCTCTCAAAATTAAACCCTGCGCAACTCCACACCACATAATCGCTCTCAACCGTTGATCTAGGCGAGAGAAAGATAAGCTGTCAGATCTCGCAAAGTGAAATAAGCGTCCAAAGGTTAAGTCGAGGTCACAACTCTTGGTCACATGTAGAGAAGATAGAGTGAATTTAGTGAAATTCCTATCCTTCGATCTGAGCGGGGGACACATGTCAGATGATATTCATATTCAACTATTTCGTACTCTAGAAGGAGGAAAGAAGTGTTGAGTAAAGAACTCCCGAAGACCCGAAACTTCAAAGTAAATCTCAGTCGTCCAAATCAAAATGATACGCGATGCTAGATCTCTCGCTTTGGGTATAACCACTTCGGAAGAAAGATGGATGTATGAAGCGAAAACTCCCAAAGCCCGGAGTTCCGAAGTAAATCTCTGCTGTTGAAATCAAGAGGACACGCGACAAGAGATCCTCCACTTCGGGGATTTAGCATTTTAGATATTTTGTGATCCCTTTTCTGCCGATTTAGCCCCTTCCCTGCTATATTGGGTCATTTTCTTAGTTTATCCAGCTTCTAAACTGATTTATCGTTCCACTAGATTATGAAATATGAACCATCAAGTTTTCTTGCAACTTTTTTCGACTCCATAATCTTTGAGGAAATAAGATTAGCCTGTATGTAACAAGAGAGGTCTGTAAGCTCTTCACTGAACAAAACTATTAATCGCAATTCAAATCATGAAGTTTAATCAATCATACATATCGTTAATACTTTTATGTTCGTGAGTGTTGGATAAAATTAGGGTATAAATCTCCCGAAGGTCAAATTCATGAAGAGGTTAATCTCCTATTACTCACTTTTATGTTTTACTTTATCATGTTTTAAACCTTTAATTAGCCTTAAGTACTTCGGCGCTTCGACGTTCGAGGTTTTCATTGTTTAGACTTGCTGGAATACCCGAAGCGTGAAGCTCCGAAGCAAACGTTAGAGACTTTCTTTAAAACTCAAGCAACTTCTACAATTCAGAGATCATTAAGACCGTTTGATAAAATTAGAGTAGCAAATCAATGGTGGATATCATAAGAATCTTTTCAACAAGTGACGAATTTATCTTTTAAATTTAAAAGGTGAATCTCTAAGTTTCTTTTTCTTTTTGGGTGCAAATTTTATTTCTAAGAGGTAAAATCTAAAGCTCAAAATCTCAAAATTAAACGTGTTCCAACATAGGCTCCATATGGGGATTGCGGCTTCCTATGAGGCACGAAAGAACAGTAGATCAAGTGCCTTTATTGGGTAAATGGAGTCATTACTTCTTTTTGAAAAACACTTTCTTGTTTTATTTAAGAATTGACCATTCATAGGAAAATGAAACTAACCAAGTCCAAAAATGTTCAAAACATACTTAATGATTGATCTCAAGTTAGGCTATTAAAAAATTATTTTTCTTAAAATTGATTTCAAAATTGTTTAAGATAATTAAAATAATTTTAACTAACATATTTATTTAGGGAATCCCGAGTTGGTTCAAGACGTAAATATCACCGGAAAGAGAATTAGATGACATAGTATGTTATATGGATATGTATGACAGCCTTACAGATACCATAGATATTGATTCACTGCTAGCAAGCTTGTTCAGTACCTTGGTGAATTTATCTACTTCTCCCATTGAATTTCCTTTTACCACTTCAATTAGCACTTTTGTATTTTGCTAAGATGAGGGAAATCAATATATCAATTTCCTTTCATCATCTCTTTTGGACAAGATGGGCAATTAGATTATGAATTTCCTTTCACCGTCTATTTTGGACAAGGTGGGGGCAATCAATTAACGAATTTCCTTTCACCACCTGTCATAAATTTTTATATTTTGAAGTGGAGGCAATCAATTTGTATGTATCATACAAGGGATGATATCTGCTTAGAATTTAAAAGAAGTTATGTCATAATTTTTAAGTATACTCAGAAATTAACTTTCTTCCAATTTTCAATACACCTTCGCCTATATGATTTTTTTTATGGGAATTTTAATATTTTCTGGGATAAACCTTGAACGAAATTGTCATTAAAATCTGAAATCAGAGCTAAAATCTTCAGGATTAGCCTAGACATACTTTTTCAATTAAAATCAAAGGAACATAAAGATTTTCGCCAAATCTTGTTTTGAAGTTTTCAGAGTCAAGGTAAGTTACTTTCTTTCTATGAAGACTAAGAAATGATAAACAAAATATGAAGTGGATAAGAAAAGATAACCAAATCGAGGATTTAGAGGACCTGACACAAAAAATACCCTGATCCTATACAAGTTTGTGTATTTTAGCTCAAATTTCTTTCGAGTTTATTTATTATCATTTTTATTTTTATTTCAGAGATGGCTTTAGAATTTATTAGCATGACACTTTAAGTTGTAACTTTATACCTCTCTGATTTTTAATCAAGTGATAATATTATCATGAGAAAAACTTATTTCATATTCATTTCAAAAAGGATTTTCTTGAAATTTTATTTGAACTATAAGAAGAGTAGGAACTCATACCTTAATTTCCTTTTAAATTTTCAGCAAGGAATATTATTAATTTATCACCTGTTTTTAGAGAAATCGAATGTTTGAGTGTCGAATTTTTATTCAACCTCAAAGAAGATTTATTTTACAAAACACAATAAACATTAGACCATGTGCCTTCATCCTTCTGTGACCTAAAATTAATCCTATTAAAATCTGAAATACCGACTGAGAAATACCGAACTAAAACAAAACACTGAACTAGAATGCTGAAATGAAATGTTGATTTGGACAAATTATTTATATATATTGGCCCTACACTAATCAGGTGAAATTCTATTGATCAAGTAATATGAAATTTCCAATGGAGCAATGCAAATAATGGATTTCTTAACATACCTTGCTTGCTACTAAATGAAGGAATGAAAAGATAATGAATTTTTTGCAGCAAAAAGTGGATAGGTAGCCTGCGCTTACTGCTGAAGTTTGGTTGCACACAAAATGATGAAACATTTTGGACCTCTTGAAGGAAATACTCCAACCAAACAACCATTGGATCATGGAAAGATAAATAATTTTTAGAAACAAGCGATACCTCTTCCTTCTGGCCTAGCTACATGAAAATCCTTTGCACACTTTCTCCACTATTGATATTTTCTTTTCCTCGCTCGAGAATGTCATATTGAGGTTCACTAGTCTGTTGTTCATCAGTTGCTAAATAGGAAGGAGAGATCAACTGCTCTAGTGGCCCCTCCTTATCTCCTTCATCGTATGTCCAAGAATCTTCCTCATCACTGTCATACACAGGATGATTGCTCTTATAATGAAACTAATAATTTTCCTATCGAAGTGAACTTTCTGAAGAAAGAGGAATAATTTGTTTCTCATCAACTTCAAGATTGAATTCATCATAGTTATCAAACAAAGGATTACTATTGTATGTTTCCATGCATGTTGGGAAAGAAATATGCTTTTCTTCATCGTTTGGATACTCATCGTAAACAGACTGATTATATAAATTTTTTGAACTTTGACTTTCAAAAACTTCCATTTCTTGATGGTCTAGTAATGATGACTAAATAATAGGAGCTTGACCAAAATAAGAATTTAGAACAATAGTTTGATCATGATAGTAATTACTATGAACATTTGGTACAATGACAAATGCACTTAGAGTATCATTACCATCATCAATATTATTACACAAATCATAATTTTCAAAAGTTGATTGTGTATGGTATTCAATAAGTTGTCGACCTTCACAAAGATCTAGATCAACAATTTCATCATCATGTTGTTCAATCAAATTATCTTCAGTATTATCAATGCTACCACAATCATCCTGAAAGCCATTTTCTTGGGAAGAGGAACTGAAGGTAGAATCATGTATGCATGAATTTAAATCTAGCTCTTCATTAGAAAATGCATTTTCATCTTTATTTCTACAATGAACTTGGACTTGATCTGCTTGAAAGACTGGAGGTCCTGCAAATATTTCTTCATTTACAATCATGTCATCTTCATTCTTGTTGTTGCAAGAAATCTCTTATTGATTTACTTCGAAGTTCTCTTCATATAAATTTCCCTGATCTGTTTGAAGGAGATCTTGTTTTACGAAATCTAAATTGCAACAGTCTTCAAAAATAAAATTAGCTGGATAGATCCTCTTGCAATGCTTATGAAAAACTGCATGGAATTCTTTCAATGATGAAAAGCTGAAATGAAGAAGAGACTTGTACCATTGATGAGCATATCCTCCCAGACTAAACATAAACAATTTCATCAAAACATCTTCATGATGAATATCTAGTTGATTCATAAGCTTATGAAACTCAAACAGGTGTTCAACAGGATTGTCATATTTATCCTGTTTAAATTTAGGAAGATAATCTTCCCAAAATTTGCGGTTTGGAACCGTGTTTGGAAAACCAAAAACATTTGTAAATTCCAAAGGAGAAAACCTCGCAGCAATCCGAGCATCGATAGAAATTGACATCTTGGAACCAGTGGAGTCACCAATGAATCATGTGGAGTCTTCGAACCAAGGAGTCACCAGGTGAATGATCACATCCAATTGAATGCCCATTCAATTTTTGTTCACTATCAAAGATTAAAGTTTTACTTGTCATTCTCCTAGGGAAAAATAACTTCGTTTCTCCGTCCCGACAACGGTACCGGAAAAATGTTGTCGCTAGAGTTGACTCTAGGCTGTAATAGATCCAAGCCTTCACACATTTTGAAAGAGATAATAATGGGTGATTGATCAATTATTGGAGGATTTTAGAACTAGGTCTGAAAGAACCTTTCAACCATTAAAAATCAGAAATAAAGAGGCATGACCTCATCTGTTAAATCCATTTAAAATCATAAGGATGGATAGAAGATAAGAGATAGACAAAACTGAAAGAAAAAGCCAGGTATCCAATTTTGATAAATCTGGTCTTCCTTTCGGTAGAAGAATGACAATGATTTCAAATATCTGGACATAGGTCTTGTCTCACTCACATCAAGACAGAGGAAAATCTATGAACAAATATAACTTGTAAATAAGGCAAAACAATTAAGATGCAGGTCTTGTTCTACTCATAGCAGAACAAAGGAAAAACTGCACTTGAAATAATGCTCTTAATTAGTCATAATAGAAGTCTCACTGAATTGTAACTATTACAAGTTAAATAAAAGAAGCAGAAGAAAGAGAAGTAATGAAAAATTCAGAAACATGACACAGGAAAAAGAAAAAATTTAACATAACGAGATATAGAATCTCTTTTCTTATGTTAAATGTATTGCTGAAAAGATTACATTACAATCCCAACCTCAAAGGCTCTCGGGCTGCCCCCCGCGCCCCCCCCTCTTGACACATTCAAAACTCCTAATATTTATACTAGATGAGTTCATTCGGTTTGAAACTGATTATAATGATCTCTGAAAGAAACATTTCGGTTTGAAATCGATTATAATGATCTCTGAAATAAATGTTTCGGTTTGAAATTGATTACAATGATCTCTGAAAGAAACTTTTCGGTTATGAATGTATATCATAGGAATATTTAAAATTTAGTTGGATTTAATTTGATGTCATCTGTTGATGATCCATATTTGACTTCTGCTGCGTGGTTGGTCTTTACTGCTGATTGTGTCTTGAGTCATCTGTCACCTGTAATGAGTTTACTGGCGTAAATAATTGCGGTTGAATCTGTGGTGATGGCGATTGGACAACTAGCTCAACGCGAGCTCGTTATAGGAAGGTGGTGCGATTGTCGGAAGGTGACGTGTAGTAAGAGTGGGAGATAGGTGGCGGGGGGTGAGAGGCTATGGAAGTGTGACGAGTTCTCTATTTTGTGGGGGCGCAATGAAATGGTTTTGAGGTAACCCACTTTTCGCCCCACAATGCATCTGGTGATGACACGTAACCCTGAGAGGAAAACCACGGTTTAAAATTAAACCCCACGCAACTCTGCACCCCGCAATCGCTCTTGACCATTGATCTAGGAGAGAGAAGGATAAGCCATCAGATCTCAAAAAGTGAAATAAGCACCCAAAGGTTAAGGTGAGGTCACAACTCTTGGTCATATGTAGAGAAGATAGAGAGAATTTCGTGCAATTCCTATCCGTTGATCTGAGCGGGGGACACATGTGACAATCTCTGTATTCGACTATTTCGTACTCTCGAAGGAGGTAGGCAGTGTTGAGTAAAGAACTCCTGAAGACTCGAAACTCCGAAGTAAATTTCAACCGTCCAAATCAAAAGGACGCGTGGCGCCAGATCTCTCGCTTTGGGGATAACCACTTCGGAAGAAAGATGGATGTATGAAGTGAGAACTCTCGAAGCCGGAGTTCCGAAGTAAATCTCCGCCGTTGAAACCAAGAGGACACGTGACAAGAGATCCTCCACTTGTGGATTTAGCATTTCAGAGATTTGTGCTCCCTTTCTTGTCAATTTAGCCTCTTCCTTGCTATATTTGGTCATTTTCTTAGTTTATCCAGCTTTCGAACTGATTATCGTTCCACTAGATTTTGAAATCTGAACCATCAAGTTTTCTTGCAACTTTTCGCGGTGCTATAATCCTTGATGAAATAAGATTAGCCTGCCTATAACAAGAGAGGTCTGTAAACTCTTCACTGAACAAAACTGTTAATCACAATTCAAATTGTGAACTTTAACCAATCATACATATTGTTAATACTTGGGCGTTCGTGAGTGTTGGATAAAATTAAGGTATAAATCTCAAGAAGGTCAAATTCACGAAGAAGTTAATCTCCTATTACTCACTTAGGGTATAAATCTCCTAAGTACTTAGGCGTTTGGGGTTTTCATGAACTTCTACAGTTCGAAGATCATTAAGACCGTTTGATAAAATTAGAGTAGCTAATAGACGAAGAGCCTTTTCAACAAGTGATGAATTTATCTTTTAAATTTAAAAGGCGAATCTCGTGAAAATTTTATTTCTAAGAGGCAAAATCTAAAACTCAAAATCTCAAAATTAAACGTGTTCCAACAATTATCTTGTTGTTGCTCTTGATTGTGCACGATATCAACGTTCTCTTCTTCTTTGTCACCATCTACAAGGAGAAAATATGGCTTTTCTGTTTCTGCTGGTATAATTTTCTACTCTCTTCAGAACACAACGTGTTATCAGTTAACCTCTTACTGCTGTGAGTCTGTGCTCTTAATATCAAACCCTAAATTTTCCGTGAGAGCATCTCTCATTCGGATGTATGTCGATCTCTGATTTCTCTATCACAAGAAGTAATGTGAGCTTCTCAACGCTGGTCACATTACTTGATATGATAGAGAAATCAGAGATCGACATCAGTATGAGAGATGCTCTCAGGGAAAATTTAGAGATGTCAGGGTTTGATATTAAGAGTACAGATTCACACTCAGAAGAGGTTAACTGATAACAGGTTGTAAAGAGTAGAAAATTATACCCGCAGAAACATAAAAGCCGTATTTTCTCCTGTTTAGGGTTTTAGCAGGGATGGTAACAAAGAAGAGAACGTCGGAATATTGCACAATCAAGAGCGCAACAACAAGATAATAAAAGTGGGGGATTCAGTATTTGATGCGGGCCGTTAAGTACCGCTGGTGGAGAAAATCCGGAGGGACGTCCGAAACAAAATAAAGCTCCTAGTAAGGTGGTATTACAGGCCGAAAGAATTTAAAGGTGGGTGGCTACCATTTTACTACGGACAAGAGCTACTAAGATCACTTAGACACGCAAAGACTGGAGACAATGGATCTATATATAATTGAGAGGATTTATTCTATAAAAATAGTTAGGATTTGTTGCAGGGTTAGCTATATTTGGTGTGACGTGCTGCCGCGGGACCTGACTCTCGATATAGCGCAAGTACGGTCAGATGGCACTGACCGGGATGCCACTCTGGTGAATCTATCTCTGCCTTTGTGGCCTCCATTGCTACTCCCTGTGAGGGCAAGAAGTCAGATTATCACATGCAATGGAGAAAATAACCGTACGCGTAACGTCATGCTAGTGTACATTGGGCGTTAGGTTTGATTGGTAGTCTGTCGAATCAGCTCCAACTACAGATTCACCACCAGATGATTCCGTTGCACTGTTAGACACGGATCTTTTGGAAAGCGTGCATTTTCTTAGTTTGCTTTTATTGCTTCAATTTTTATTTGAGAAGAGAATATGCACGTTTGCTTGCTGGGTGATTTTTAGGGATTGATTTTCATCCATTTTATGCATGAGGGTTTTCACCATGCATCTATTTACAATCTATTTACAGTATTTACATATTGGTCGAGGGTACTGTAGTTTCTTTTGTGTTGATAGCGAATGCTGGAGTAGATGAGTCGCCGACTTGCCTTACAAGCCTCAACAAGGGGGCAGATTAGTCTAACTGTAATAGGACCAAGATCTTTAACATTTTGATAGATTCAGTTTGGCTTGATGGAAAATTTTGATAGATTCAGTTTGGTTTGATGGATGTGGCATTTTTTTAGGGTTTAATTCTCTAGCTCATATAATACTGCATGCAAATGGAATAGAACAATGTGTAATTCTCTAGCTCATATAATAATGCATTCAAATGGAATAGAACAATGTGTTTCACTACAAGTGTGGAGAATTGAGAAGGTTACATATCTTCAAGATACAAAGTGGTTCTTTATAAGTATGTAGAGAATTGAGAAGGCTACATATCTTCAAGACACAAAGTGGTTCTTTATAAGTATGTAGAGAATTGAGAAGGCTACAAATCTTTAAGGCACAATGTGCTTCTCTATAAGTGTGTAGAATTGGAAAGGCTATGTATATCAAGAGAGGCTTTTCACCAAATGTGGATCTACAAACTAAAAAGAAAATGTACATAACTCTTACATTGTTTATGCATTAGTTTTAGTAATGAGTTATAAGATATTTGGTACTGGCATATCCATAAAGCATATGAAAATGTCACATCTAAAATTATAGGTAGATAATGCAAAGTTAGAGCTATGAAAAGTGAATGAATTATTTTTTGTGGAGGATAAGGAAGAAGATAATGGTATGGTACACACTTAGATTGACTTAGGAAGAAAAACAACTTATGAAGAACTATTCCACACATATACATTAAAGTTTATAATTCCAAATTTGGAAATTATAAGCTCTCATTGGTGGTGACTATTTTTTTTTAAGTAGGAAATAGAACATACAAAAATCAAATAGTACCACTTACAAAACACTATATGAGGATTTAATGAGTTCATGTTGGAATTTTTTGGTACATTCAAGGGTTATGACGTGATAGCTTGTTTCTGCACCATATTAATTTTATTGGTTATGCTAATCTATTTACTAATAAGGCCCATGAAGAGGTAGCAAAGAAAATGAATATTGAAGTAATTCTAAAACATGTTGATTATGGAGCTATTGCCATCTCTAGAGTTCCATTATTTATTTTCTTGGGCACACTTCCACTATTAGTATATATCACAAGTGAACGTGTTAATCCACCACAACTTTAAAGGTTGAACTAGTTAATCCACCTCAACCTCAAAGGTTGATGAGGAAATAAATCTTCCAAGACATGAAACTTTAGAAAAATTAATTAATTATTTGTATGATGACACTAATGAATATTGAGGTGGATACAAAGAGGCACATGGCTCCAAAAGAACTAGTGAACACTACATTTCTCAAGGGGTGGCCAAGAAAAGGGCCAACTAAATCAAGATGCTGAAATACATAAGGACATGGACACAACGTTGAGTCCACTATTTTGGACACCATAAATTTTCAAAATGCATCCTCATTACTAAAATCCATAATTCAAATACATTTTTTTTTGCTAACTTTAAGGATACCAAGTATGGCACTAGGGATATGAATAGGATCATTAAACATAAGTGAAAAGTAGTGCATGTGTTATAATTATATTAGTAATGATTAATAATTCAAAATCATTTTGTTGATCATACAAAAAATATAGAAAAAGGAATCTTGGGGAAAATGAATTTTTATGTGTTATGTTTGACCACAAAACCTAGTCAATTCTTCAACACACATTTCCTACCTCACCCAAGCCTTACCCACCCTGGAAATTAGGCCTATTCATAATTTATAACACATAAAAAATATTGCTTATGAAACATGCTTCCTTGTAATATGAAATCATTAGAACCTATATTTTTTTTAATATAAACCATTGTGGTTGTCATTAAAAAATTAAAGAACAATACATGTGAATTTCTATTTGGGTCATGAACATTGCTGACATTAATATATGCATTATCAAGTGAATGAGTTCTCTCATGATTGATGCATATGCATGAGGCATCTAACCAACAACCATAACCTTTGTATGAGAAATTTCATATTTGAATGGGAATATAAGCATCATTTGGAGGCATTGTGCACCAAGACATCAGGGCCTTGGCATTGGTTAAGAGACAAAATCAATGGAATTAGGATTTGAATAATGATCCTTAGGCATGTAGAAAATGGATTGGATTCCCATTAAGATATGGACATCATTAGGAGGTGTTGTGTACTAGAGAAATGTATCAAGGTCATGAAAATGGTTGGAAAATGAATCAATGTCCTTAGGCATTGAATGAATATGATTCAAGGGATCAACTTATGTAAAGGAAAAATTAAACTACCACACATGACTGCTATAAGGGATGTTTGGCCTTTGACTAAAATTACACGAGCACAAAAAGGATGTTACACACCATGAGCATATATTGAGGCCTTCATAATATGAAGGGATTAAACCAAGGGCCTTAGGTCCCAAATGATGTATCTTAGGATTGATGGCCATGGAAGAAGCCTTTGACTACCGGTCATAACCTATGTAGTGGACTGTTTTACTCTAAATAAGAATATTAGTATGGATAGGAGCTATTGTATACCATTGACTGGCCTTAGAGACTTCAAAATATATGTGGGTTGAAGACAATTGATTTAAGATTTGAATGAATCCTATAATTCTTTATGCACATCAATGAGGCATATAACCACTATTCATAACTTTTGTGGGGGATATTTCATATCTGCATTGGAATATGAACGTTGTTATAAGGTATTTTAAACCATAGACATGTATCAAGGCCATGACATTAGTTTGGGGATGAAATCAAGGGCCTAAGACCCTATATAATTCTCCTCAGACTTGAGGGACATTGAAGAGACATATTCAAACTAAATGACATGCCCTCTACAAGGGATATTTGGCCTCCCACAAGGAATATGAGTGTCATTAGGAGACATTATTCACCATAGACATATATTAGGGCCATGATAGTGGTTGAAGAATGAAATCAAGTGCCTTAGGACTTGAATTACGCTTCATGAGATTAATTTCCATAAATTGGACTTCAAACCACCACTCATAACCATTGTATGAGATCTTTCATGTAATGTACCCAACCACGCCTCTGCATTGTTGGGATCATGGCTTACTCCAAATTCCTCCCAAACACATTGAATTTATGCTCTGATATCACTTTATAATTTATCTTTCCATCTAACTAGGTTGAATTACACTTCTTGTAGCTTTGATATCATACTTCCTCTTTGTCTTGTTGTTAATGAGTTAATGTATGAAACCTTAACATTTCAAGCTTATGAAATCACCATTATATCATTAAGACATAGAGATGCCTACTTATACATGCAACTGAAATATCATTTAATTCATACCATAAATAGAATTAATTGACATAACCATATATAAAGTCACAATGCTTATTTATTTGGGAAATAACCATCAACTGGTTGAGATGAGGCTATGAGTCCACAAAGATGAAATCACCTATGGATATCTCTAAACCTCACATAGAGTCTGATCTCCCAAATATCATAGTCTATAACCTCTTATAGTGATTCCATTCCACAAATTTTTTCCCCATCATCCTTGAAAACCCAAGGAATGGGATCCCCTTCTCTACCATAGAGTCCATTAGGCTATCCCACTTCCTTTCTCAGCTCCATAACATCTCTTCATGAAATGTCACTAATGGGAACTCAAGGAATTATTAGCTTTAATTTAGTTACTCAATCTCCACCTTGACCTTTACATAGTATTGCAATTTCCTCCTAGCTTCTAGGTAATAACTTCCATATTTGTTTTTGTAAGCATACATATCAAATTATATTACTCTAAATGTTGGGAATTCATAAAAAAAAAAAACTTTGTTGTTGGCCTCCCACTAGGGAAACCTAACCACCAAGAAAGAAATAGGTCTTCTTGTTAAAATATTGTGTAACTGCAAAGAATATTCTTATCCCCTTTTGTGGATAAAGATAAAATATATTTATTATTGATTAGATCAATCCCCTTTTGTGGATTGATCATGTCGGTCATTGTAATTAACCAAATCCCCTTTTGCGG
>ML801406.1:275869-290912 GCA_009831015.1 Picea engelmannii | reverse complement strand
GTTTGCGAGGCTGATCTTGCAAAGGTTCAACCAGATCGAGCCCCAACTCCTTATACCCCGATCTCGTTGGGGACATGCAAAGAAGGATCGAGAATGAGCAGACCGCTCTGATACCATTGATCCGGATTTATGTAGGAACACAACAAAATACATAAATACACATAAACACAGAGATGTAGCGGAAATAAGATTTCATTTCATTAATAACAAATGACTGAAATATGCTTACAGACAGAATGGAAATAAACTAGCTAGGGCGTTGGTAGCTTATCTCTGAGAAGAGATGTGGCCGCTACTCGCATCCCTGAGAAAATGTTTACAATGAGGCTCTGAAGGCCCTTTTACAATAAACGGGAATGCCAAAAGTCCTAGACATCCAAAAACCTAACCCTGGGAGATGAAGCGCCAAAAGTCATGTGGGCCCCGTTTGGGTAAGTTGGTGCATCAACTTCCCGGGGTCGTAACTTTTGCATACGATCTCCATTTTAGGCGTATGATAGCTCGTTGGAAAGATCGATCCGAGGCCTACAATGCTCGAGACAAAATAGCATTGTTAGATGTCATTTTGTGAGAGAAACATACCCAAAAAAACATCGTTTAGGGCCTCAATCTCCCCACTATCTCTCCTGAGCTTTAGGGACATAGGATCACTGTTGATCCTATCATGATCAATAGTGATCACAAATTGCTTCTGCCCCAAGGTGATCTTTCTTTTCCTCTGATTATTATATATGTTTGACTCATGTTTCCATCAATGACAACACATAATAAATAATGGCAACATATGTAATTGAAAAAAATCATTGCTATAGAGATAAGACATTATTTCCAAATTGTAGAATGTGGAAAGAGTCCTTGTCAAAGTGTCTTTAATCAGATCGCGGGAGGAATTTCTTGGATTGTATTTGTTATAATTTGACGAGAGGGGATTCTAGTTGGAAGAGAGTTGCTTATAAATTTTGGTGACTAGTTAGGGTATTGATGGATTGAGAGTAAGATTTAGGTTCACCTTTGAGAGAATAATTGAAAACACTTCATCCCACAAGGTGAGCCAATCAGGATGCAGAGATCAATTCTAGAAACAAAAAATGAGAAGCATGCATTTTTCTGATTAGATGGACTATCCCCACACCATAAATTTAAATTTGATCAGGGATTATATAATGGATTAATTAGAAGTCCCTTGGGTTGTTTTGTTAATCATGGAAATGATTAGCTTACATAACCATGATTTGACACTATCACTTACTGATTATGCGAGGGTAATTCTATGATGCATTCTCATTGTTTCTTTATGAACATCTAACTAGAATCAATGTGATAAGATTCTATGTCACCGATATCATCAATTGGTGCATGATTCAATTGATGGGAAATAACTTGATGATTATAGTTAGTTTTAGAAGATAAAAATTATGGTACGCCAAGCATAGAAAGAGAAGACCCGATTCTAAGGGAAAAAAGAAATGATCATATGAAAGTGAAGACATTGTCCCTTAAGGGAAGATAGAAATGGAGACCATGAGTCCTCAAACATGTTGTTTCAAAATTTAGAGAATGAATTACAGTTTGTCTAGAAAGTAGGTTGGTTTTGCACAGATTGTGGTGATTCGATTGTGGGACTATTCAAAATTTGATTGAGAGGGATAGCTGGAAGTTTCTTCCCATATTATGGATTTGTTGTTTCAAGGAGCGGTTGCTTGCTTAGGAAGTTAGACAAAAGCAATTACAATAAGATCGTCTACAGAGTCGACGTAAAAATCAGAATCCGTGTTAGGATGTTCTACACAAGTAGCTTTTCTTCTAGGAAGTGCAGAAGTTGTGGGTAATTTTTCGAGTAATTTTGTGTAAGCACGAGTGATTCTACGGGTTTCGTTAAGTTCTTCTCGAGGTATGTGAAACCAGGTTTTAGAATTTATTTGTGGACTTTTAGAATCACTTCTGAAATTAGCCTTCAAGTCTTCATAAATAATTTCTTGTTCAGACTCATTTCGAGGAAATAAAGTAGGTTGTGAGCTGGGATTACTTGTTGAAGATTGATTTCAGTTATTGTTTAAATCATGTATGTAAGCCATACATGATGGCCCTCCTTCTAGTGCCAATTCTTTTGAGGGGTCCAAATTCGCCCGACAGTAGCAAGGGGTAATCCCCAGTATAAGGTCCCAATTAGACTATACATCATTTGGTCTAGGAGTCCCATCCAGAATTTGGTCCGTCTGCCATTATTGCTAACTTTTGATTTTGTTACCAGTTAAAGTCTGGAATACCAATGTGAACCGATGCGAGGTTGGATGCAATGCATAGATGTAGATGAAGATCATGTATGTAAAAACAACTAACCAAACGCTAATCTATGCTAACATATCCTAGCTAGGAGAGAATCTAAAGTAAATGTTGAATTATAATGTAACCAAACCTTAAAACTACTTTAATACAATTAGTTGTATAAAAAGAGAAAGACTAGAAGCAACAACATATATGAGTATATAATCAGATTAGTTCAGATTACACTAACATATATTGTAACAACTCACGAAACTCAAGGCATGGAAATATTCAAAGAAATACCAATACTGCAAAAAATGTAATTAAGATTGCATAAGAATTAGTCTACAACAAACAAAGCATTCTTACAGTCCATAGAAATAGCAAACATCCTCACTTGAAGTAGTTCAAAGCTTCGATCAATTTCTACACAATATTTATTCTAAAAACACTAGCCCGGAGGGTTTCTCAATATTCATTAACACTATATAAGTTCTTGAAACAGTTCTTGGGTCTATACAATGCTTGAAAAGACAAAAGTTCAAAAGTATTCGTTGCGAGGAAAATCTCTCTATGGAAAGGGGTAAACTAGAACAGATGGAATGACACACAAAAATCAACTCTAATTCCAAGTATGCTATATAAATGAAATGCTAACAAGACAAGTCTAAGAGCCTACCTCGTCTAGATGTTCTATCAAGACCATTGTTGAGCACACAACCCAAAGATTTATACCTACAACTTGTCCTCAACAACCAAGATACACAAGCATATGGTGATAATACATAATGTTAGCATATATATTATCATAATCTATTAACATACATGACAAATACGCCCATGGAATAATAATTCAAATATTTACAAGATATTAATTGGACGAGAAAATAGTATTTCTATTAAAATAATCAACAGAAGTACATGGGTGACAAACTTTTGTAACGATACATATCAAAACCGAGAAACTAAGTCCCTCCAACTCAGCCTCCACCACTTCAATCCTCCACCAAAGGCAAGCTCATATAAAGGAGTCAATGAGGTCCTCCATCACAAAGAAAGAATAGCTTGGGGGTTGAACAAGGAGTTCATACTTTCAAGGATAAAGGGATGCATACTCAATATGAAGTGAAATTTCTCCAGAGTGTCTTTTCTCTCAAAGTTGAATTGTTGAATCCCCTCAAGGCTTGGATATGGATAAATTTATAGCCTTCAAATGGAGCTGAAGGGCCAATTCGAAGCGTTTCCAGTATATGGAAGGTCAAGGATTATGGATCTCGTGACATAACATGGAAACCCGACATAATTTTTAATTTTTAGCACCAAATCCGATGTACATAGGCTGTAGTTGAGAAACCTGCGTATACACTTGTTGTATAACTGGTAGGGCACGTATATGTGGAAAAATATGTTTTTTTGGCTCTACAATGCACAAAAAGGGAACTTCAATTTTGCATAGGGAAATGGAAAGTCCATTCAAGCAAGTTGCATGGAGTGAGGAAAAAATTGTTGTAATAGATGCCCCCTAATGTGTGAGTTCAGAGGACTATCAGTGATGGCCGAAATACATTATAATTCCCAGAAGTGGAGTAATGTAGAATTAGTTGGAAGTACTACTTGCTCATGAGAATATTACAATCCATAATGACTTTGTACACATGGTTGAAAATCTGAATTACACTACAGATCCATGTGGAAATATATCAAATAGTTGTTCATGGCCATGAATAGGCAATACAAAGTGGGCATATTCCATAGGATTTCATAATCACAAACAAGGCGCAATGGAATCTAGTCTCAAAATCAATCTGAAGATATATGTATACAAGGAGTACAATTTGATCTCCCATGATCACTAAAGTCATATAGGTACTGGTCCAATGAAAGACAACAACATATGATGAATGTTGCTACTGTAAGGTGGAGGTCTTCTACACTATCTGTCGAAGGTGCAAATATACATCATGTGAATAGAGGAGTTGAGGTCGAATACAATGAGACTTCATTTGATTACCAATCATTAAGGTATATCATTAACAAATGCGAGACAACCCACCGATAATGAAAGTAGGTATCAAGGCACCGAGTACATTCTATAAGTGTGAATAAGGGTGTTGACGTCGAACACATGAAGAATCCATTGATCATGAGACATTGATGTATTCCTAATTTTCGATGGCGAGAGAACTTGCCACTGGTGACTGCAAGCCTTTAGGTACTCATAGGACTCTAGGTCTCATTTCCAGAATAGCTAAGTTGAAGTCGATGGAAGGAGACTCACTGAAAGGAGAGAATTAAGGCATCTCTCATCATTCAACATGAGGTACAAAGCAATATATTAATGATTAGGAGGAGCTCATATGAATAGGATTTTCACGAACCAACGACCCTGTGCGTCCCTCACATGCACTAGATGCAAGTATTGCATGAAAGAGACCCTCTAAATAGCATCCAATAAGGAAAACTGCCGAAAAAGGTGAGGAAACCACCAATAAGGCTAATGGAACCCAAGACACTACATGAATCCCAATGTGTGAATAGATTTATTTCCATCGAACACAAGGGAAACCCCTAGTCAATGACCAATGAGGAAATGCCAATTGTTGGGTTCAAGCACGATTTAGATTTCTGAAAGATATACAGATTCTTATCTCTCCCAATTTTTTTCTCACGGGAACCATATTAGATACCCAGGTCAAATGTATTTAAAAATTATTCGAGCATCTAACAACTTCTTGAGTTCCTTTTGTATAAGAGGTTAGAGAGTAGGATGAATATTCCTAAGCTTTTGCTAAAAAAACTTGATTCCTTCTTTGATGGGAATCACATGTTGTATTGTTCGTGTATCATAAGTCTTCAAGTCATCATATGTCTAGGAAAATATATGTGGGACAACTCATGGAGGTGAGAGTGTTATTGGATGATGATACCTGAATGAAATGGAGGTGATGGTACCGCAAATCCAGGTGGGGAGGAAACTTGAGGATAATTGTCTGGGGGAATGATTTGAAAATGCAACTATGAGCTTAGGGTTGAATGGTATGTCAGTTAGGGATATATACCTGGAGGAGTCAAAGGATGCCATAACTAATGACGTAAAAAGTGGTCATGGGTGAAGACCTGTACATTCAAATCAAATACTCGATGTGAAACATATCTATAAAAGTAAAACATGTATATAACAACTGCATAATACAGAAATATGGGCAGGGGGTATGTACCTGGGCCTGGGGCGACCGAAGAGGGTCCCCAGACAAAAAATAGAATATGAGAGTGTCATTGTGAAGGTGAGGGAATCTGGATCTCGTGTGTGCAAACATGAATGGTGCCTTGTTTTTTATTGACCGAAACGGGGTTAGAAACCCAAGATGTGTATGCAATGGGGTATATGAAGCCAACAATACAAATTTTGTCGATGTCGGCTTTAATCTCCATGGCTTTGGATGGGTGAAGGGGGCATTGATTTTGGTGGACAGGGGAAACGTCGGGCCAAGTGTCAATGTGATGTTCAACAATGGTTGGCTCTAACCCTAGTATTTTAGTGTATGACCAAGAAAACACATCTCAATATTCATGGAATAAGGCTTTGTACGCTATGATTTCCTCTAGGGAGCATGCTGCCCCCAGGGTGATTTCTTCCATGACATTAGGTTTGACTAAAATGTCGATTTTGATGGTGGGTGATATATTGGCCATATTACCTTCTTCAAACATGTCAGGGGCAGGTATTGGATTTTTGAATCAGTCTATATGGCCAGAAGGGATGAAAACTTTTGCTTCGATGATATAGGCAAGGGCGTCTGCTGGTGGGTTGTGTGCCAGAAAAAGGGATTGATGATGAAAATCATCCCAGGGGTAATCTGGTGCACATAGGACTTCTAATAGAATTGCCGACTGAGGTAGTTTGCATGTGGTTGTGGATTGATTCAAGGGAGGTGTAACATGGGAGCATGTGACTCCATGTTGTGTAGCTTCGAGCATGAATGGATGGATGCACCGAAGGCATTTTGTACACTGCATGAAAAAGGGAAGTGGGATGTATGGGATTGGACATGACTCAAATCGAATTGTGCAGGTGATGCATGTTTGAAAAGTACCTGACTAGTGCTTGTGGTAATGAATAAAGAGAGACAAAGAAGAAAGCAATACCGAAAGTTGAACTGCTATAGAAAAATTGAGTTGCAGCAGGAAAGAGATGAAATTTCCAAAACTCCATGAGGAGAATATTGTAGTTTTGTTGTGGATTGATGTGTAGTAAGGGGCAACAATGAGTTGAAAGAAAGAATGTGCAACAAAGGAATATGTTTTTCATATTTAAGTGTATAATAAATTAACATTGATGGATTTATATTGGATAGTTGTAGATGCGGGTGATTTAAATCATAAGCATGAGGACATGCTTTCTTCAAACCTGGGGAGTCTAATGTCATAGCATCCCGGTCATCCTGGGGATGACATGCCGAAGGTAATTACGAGGATGCGACAAAGATATTACAATAGTGGTTGTTGCAGGATGTGAATGAGACAGACTGTTGGGAGTAACAACAAGGGTGCATATCGATTGAATTCTATAGAGTTACAACATTGGGGTAGTTGGGAGCACTGTTATAGAATGGACAAGTGCGTGGACGACTATGATGTAGAGGACAACTGTTATAGAAGCAGTTGCAGACATTACAACTTAGGAGGAGCACATTGTTGGACTAAAGCATAAGGAAGTGCAAAGGGAGCTAAAGAGTCATTTCCTAAAGGACAAGATAGAAACTGGAAGGTGAATGGATTGAAGATCACTGGGGAAACTAATGCGAACAATTTCTGGATGAATAAAACATAGAATCAAGATATGGATGAGGATATTTTATAGAACAAGAAGATAGATCTCGTAAGACAGGAGAGGGAGAAGTGGTTGAGGTTTCCATGGACTCTATCCTGGCAACCCAACGAATATTGTAAGCTCAGATATGGCCATTGAAGCATTATATCGTACTATGTATGAATGAATAAAAGAGTTGGGTATATAGATTTATCCTTTTTGTGTGTGTATGAATGAATTCTTGTAGGATTTTATGTGTTGTGTTCTTGACATAATTATGTGTGATTTAATGTATTGTGTGAATGAGTAAACTTCATAGATAATAGTGTCTTATGATATGGCTATGAAGGTAGCACAAATCTGTGGAAGGATGTGTTGGAAATTGTTCTCTTCTACAGGGAGAATGAGCGCTTTGGTTCTATGAGCATTGAGGGTTTTATCTAAGTTCAATATATGGAATAGAAGTTGTTCTCTCGAGTGTGGGTTACATGTTGCAACAAGATATTTTCGACATCATAGGCATGTTGAAAAAGAAGAGGGATTATTGACAGAGATTTGTTGCAACAAGGAGACATGTTGCAACAGAGGCGAGTTGCAACATGGTGTGTTACAACTGAAGACAGGTGGCCAAAGATGTGTTGTAGAATTAGGTGTAGGTGTGTTGCAACAATATATTCATTGCAACATAGGGAGACTTGTAGCATGGGTGCATTGAAGCCGAGGACATGTAGTTGAATGTGTATTGTAATAGTATGTGAGTTACAACAAGACATTATCACAGAAAGAGATGAGTTGCAATATAATGCAACTTGCAATAGAAAGTGAGTTGCAACAAGAGGTGAGTTGCAGCAGAGGCGAGTTATAGCGAAAGATGAGTTGCAGCAAGAGGCGAGTTTCAACAGAAGGCAAGTTGCAGTAGGAGGTGAGTTGCAACAAGAGGTGAGTTGCAACAGAAGGCAAGTCACAACAAAAGGCGAGTTGGAACAAGTAAATATGGAACAAACGAGTGACTATGTAACATCTGTTGCAGTGTTACTGTGAAACAAACATGGACACGTGGGAGTGGAGGTACAACCTTAGAGGTTATGGCATGATAAAATAAAGTGAGGATGGCATAAATACGCTCGGTCTTGGATAAACTATTGGGGAATCATGGAAGAAACCATTTTGCAGAAAAAAGATACTATTAAAAAAAACGTCAAATCAAAATTTAAAGAGAAAATGTGGTGTGACAAAGAGTTAGAGGAAAAAAGAAAATTAAGGTATTATAAAGATGTAATCAACCCTAATCTATAAGATCAAAATTATCTATCTGTTTTTCCAAGTGTAAAGAAAAAAATAAGCATTGCT
This sequence comes from Picea engelmannii, assembly GCA_009831015.1. NCBI lineage: Eukaryota > Viridiplantae > Streptophyta > Pinopsida > Pinales > Pinaceae > Picea > Picea engelmannii. The sequence continues at coordinate 282,487 of ML801406.1, read as the reverse complement.
AAGATAAGAACAAATTCTCACAAGCTCCATAGTGAAACTGGGCGTTGGTTAATTCCTAAAACGCCATGGGATGAAAGAGTGTGTCACCTTTGTGACACTAAGAAGGTTGAAGATGAAAAACACTTTCTCTTAGATTGTCTAGTCTATACCCATATTAGATCTCATTTTCAAAATATTGATCACACTACCAACCTTCCTAACATCTTAACTCAACAAAAGTATGGTGATCTTGGAAAGCTTCTCTTAATGCTTTTCGAGCACAGAAACAAAATTCTAAAGAATCACAAGTAATCACTTACCCTCTTAAGGTCTGATAAACCAATTCGGTCTTAGTGGACGTTAACAATAATCATCATCATCATATAAATTGGTTAAATTGAAAAATACCCATATTAAAATTAACAAATTTCATATTAGTTAAAATTTTAAACTCTTAAACAAAAAAATATTTACCAAAAACCTTTCATAATAAATAATGACCTTTCAATTTCACTTACCTCTTTCTACTACGATGTGAAAGTAACGATCTAGCTCTTACTATTGGATTGTACATGTAATTATGTGAGTTTAAATATCGAATAATATAATATGCTAATTATTTGAATATGACAATGTCCATGTTAGAGTAAGTTTTAATGTTGAAATTTATAACTTTTACTAAAAAAGTTTATTATTTTTTTTTTCATAAGTGTTGAAATGTTGTTTTTGAGTATAACATAAAGTTACTTTTGATTAACTAATAGTTCATCTTCTTCAAACATAAGGAACATGTTAATTACCCAAGAGTTAGAGGCATCTTGCAGGAGTGGAAGTCTACCCTTTATGAACCACCGACATATTATTTGAATGAGAACAAATTTTGCTTACACATAATGATGTAGCTACATGTAGAGATCAAGTATTATTTATTATTTAAGACTACTTTATGAGTTTAAACAAACTATTTAATATTCATTGTATTAAGTGATGTTCATACATGTGATGACGTGAAACTAAAACTAACAAAATAAGTCATGTTAATGGTCATATTCAAGTCTTTTGATAATCAAGACTACTTGAAAAAATCACCCATCACAAGATGACTTTGACCTCAAGCACTTAACAAATGAGTTTTTCTGCATGATTATTGTGAATGAATTAAGGATTCAATTATTTAAATAAAGAGAAGTAAGTTACCATTAATAAGATACAATATGTTAGCACAAGATTGGTTTATGCCTCAGTGTTGCATAAGTGGCGCTACCTACAGGCGTTACCTAATATTTCACAGAGAATAGAAACTGCATTTCATTATTCATTTTGGCAAATGAACACAATTGTTATGAGATTTTTATTTGTTTTGGGGAAAATTGAAATTATATTGAGTTATTCCCAATATAAAAGTCCGAGCATCAAAGAAACCATGGATTTATGATACCGAATTTCATGAAGAAACACATTCGGGCGCTACCTACAGGCGTTGCGTAATATTCTGGCAGAGGCTAAATTGTGCAGAGCTATTCTGCCAGTTTTGAGTCACTAATTTAAAACTTGGGTTATGAGCAGTTGAGGATGTATTTTTGAAAACTGAAGGAGGTTTTTGTTCATAACATTCCAAATAACAAAAACCTCTCTCATTTTTTCAAAATGTGTTTTGGTTTGGGAGATATTGGATCTATAAGTAGGCATTGCGTACTCTGCACAGTGGCGCTACGTACTTATTTCCTGTAGCGGTCACAGATTTTGAAATTTGCCTTGTTGGGAGGTTTCCACATGTCAAGGAGAGTTCGAATAACTTCTCAAGGATCATTTAGATGTCAAGGGACACCTGCACCTAAGATTTAGCTCCAGCAAAGGCCTCATGCAATGAGGTGGAGACATTTCATTAATGACTTCCAACAAATTCCTGAAAATCAACAGTTTGTTGGATTTTTGTCTCTTTGATTGTTGTCACCTATCTCCTAGGCTTAGAATCCAATGGAGGAGATGGGATTCAACCTCCTTAGTTAATTTGGATGCTATTTTCTATTTAAAGAAGGAAATATCTCTTGGAGAAGGAGGAGGGATGAGCTAAGAGAGGCTAGAGAGAGTAGGAATAGGCAGTTTTCTATGTGTGTTCATTTGTAAGCCTGTGGGCATTTTAGGATTGTAAGCATTACTTCTATTGGAGACTCATGAGAGCTATGATTTCAGATTGTAACTCTTATTTTATATTTCTTCTTATTTGAATATATTGCAGATTTGAGGATCAAAGGCTGTCAATGATTTATGGATCCCTAAGCAGTAGAGGATCTGTTGTATTTTTCCCATCAGTCATTGTTTATATTCAAGTATTTGTTGATTCATTGAATTGAGATGATCTCTATTTATTGAACATTCTATCTTATGTTTTCCTTCTTCATTTCTTCCACCTATCAACATATAACCTTGTTTTATGTTAAGAAGATTTTGTGCCTTAGATGAGTGGGATGTTTGTCACTCCATTTCCCATTGGTGTAGCCTACTGATATGTAGTTTGTTTCCCTCTCTCTTTATTTATCCATCTTGCTGACCCACCTATTCAAAACCAAAGTTATTTTTTACATTCCGATGGGTGTTGATCTTACACTTTAGCAGTTAAAGTGTGAGTTTCAGTGTTAACATTTTTGGTGCCATTGTCGGGTAGGGATTTGAGCAGATTGAAAATCTCCCTGGGAAGAACGACACTGCACAACTCCATCTTTATATGGTGATTGAAGTTGGACACCTTCAAGACTACACATTCACCATGGCGAATCCATTGTTCAGAATCTTTTGATGACTCCGTTGGGGATGAGGCAAATCAAATGGATATGAAGGCTATCCTGGCTAGGGGGTTTGCCCCACTTAATTTCTTAGCCATAGATGGTTATCCACATCCTGTGCCTCAAATTGATGAATGGAAAGATCTGCTACCCAGATTTTATAAAGGTGATAATGACAACCCTGTTGAGCATGTTCATGAATTTCATGTTTTGATGCAGCAGCTTGACATTCATCATGAAGATATATTGATGAAAATGTTCATGTATTCATTGAAAGGCGATGCGAGGTAATGGTATAGAACACTCCCTGCTTCTAGTATTTCCTCTTTGAAGAACTTTCATGTTTTTTTTTATTCTCATTGCAAGAAAATTTATCTAGCTGAAAGATTTTTTGAGAATTGTTGTGAGGGGTATGCATCATATATTAAATATTCAACAAGTGATTCCTCTAGTAGTGATGATGAAAGGGATGATTATAGAGATCAAGACTTAGATGACGAGTTTCATAATTCTTTTCCTAAATTTGAAGAACAAATGCATCATTCATGTAAAAATCTAGGTCCCCAAGAGAAAGATCAATATGGACAATCCATCATTTCCTTGTCTCCTCATTTTCTCGATTCTTTAAGTCAAAAGGTCATCTTATATTCATATTTATTTATCATGAGAATAATGTTGCAGCTTGTCATGACCAAATTCATAGCTTATCAGTGCCTCTTATTGTTAATGAACTAATGTGCCATGATTTGTCAAGTTTTGATGACTATGAGGATGTTTTCCCTGAGCAACCAACTGTCCCAGCTATTGTACTCATCCCCTCAGCCATTAATAGTCAAATGGTCATTGATTCACCTTTGTATGATGATTATGAAGATGATTTCCATGAACAATATGTTGAAGACCTTATATCATAAAAGTACCCTTGCCATCAAAGAAACAATAGCTTGTTTCAACCCTCATGTCATATTTTTGTTGCTGAAAAAGAAGAAAAAGATGATATTCTAATTTTAGAGGGTGAAAAACTGAGAAATTGGGACCATAAGCCAAGCTATGATGAATATCCCTCACAATCAGAAGATAAGAAAGAAGAATTTAGTTTCCCAAGAACTTCTAATTGTGATGAACTGCCCTATCAACCCCCTCTTCCTCTTGAAGACACAAACTTAGTTTCATCAAGCAGCCAAGATCAAATGCCATGTGATCAGATGAGAAAGGCTGAAATTAAAGAAAGACAAGCATCACTAATCCTTTTTCCTAATACACCTCATGACTAGGAATGGACCAAGGCCATATGCATTGAGGATGAAACAGAAAGTCAACAAGCCATACAACAACCAAGAACAGTGGAGGAAGGACCTAATGCAATACTTTTCCTTTTTACACAAAGCAATGTTGCAGGGGCAAGTATTGATGATGTTTTTCAGGATCCATTTGCAGCCTGTTTGCAAGAAGAAAGTGGGCCTAGGCTCATTGATTTCTTCAATGGAAAGTGTATTGCCAAACATTTCTTTGACGTGCCTTCAAGTAAGAATTATCTCTGGTGCTTAAGGAAGCACATTTCAAATCTTCAAACAGTTGAAAAAATGATGAAATGGCTTCATTGGTTGTTCCATGTAACTTGAAAGCTTCATTTTCCCAATAATTAGAGTAGGTGTGTGCAATAAGCTTGCTGGAAAAGCATCATTTTCATCATTTTTTGTCAGTTTCAGCTTTCATTTTCATTTAGTTTCAGCTGAAGGTCACAGATCAAAGAAGATTGCAAAGGTTAAAGGTTGAAGAGCATGACTCCACAAACCCAATGGATAAGGCACTGAAACTATACGAGTTCTTAGAGCCTCACAGGGAGGAATCTATCCCCCATGGAGCCTATGTTAGCACAATATTGGTTTATGCCTCAAAATTTCATAAGTGGTGCTACCTACAGGCGCTACCTAATATTTCACAGAGAACAGAATCTGCATTTCATTATTAATTTTGGTAAATGAACACTATTGTTATGGTATTTTTATTTGTTTTGGGGAAAATTGAAATTATATTGAGTTATTCCCAATATCCAAGTTCAAGCATAAAAGCACCCATGGATTTATGCTACCGAATTGCATGCAGAAACACAGTCGGGCGCTACCTACAGGTGTTGTGTAATATTCTGGCAGAGGCTAAATTGTGCAGAGTTATTCTGCCAGTTTTGAGTCACTAATTTAAAACTTGGGTTATGAGCAGTTGAGGATGTATTTTTGAAAACTGAAGGAGGTTTTTGTTCATAACATTCCAAATAACAAAAACCTCTCTCAGGTTTTCAAAATGTGTTTTTGTTTGAGAGATATTGGATCTAGAAGTAGGCACTGTGTACTCTGCACAGTGGCGCTGCGTACTAATTTCCTGTAGCAGTCACAGATTTTGATATTTGCCTTGTTGGGAGGTTTCCACATGTCAAGGAGAGTTCGAATGATTTCTAAAGGATCATTTAGATGTCAAGGGACACCTTCACCTAATATTTAGCTCCAACAAAGGCCTCATGCAATGAGGTGGAGACATTTCATTAATGACTTCCAACAAATTCTTGAAAATCAACAGTTTGTTGGATTTTTGTCTCTTTGATTGTTGCCACCTATCTCCTAGGATTAGAATCCAATGGATGATATGGGATTCGACCTCCTTAGTTCATTTGGATGCTATTTTCTATTTAAAGAAGGAAATATCTCTTGGATAAGGAGGAGGGATGAGCCACGAGAGGCTAGAGAGAGTAGGAATAGGCAGTTTTCTATGTGTGTTCATTTGTAAGCCTGTGGGCATTTTAGGATTGTAAGCATTACTGCTATTGGAGACTCATGAGAGCTATGATTTCAGAGTAGGAATAGGCATTTTTCTATGTGTGGAAAGGTCCTATGATAAGTTGGATCCCGAGTGATATTGATATTATCTGTCTAGCTGAAACTTGGGAGCATGAGGAGTCTAAGGTCCCTAACATGGAAGGATTTGTCTTGTGGTCGGCATGGAACATAAAATCCCACTGTAGAGGGATAGGAGGCATATCTTTTTATATTAGAAAAAACATTTCTCCTCACATTCAACTTCATAAGATTGACCCTCTTAATCAATACATTTGGATAGAAATTTCAGACACCAATGCTAAGAAGATGTATATAGAAATTTGTTATTTTGCACCTATTAATTCTCCTTTTTATAAGAAAAATAATATAGATACAAATTGCCCCTATAATAATTTAGAACAAGATATTTATAATTTGAAAAATGAAGGTAATATCCTCCTGCTAGGAGACTTTAATGCTAGGACTGCAACTAAACATGCTACTCTTTTAAGTGATGACTCCAACCATAATCCTTTATGGCTAGATGAGGACCTTGTTTTATCTAATAGCTACAAAAGAAGCTCTGAAGACATAATTGAGAATTTGTTTGGTACTGAGTTGGTCAAGCTCTGCATCTCTCAAGACTTAATAATCTGCAATGGAGTAATGAAGTGGCCAAACTCCAACCAAATGACCTGTATTCATGGGCTAGGTAATAGTGTTGCAGATTATGTGATATCTGATATCCCCGTTTCCAACCAAATAACAAATTTTGACATTTTAAATGACCATGAGCCTGACTCTGATCATAAACCTCTAACCCTAACTCTAAAATTTTCCATGCATAGGAGCACCATTGAAGAGAATTCTGATAATCAAAGGAATTTGCACTTTGACAAAAGAAAAGTTGACATTTTCTTAGAGGATTTAAATAGTAAATTAAACCTCCTAACTTATAAGGACAACATTGAAGAACTCTATCATAATTTTACAACTACCCTTTCCACTTCTATTAACAAGTTCTCTTTCGAAGTGTCCCATAAAAA
>ML801406.1:251996-272422 GCA_009831015.1 Picea engelmannii | reverse complement strand
AATTTCCTAATTTTTGACATATTATGGTATATTCAATAGTGATTTAGAAGTAATATTTTGTAGCAAAATTTCCTTTTATCAATTTTAGCAAGCACAAAAGTAGGTAGATTAAATGTTTGATCCAATTTTTCTTGTTTTATTTAATGTAATGAGTATTGATACTTATCTCTCTTTTTTTTAAGCTCTTGTTGTTATAGTTTGGGGTTAAGAAAGTTTTGTGGTATATCAAAATCTAATACTCACTTTATCATTTTATATCGTATGCAAAACCCTGATTTGATACTACATCTGCATTTTTAAGTTCTTGCTATTGCAATTTGGGGTTTATAAATGTTTAATTGTTGTGAAAAAAAGAATATTAGTTAATCCATTAAGTAAATTGGACAATCACAAACTCATGTAGTGTATTTAATACATATTTGTTTTCCATGGCTCTTGGAGATGGTAAAAGCTACCATCTAATTTTTTTTTTCCAACATAAAATTACTCATTATATTGATATATAATTGTTTACAAAACATAACATAACATAGACAAAATTTTGTCCGAAAATCATGCTATATACTACCACTGTCTAATCCTTATGGGAAAGAAAAAAACTTTGTCCATCCTCTTTCCACACTTGATCATCAAAAAGTGTACACAAAAATCAAGAACTATCTATGGAGAAATTGCAACTTCTATTCCAATAAGTGCTAAATATTAACTTCGAAATTGATCTAATATAGCTTAAGAAATAAAGTAGGACTCTCATTTCCTTCTACCCATTGATTATAGGTGATTTTTGCTTCTTGCTGCTAGAGAACCTTCTTTGAAAGTAAGTCTGCCTCCCTATTTAATTATTGATAAATATGAGATAAGTTGATTGCTCTGTAAGTTTTGGTGAGGTCTCTGATTCTGTCCTTCCAACAATCTAGTGAAACAACTTGCAGATTCCTTTTGTAATTTAACTAGTCAATTACTATTATTGAGTCTTCAAATACCTGGATATCTGTAATATACAGTCGAGAAGCCAGTGTCAAAGTTTCCCAGACACCCAATAATTATGCCCTGGTATTTGTGCTTGCATCACAATTAAAGGTCCATTTATAAGCAGTTTGATCATTGATCCTAATCACCCCCCTTGCACCACTCTGTTGACCATTTGGGTGTGCTGCTCCATCAAAGTATCCCACTGTAGCAGCAACTTGGAGAGGTGGAAAATTGGACCAGGAAGAAGGCACCTTCTGAATAACTGATAGTCTATTAAAACCTCCAAGTGACTTGAAAACTACATAAGCGATAGAAGGTTTCCCATTCTCAAATATTACCTTGTTACGTTCCAACCAAACATTCCAACAAATTAAGGAGGGTGTTATAAATAATAGGTGTGATCGTTTAACCATAGACAATATAGCAATATTGTCACCCAACCATAGGCTGAAGAAACCCCCGAGCACCTTAACCTTGACAGAAAATAATCCCAGAAGAAAACTGGTGTGCTACTTATATGTTTAGTATAATGCACTCATTAATTATCATTCCGGGATTCGTAATCAACAGAGTTGCAAGACACTAGTAAGAAAGGTAATTCTAATGTCATGAGTATAGAACTATTCTAGATTATGCATGCTGGAAACAAAACAAACTAGCAAATCAAAACACACTTTTGTTGTCTTTCACAGAGGGGCTATCTACTCCATTATGGCACATGCAAATATGAGATGGAGTTCTTTGACATATCAACTCTGCTATCTGACCTAGAAAACTAACTATGCAATCACACTTCTAAAAGGGAAGTCACACATCAATCATCAAGACATAGCATGGGTAGTTCAATAGTCAATATACTGAGTATGTTGTGGTTCACAATGTGCTATTGTAAACTTCACTAGTTCTCCTTCAAATATGTCTGACTACTATTGCCAACATTTATGTCTATGAAACAACATCAAATTCATAAAAACAAAAATAGAACATATGCAAAACATAGTAAGTAAATATCTCCAAACAATCGTATAATCGAAATCCTAGTCTAAACTGTACTGCTATCCTCTGAAAGAATTAAGATTCAGCTAATCTAACATCTATACTATTGAAATCAACTATTAACACTAATATATAAGGATGCTGACCTTTGTTGGGAAGTGGACCCTTGCTGCTTCAACAGGTCAGCGACTGGAGTCTACAATAAGCTTTCTTTCAATCCACACATTCCTCTTACTTAAATTTCAAAACATAGAATTAAACTATGCTAACAACTCAACTCACATTCATTCATAAATGATCAAAACCTGGAAATAAATGACATCCTTCTATTAAACTTCAACTCATAATGTGTTCTACAATATGTAACACTGCTTCACATGCTGGATTATACTAACTCTCTACTACCTCCACCATCCTTGCCATGACTATTTAAACAATCTTAGTCGTGAAACACAAGGAGGTGAAATCTTAGCAAATCAGTCAATTGCCAAATTTATATATTCATTTACATATTTTAAGCTTCATCCTCATGACACGAAGTGTATGAGGATGAAGAAATAAACAAACAAGCTTATCATAACCTTGCTAGAGCTTTAATGATTCAACAAACATCCAACAATCATCTTTAGTACGATTTGGAGCTAAACTTGGTATATTTTGCTTCCTATATTGGTACCGGATCGTGACAGGTGAGATTCGATAAATGGTACCAGATCCGAACAGTGCACAAGTGGTTGGTATCGGATCGTGACAGTCTGCGACTGTTGGTACCAGATTGTGATAGGTGAGATTCGGTACCGGATCTAAATGGAAGGTGCACTTGGTACCAGATTCAGACAATGGCAATCTGGTGCATAAGTACCAGCTGGATGAGATGGTACAGAAAGGTTGGACTCATCTAGAGGTAAAAGGTTATACATGGAAAATTAAAACATTAGTACATGAAACATTTAGTCTCCTAGCTCAATAAACCACAAAAATGCATGAATTAATTATACTTTACCTTATGACCTCATCAATGGCTAATGGTAGTGTTCTTTGTCATTTATCCAAGCTTAGGTAAGCCAAAAAGGTATAGATGAGGAGTATAATAGGGTAGTGGGGATGTCAATTTAGAGGCTCAACAAAAACCCCAGGCCTAATAGCCAATCAAGGTAGCGTATCACTCTCCATAGTTAGCATACCAAGCAGAAAGTCCAAACCATAACCAAGAGAGTGTTTAAGACTGAAACCGAAAATACAAGTTGCAGTAGTTGCAACTACAACTACTCTCCAAACTTGCGCACAACTAAATTTTTGCAGTTGTGAGCTGCGTGTGTCCAAATGAGCTCTAACATCATGTATTTATACTGCTCCTCCTTAGCTGTCTGGGCTGACTTCTCATTCCGGAGGCTAAAAACTCAATATTGAATATTTCCTTTAGCCGACTTGTCTTCTAGAGTTATGTACAATGCTTTAGGGTTTTTTCTTGTTTCCCAGAATATTCTATTCTTGTCAGGGTTACACACAAAGGTTAATACCTCCCGCAACTACCATAATATCAACACTCCCTCCTATCTAGGGAGGTATTGAAGGCAATGGTCTTGAGCACACACATACCATTCAACCGATAACATCATCATAGCCATACATGATATCTCATGATTAGATCACGAGCACCATCATCACTATTAGTATCATCTGATAGCATCAATTGCATCATCTCTCGAAGCCACACTCCATTTGAGTAATCAGGCATGATGATGAATAAGTCACTCACTCCACAAAGTGATACAAGAACCATTCTTCTAATCCGAACATATGTCCTAGAAGAATAAATATTCCAACAGATGTTGGAAGCCATGCCATTGGCTACAAGGACTATTCTTCTAATCCATACATACATCCTAGAAGAATAAATGTCCTGGACCATCTTCCTTCTAGAGAATGTCTGTCCATCAACACACATCTAGCTGATAATTATTTTCAACGCTACTGATAGTCTACATGGCAATCAGAACAATGTCATTCAATAGAACAAAATTGTGTCTATCCATAGTAGTACACAACTACTATCCATTGGTACACAACCACACTAAGTAGCACACAACTACTTAATCAATGACACATAGTCACAACCAGTGGAACACTTCCACCATAGTAGCATACATCTATAATTGTCTAGAGACATGCAGTCTCTATAGAAATCATATCATCTAATATCAACCTGCATAAAATAATATCATGATATAAACTGAGTCATCTGGGCCATTCTTCCACTCATATATGTGAGATATGGAAGAGCATCTTCCCTCATAATGTAAAACATCAGCCATGGGCTATTTGGACTATTCTTCTCATGCATAGAAGAATAATTGTCCCTAATTTCTGAGCCTGGACCATTCACCTAACTGGGCCATTCCTCCGACACTAGTCATAGTGCAACCTAGAGAGAATGAGTCTACCCTAGGGAATGCATGTCCCTGATTGATGAACCTGGACCATTCACCTAACTGGGCCATTCCTCTGGCACTAATAATAGTGCAACCTGGATAGAATGATTCTGCCCTAGGGAATGACTGTTTGGACCATTTCCTAATGGAAATGATTGTCCTGCACCAACCTCCAAAATGGACCATTCTTCAAAACTGAGCACAACTATGAACTTCAAAATAATGACTACCCGACGAGGCATACCATTCTACTTGACCACTACTCAGAGTCACTGCCAAGAAGAATGAATGTCCTAAACGATTCCCCCACACTAGCAATAAGGGGAATCACTGTCTATGGTACATCAACAATATATCGAACCATTTTCATTATGAAAATGACTGTCCAAGCTGGACCATTTTCTGAACCGGAAAATGCATGTCTTTCAAAAATCTCAAACCACTTTCTGAACTGGAAAGGAACTGCTCATTTTGGACCATTTTTCAAACTGAAAAATGATTGTCCATAAATCAATAACACATCAGTGCTACCTCCCAACCTGGGGGTAATATTTTCCTTTTTCAATAAGGAATTCATCTCCATAAGCCCCAATTTGTTTCTTAAGTACACAAAATTTTTCATCTTGGACAGAGGATTTACCAAAATATCTGCTATCTTCTCATCTATGGAGATATATTGGAGAACCAATTCTCTTTTCTGGACTTCATCACGAAGAATGTAATGCTTGATCTCAATATACTTTAGTCTGTCATGGAACATTGGTTTTCTCTGAAGGCTTAATATAGCTCTGATCATTACAATATACCATGGTCGAATTCAACACTTATGTTTCCTTATAGCTCATGACATCGTGGAAAGGCTCAAGCTGAAACATATCCAAGTAGCACTTCTTTTGTCATCGTGAGAGTTTTCATGGATTAGCAATCCATCATCCCAAACTTCTGAGTAACTATTCTGATACACTATCTCTATCATAGAAAGTTTTCACCATGCTTCTGTTGTATATGAGATACTCTGCATCAAGTTGTTTGAATCCATACAAGGTCTTTTTATATCTACATACATGGGTCTCTTTCTGGTATAAGCTTCTTTCTCACTTGATTTATTGGGAAGAATTGTCTTTTACACGTGAATCCCAATCCATGGATACTACAAGAGGTATATCTGGAACAAGTTTTTGTCATAGTCTTCTCCCTCCTTCTGGAAGAACCTATGAATCTTGCAATGCTTCCATTCATAAGTCTTTTTCACACTATTCTTTATCATAACTTCCATTTCTTTTGTTTGATTGCTTCTTAGTGAGTTCAAACCAAGCTGGTAGTCTTTTGTGATTCCCAGTATAATAATTGGTTGTTCTGGATTTTTCTTTCTTTCTTGGAATCTTCATGTTCTTCCTCATGTTTCTCTTTAGCTCTTGGGTCCATGGAGTCTTATATAGATTCCATGCCCTGAAAATTCCAACTTCTTCCTTTCATCATAGGATCATGGATGTAGATGGACAACCAAGGATACTTTAAGGCTTCTTTTCAAAGAAGACTTATTCTAAAGTCAAATTGAAAAAGTGTAGCTTTTCATGGCTACTACTTTCAATGGGAACATGGATAGATAATTCATAATCCTCAATGGATCATATTATTTAGGATTAGCTCCCAACTAATCCTTGCTTCATGCATGAATGCATGCTCTTGTTTTGGAATTCTGTAATCATCTCCCTCCATCTAAGTTAGTCCATGCTTCCATCTTCATTCTTATTGCCTTCTACAAGGTTTCACAAGTCTTTTTCTAATTTCGTCTATTTTGACTTCTTCTGGGGTCTCTTCAGGTTTGATTCTGATTTTGGCTTATCTGGCAGTTGTTACTTATATAATAGCTTCCAAAGGAATTGTTACCAAATATTGTCAACATACTTCATCTTTTCATGTGTATTGTTGGACTTGTAGTCATCGTAATAACAATCCTTATCCTTTTATTCTTCCATAGGTATTGTTTCCCTTGAACATATTTTCTTCTAAGAAATAGATATACATGATATGTATAAGAACTATGTAAACATGATATATACAAGAGCTTTGAAGAATATTTTTATCTTGACTTACAAGAAGAAGTTTGTTTTATCCTGCTTGACTTTCTTTGAGGGTTCCCTTTCTTCGAAAATTGTTACTTCGTCTATTTCATTCCTTTTATTTAACTCGAGACAATGGTTCCCTTAGTGACCATATTTTTGACAGTTGAAGCATTGTATCTTTGACATATCCTTTTATTGATTTGATTTCTTCCTTGAGTCAAACTTCTTCTTACTCCTGAAATTCTTGAACTTTGTCGTGAAATCTTGATCATCATATTTTCCTTGGGATTTCTCTTTTGCGTTAATCCTTGATTCTTCTTGCGCACAACAAGTCCAAAATTCTTCAAATGTGGGATACTCCTTTATTGTGTTCATGCTTGCGGAAAATGCATCCCATGTCTTGGGAAGACCATTGAGTACTATATTTACCAATTCCTTCTCTGAAATGATTTCTTCAATAGCTTGTAGTTTATCTCTTAACTGAGAGATTCTCATAAGGTATGATGTTATGATGTCATCATCATTCATTTTCATGTCACAAAGCTGATTCTTTAGACTCATTACTTGTCCAATGTTTCTGACTAAGAAGAGGTTAGTTATGGCATCGTACATCTTCTTAGATGAGTCAAGATGAGAGATGTAGGGTATCGAGTGGTATTTTATAGAGTCCACTATGAAACTCATGGCATTGATGTCATTGTGTTTGAACTTCTCCACATCTGCAATGTTCTGAGATTCCTTCTCTTTTCCTTCTTCAAACTGTGCTTCCACGATATTTCCTTTCACGATATCCAACACTTTATTCTTGGCAAGGATGAGATCAATCCTTGTCTTCCATGCTCTAAATTTAGAAGACCCTTCTAACTTGTTTTCTAACTTCATAGAGTAGGTCAAGACTTCTTTGACTTGGTCAACCTTTGACTTTGACCAAAAACTCAAACTTGATTTCTTAGCTTGTTGAGAGTACTAGGAGGTGCGCTAGGTTAGGGCGCACTAGGCTATATAGAAATTAGTTCAATCTCTTCACTTAAGGTGCCTCAACAAGAGGGTTAGGGTTTTGTTGCTGTAGCAAAAACTTTGACTGCAACTGCAACTGTAACTGAGCAAATCCTCCCAATATATCTTCCAGTGGTTAGACTGTACGAAGATAGTGTGGCCCCATAACCTGTTAGAAATAATAAGTGTGCTTGCTTAACTGTAGAAAATATAGCAATATTGTCACCCAACCATAGTACTAAGCCACCCCCGAGCACCTTAACCTTTGCAGAGAATAATTCTGGAAGAAAAACCTAGGCCCAATAGACAATCAAGGTAGCGTATCACTCTCCAGAGTTAGCATACCAAGAAAAAATTCCAAACCATAACCAAGAGAGATTCCAAGACTGAAACCGAAAATACAAGTTGCACTAGTTGCAACTACAACTACTCTCCAGACTTTCACACAACAAAATTTCTGCAGTTGTGAGATGTGTGTGTCCAAATGAGCTCTGGAATCCTATATTTATACTGCTCCTCCTTAGTTGTCTGGGCCGACTTCACATTCTCGAGGCTAAAAACTCAATATTAAATATTTCCTTTAGCCAACTTGTCTTCTAGGTTTATGTCCAATGCTTTAGGGTTTCTTCTTGATTCCCGGAATATTTTGTTCTTGTCAGGGTTACTTGTGGAGGTTAATACCTCCCGTAGCTACCATAATATCAACAAAGGGCAGAGTAGGGTACTTAGGCTTCTACTTTAACCACTTTCCATAACATTCAGTTAAATTATTTCCCTCTCATACTTTCCTTATGTTTATCCCACTTAGAATTATGTACCAAACATGTTGTGTAAATGTGCAGTTGACCTATAGATGTTTTACTGTCTCCGATTCCTATTTACAAAGATGACATATGCTAGGTCCTTCCCAAAATTTTGATTTTAAGTTATCCCATGTTAGTATTTTGTTTTCCATAGATAACCAAATGAAAAGTTTAATTTTTAGAGGTAAATCCCATTTCCAACATGTTTGCCTCCACTCACAAATAGACTGCTGCCAATTTTTTGTAGCTAAAGCATAATAGACATTTTTGGCAGATAGTAGGCCTACATTATCACCCCAATCCACTTTAACTCATTTGACTTAAAACTTAAAAATTATCTAGAGGTAATGAGATGAAAATTTCTTGAAATTTGTTTAGAAGTTGATCATAAATATCAATTTATCTACCAACAATATTATTTTACTCTCATACATCTAGGAAACAAAGAAAAATTGAAATGCAAAATTATTTTAAATTAATTATAATTATGCACATTTTCTAACTCTAAGGAGACAAATGGAGACTTAATGTCAAATTCATACATCTTTATTAACTAAGGATTGAGAAGGAAATGGACTGTCAATGTGATTTCATTAGTCACAAGAGTTAACAAGTGTCGGGTGGCAGCGTAGTCCCTGCCAAATAGGTTACAAGGTAATTTGTGGAAAATGGGGTCGAATTGTAAATGACAGAAGTGTTTGGTGCAATATGTATATCACAGAAATGTTGTGTGCAACATGTATATCACAAAACATGGGGCATAAAATTTTGTTAGCGCTAAGGCGCGACCTTGTGGAGAGATAATTGGATAAGTGTTGAAAGGAACTGCAGTCGGCCAAGCTCATGATGTGATGATATAGGACCATTAATTTAAATTGTATTTATATTAATGTATTGTAATAGATAATTTGTGGTCCAAATGTAGACCATGTTCCAATATGTGGCGAATTGTAGACCACAAAAAGTTTTGGTGCAAGATGTATGTTGGACAACTGAGNTTAGTTGTTACCGTTTTTAAACAATTATGCTTCTTTTAAATTCTTTACAAGGCACTCAATGATGATCACAATAATGCAGGGAAATAAACAATGGCACATTCAGCATCAATCACATATATGAGAAACACAGAGATAGATATTTCTCGAGGAAACCCATACAGGGTAAAAACCTCTTCTTTTTTATATGATAAGTATTATTTACATTCTTTACATTATCATACATATGAGCACCAACTCATTGTGAGGCTACAACCTCTGTTTTTGCAAGATGTAACTTGCTAAGAGCACCAACTCTCTGTTTTCTCTAGCACCCACCAGAAGGAAGCACCAACTCCCTGGTTTCTCTAGCACCAACTAGAAGGAAGCACCAACTCCCTGGTTTCTCTAGCACCAACTAGAATGAAGCTACAACTCCTTGTGTTCAAGCACCCACTTGAACCTCTGAGGACACCAGTCCTCCCTAGCACCTCCCTACCACCCTGGATTATTAATATGTGTTACTGAAACTTATTACAGTGATATAATGTTTAACAACAACTTACCAGTCTCATCACTGTTCTGCAAGATTTTCATTGCTCTGTCTGCCTCACAGTCTTCCTACACGCATCCCTTGCACTTTTTGTTCTTCTATCTTTTGTACTCTATGCACCATTCTTCTTCAATGCACCATTTGTCTTCTGTGCCTCGTAGCTGCTGCACTCCACCTTCTTCTTTGCACATGCATCACACCCAACATCAACAACAACAATCTCTTCTTTGTTCCATATTCTTATACTCATTGAGCATCTTGTGCATGCTCTGTGTCTCATGGTTCTGCATCCTCTGCATGTCGAGTGCTTTGCCTATTCATCATGGAAACTCTTCAGCTTCTCTGGCAATTTGACCATGCGTTCAACATCACTAGATGTCATGCTGAGATTCCTCAACCTCTCTGGTAGTCGAGACTCTTTGTCTTCTCTGTCATAGTCAAGCTTATACTTTATGCTTCAGTTACAGACTTCATCGCTCATCCACTTGTCAGTCCCTCTAAGAATCGTCTTCATTCACTGGAAGAATCTTGGAAACCCTTCAACTCCTCTGGTGATCACACAGAGGTTTATTCAAATCCTATGGCAGAGACCATCAATGGTTTCTAGCAGTTAGACTAGGAGGAGCAACATTAGCCCTCCGATCGTGCCCAAAATCATCTGCACCATTGGATTGACTTCATGTGATCTTGCGTTTATTTCTCCAATTCGCATTTCGGTATTTCGGGATCCCTGGGGTAAAGATTTGTTACACTCCATGTCCTAATCCCCGAAACTCCGAAAAAAGGAGCTTATCTATACTACCTCCTTCCCCCATGGAACCACCGACGATGACCACCGGCTACTTCGAAACTGTATATCGCAATTTCGCATTTCGGGATTTCAGCATTTCTTTGGTGAAGTGTTCTTGACACCTCCAAGTTCCGGTATCCGAAACTACAAAATGGAGTCAGATCAATGGTTCACACTCCTGAGTTTCTCTTTTCGGTGAATCAACATTTTGCGACTTCGGGTTTCACGATTTCGGGATTTTTCCCTTTCGAGTCATCGTGACTTCAACATTATCAAATTCATGATCAGAAAATCTCCGAAGTGATTGAACAGTTCACATAACCTACCGAGATGGACGGTTGATGGGATTTCGACGTTTTTCCCTTCAAGTTTTTTGAGACACACAATGGTCCCTTTCAGCATTTTGGAGTTCGGGTCATCGTGATGGTGGAGTTTTTGCTTGCTATGTAAAACTTCGAAATAGAAAGTTTCGATGTGAGGTAAACCTGCTGACGTCACACGTGGATTGACACGTTTCGAATATATGCCACATGTCATTCTGATTCGTGACATATATGTGCTCGAAATGTTGAATCAACTTGACACTTGTCATTGCCTGATTGTGCCACGTGTCCTTAGCTGACATGGTTTGCTGACGTGGTTTGTTGATGTGTCTGTTTCTAGGATTTCATATTTCGACACTTCGGGACTCTTGATGTTGAGAGTCTCTAACTTCTCCATCTCCCAGTATCAGAAATCCTGGTATGATGTGCCTGCTTCTGGAATTTCAACGTTTCACTTTTTGACACTTTGGGATTCCTGATGACGAAGGATCCTTGTCACTCCATCTCCCGGTAACCAAAATCCCGATATTCAACATTCTGAGTGATGTGCCTTTTCAATTTTTCACATTTCATCATTTCGGGACTCTTGATGTCGAAGGGTCCTTGTTGCTCCATCTCCCGATAACCGAAATCCCAATATTCAGCATTCCAAGTGATGCGCCTTTTTGGGTTTTCGCATTTCGGCATTTCAGGACTCCTAATGTGGGAGTTCTTGACATCTCCAACTCCTGGTATCCGAAATCCCTATAGTCGAAAAACTCCAAAATGAAGTTTGACCAAAACTTCGATCTTGCTATTCGATCATCGTTGCGTTGCTGGTCTTCCTTGCATGCTTGTTTGCCATCAAATGAACAAGAATACCTTCGCATACTCTCATCTTGTCAAGCTAGTTCTGCATCGTCTTGCCAAAAGACTTCTGGTGCCTGCCTGGAACATCCTTCCTGTACCCAAGTCATTATTTCTGTTGTACTTGCCATCAATGACATGCATACACTACTTGTAAAACATGCCAACAATGTATATTACATTGGAACTGTAGATGACGCAAGTTTTGGGTGCAAGATCTATAATAGCGCCTCGAATTGTAAATGACAGAAGTGTTTGGTGCAAAATGTATATCTCAGAAGTGTTGTGTGCAATATGTATATCACAGAACACGGGGCATAAAATTTCATTAGCGCTAAGGTGCGACCCCGCGGAGAGATAATTGGATAAGTGTTGAAAGGAACTACGATCAGTCAGGCTCATGATGTGACGATATAGGAACAATCGACGAGTTTTGAAAAGGTGAGGTTCAAGTTTAAGTATATTTATTAAAATTTTATTTATATTAATGTATCGTAATAGATAATTTGTGGTCCAACTGTAGAGTAGATGACGCAATTTTTGGGTGCAAGATCTATCATAGCAGTGTTTGGTGCAAAATGTATATCACAGAAATGTTGTGTGCAACATGTATATCATGGAACATGGGGAAAAAAATTTCGTTAGCGCTAAGGCGCGACCCGACGAAGATATAATTGGCTAAGTGTTGAAAGGAACTATGGTCGGTCGGGCTCATGATGTGATGATATATGACCATTAATTTAAATTGTATTTATATTAATGTATTGTAATAGATAATTTGTGGTCTAAATGTAGACCATCTTCCAATATGTGGTGAATTGTAGACCACATAAGTTTTTGGTGCAAGATGTATACAACGAAACTATAGATGACTCAAGTTTTGGGTGCAAGATCTATAATAGTGCATTGAACTGTAAATGACGGAAGTGTTTGGTGCAAAATGTAAAACAAAGAAGTGTTGCATGCAACATGTATATCACGGAACATGGGGCATAAAATTTCGTTAGCGCGAATGCGCGACCCCGCGGAGAGATAATTGGCTAAGTGTTGAAAGGAACTGTGGTCGGTCAGGCTCATGATGTGATGATATAGGACCAATCGACGAGTTTGAAAAAATTCAGGTTCAAGTTTAAGTATATTTATTAAAATTGTATTTATATTAATGTATCGTAATAGATAATTTGTGGTCCAAATGTAGACCATGTTCCAATATGTGGATGAATTGTAGACCACAAAAGTTTTTGGTGCAAGATGTATACAACAGAACTATAGATGACGCAAGTTTTGGGTGAAAGATCTATAATAGCACCAACCTGGGGGTTGGTCGGGCTCCCGTAAATCGTTGTTGAATACATTTTTTTGGTTGTTAATGGAAATAAGCGAACCACTGAGTTGTCACGAGTAGAAGTAGAATATATATACAATTTGACAGGTGGGGCCTTACGTCTCCTCAAGAGCCCTTGACACCCTATTTTGAAGCTCGTCCAACCGTTTTTCCTCTCTACTATCTTTCTCGTTACTTAGCCGTTTTTCCAAAAATGTCCCAATGGGCGCATTGGCGAATGGACCGGTTCACATTTGCGCTTGTTCTTTTATATCGTGACTTAGACCGACCACTAACCATTCGATGCCTAGCCACTTTTCAGATCACGGATTTTCGGATAGGCGGGCTCTATAACCAGGGTCAAATTGTATATGACGCAAGTGTTTGGTGCAAAATGTATATCACATAAGTGTGGTGTGCAACATGTATATCACGAAACAGGGGACATAAGAAATTGATAACGTGAAGTCATGACGAATTGTAGAGTACAAAATTTATGGGTGCAAGATGTATATCGTGCACTTGTAGATGATGGAAGTTTTGGGTGCAAGATTTATAATAGCGACAACCCGAGGGTCGGTCAAACTCCCATAAATTTCTTTTGAATACGTATATCACGAAACATGGGCCATAAGAATTCGATAGCGCTAAGTCGCGACCACGCGGAGAGATATTTGGATAAGTGTTGAAAGGAACTGCGGTCAGTGGGGTTCATGATGTGACGATATAGGACCAATCAACGAGTTCGAAAAGAATCAGGTTAGAGTTTAAATATATTTATTTAAATTGTATTTATATTAATGTATCTTAATAGATTTTTTGTGGGCGAGATGCAAACCATGTTCCAATATGTGGATGAATTGTAGACCAGGGAAGTTTTGGGTGCAAGATCTATAATAACACCAACCCGGGGATAAGATGGCATGAATACCCTCTTCGTGTTACACATTTTTCACTGAAATGGGGTCGAATTGTAAATGACAGAAGTGTTTGGTGAAAAATGTATATCACAAAAGTGTTGTGTGCAAAACGTATATCACAAAATAGGGGGCATAAAAATTCGATAGCGTTAAGTCGCAATGCCATAGAGAGATAATTGGCTAAGTGTTGAAAGGAACCACGACCGGTGGGGCTCATGATGTGACGATATATGACCAATCAATGAGTTCAAAAACAAGATAGGTTCAAGTTTAAATATATTTATTTAAATTGTATTTATATTAATGTATCTTAATAGATTATTTGTGGGCGAAATGCAAACTATTTTCCAATATCTGGATGAATTGTAGACCAGAGAAATTTTGTGTGAAAAATGTATATGGTGGAACTATAGATGGCGCAGGTTTTGGGTGCAATATTAGTTGTCACCAGTAAAAGTAGAAAGAATTTGAATTGAAGATGGCATGAAAACCCTCTTTGTGTTACACATTTTGCACTGAAATGGGGTCAAATTGTAAATGACAGAAGTGTTTGGTGCAAAATGTATATCATAGAAGTGTTGTGTGCAAAACGTATATCACAGAACATGGGGCATAAGAATTCAATAGCGCTAAGTTGCGACCCCACGAAGAGATAATTGGATAAGTGTTGAAAGGAACTGCGGTCGGTGGGGCTCATGATGTGATGATATAGGACCAATAAATGAGTTCAAAAAAAGTCGGGTTCAAGTTTAAATATATTTATTTAAATTGTATTTATATTAATGTATCTTAATAGATTATTTGTGGGAGAAATGCAAACCATGTTCCAATATGTGGACAAATTGTAGACCATGAAAGTTTTGGGTGCAAGATGTATACGGTGGAACTGTAGCTCGGGAAGCCTTATCACCCTATTTTGAAGCCAATCTGACTTTTTTTCTGCTCTACTCTCTCTTTCTCGTTACTTAGCCATTTTTCTGAAAATGTCCCAATGCGCGTGTTGGCGGATGGACCGACTGCTAACCATTCGATACCTGGCCACTTTTCAGATCACAGATTCCTGGGTAGGCGAGTTCTATAACCGGGGTCGAATTGTAAGTGACACAAAATTTATATCATAGGAGTGTTGTGTGCAACATGTATATCATAGAACAGGGGGGCATAATAAATTGATAGCGCTAAGTCGTGCAAAGTTGTGCGTTGAGTTGTCACTAGTGAACACATAATGAATTTGAATTGAGGATGGTAGGAACACCCTCTTCGTGTTACACATTTTGCACTGAAATGTTCCGATGTATGAAATTTGACAGTCGGGGCCTTATGTGTCCTAGGGAACCCTTGCCACCCTATTTTGAAGCTCATCTGACCGCTTTCCATAGATATTTATGTGCCCGCCACCTTCCAATAATTATATAACTTCTCCATAAACATGTGGAAAAGATCTTGCAAGCAAATGGGATATCTATCACAGATGTGAATATATTACTTTTATCTTTTGTCACAGAATTGTTGGGTGCAAAATGTATATGACGAAAGTGTTTGGTGCAAGATATATATATAACAGAACACACGGGATAAAAATGCAATGACGCTAAGTTGGAATGCCACGGTGAGATATTTGGCCAAGTGTTGAAAGGGACGATTGTCAGTCGGGTTACCGATGTGAAAATATAGATGCAAATGAGGATTTGACAGTTCGCTAATCGATCAATCCACGGACAATCTAGGAGCATGAGAAAGTCAGGTTCAAGTTTAAATGGATTTTGTTTATGTTTATTTAAAATGTATCCATATTAATGTATCTTACTAGATTATAAATACGTTATTTGCTTGTTAATGCGAATAAGAAAAGTTGTGCACTGGGTTGTCACTAGTGAAAGAAAAATGAATTTGAATTGACGATGGCATGAAAACGTTCTTTGTGTTACACATTTTGCACTGAAATGTTCTGATATATACAATTTGACAGTCAGGGCCTTATGTGTAATGATCCCAAGCCATTATGCAAGGATCATCACTGTTTTGGTGTCTTTTTAAAACTTTTTCTGAGTGAGGTATTTCGTCAAACACTTTGTTGATCTACCTTTTAGATGTGTTTATATGTGTGTATGTAGAAAATAACAAAAAGAGATAACCATGGAATATACCTCAACCATATGCAATAAGATAGACAAGCCAAAACATCTCAATTCTTCTTTATTCATAAAATAGAGAAACCTGCTACAATGAAGATGTCGATCTGGAATGTTCAACAGATGGTCAAGAAGATAGACAATAGATAAGAGCTGCTACAAAATGATCCTGCTAATACAAAATATGCCTCCAAAGGCTGAATGAGAAATGAAGATCAATACAAGAAGATCTGAATGCCAAACTCTCCAGCTGAAGAATGCCACGCTCCAATAGAAGGATTAAACCCTCAATAACTCGGCCCTGCTGCCAAAAGTGTCCAATCACCCTAATAAATATGCCAACTTATAGATTGGGTGATGGTAAGAACAACCCAGGTGACCGAATCTCCAAGATCCCTCTCAATCTCTGTAGATCTGAAATCCCCCACTGAATGGTGCACCCCACTAGATGACTGAAACCCTAGATAATTCAGCCCTGCTACCAAAAGTGTCCAATCACCCTAATAAATATGCCAATTGATAGATCAGGTGATGGTAAGAACAACCCAGGTGATCGAATCTCCAAGATCCCTCTCAATCTCTGTAGATCTGAAATCCCCCACTGAATGGTGCGCCTCACTAGGTGACTGAAACCCTATATAATTTGGCCTTGCTGAAGGAGGCCTCCAAATGCTCTGAAACTCTCTAGAAATATACATCAGGACACTGCAAGTCACTAGGTAAAGTCTCAGTGTCAGATTTGAAGTGTAACCCCTCCAAACGGACTAGATCTAGATCTCAAAAAAACGCCCTCCTTCTCTTCAATTCGCCCCACTGCTCAAGAAATAATCTAAGCCATAAAACTGTATTAGAAAGAACTAGATCTAATGTCCAAGGCCCTGCAATGAAAACCCAAGTGATAGAATCCTCAACGGCCCTGCCAATCTCCTACAATGAATCTCTTTCCAAAGATGGTGCGCCCCTCTTGCTGGAATCCCTCAACTGGTGCGCCCTCTCTCTATCCGCACATGAAATTGATGTAGAATCCTCCTACAACTGAGTAGATCTAGAACTAGAATGGTGTGGGAGAGTATTGCATCTCCAAGACCAATATTGGGACAAGATATGTGGAATCTTTCACCACCGAATCGTCCTCTAGGGTTTGTTATGTCAAAACCCTCAAAACCCCCAATATTGGGCTCACTAGCTAGAAGCTAGAAATCAAAATAAGATCATACATGAATGCAAGAGAAGAGGCCCTTGCCTTTCCTTTATATTTTTTGGCTAATCTTGTCCCTCCAAAGTGACTTTCATTTTATTTTTTAATTAATTAATTAAATCACTTTAATTAATTAATTAACCTCTTTACCTTTGAAAATCTCCTTATCTCTCCTTGTGGCTTCCCTGGCCACTGAAAGTCACTTTTAGCCATCCCATCTTGTAGTGTTTCTCCTCTCGATTCCAATGAGCTATTACACTGAGAGGTTCCTCCAAGTAACGTGCCCAAAATGACCTCTTCAGTGAATTCCATTGACTTATAGCTCAAAATAGTCAAAATCATGGAAATCGTGGGAATGCAACGAAACCAAAGCCAACCTGTGTGGAATGGCTCATAATTATGGAAAATGATCATCAATGCAAGATGGACCCCACAATTCCTCTCAAATATCCCTTCACTCACTCTAGTATCCATCTGGCTACTCTGGTCATCATAAATCTCTGCCCTGTGATGATGTCCCAAAGTGGGGACATTACAGTCCTCCCTGCTAGAAAACTGCTTGTCCTGAAGCAATACCCAAATCCCCCGAAGTAAAATACCAGGATCCCATGTCCACCTGTGGGATACATAGTAGAACCCATCCAATGATGAACAATAGCACACTCCACCCCCTGGATCCCATATCAGGGAGTGAATTGCAATACTCTGTGAAGAACAGTCCTTGAAGATATCAACCCTGTGAACCTCCTGCACCTGACCCATGGCCTCATCTCGGAATGAGTCCATCCCCTAAATTTCTACCAAGATCCACACGGTATCCATCAACTGCACATGATGATGCCAGAATGAGGTACTGCAAGATCTCCGTGAGGCACCCTCAAGCATTGTGCTAAATGGAAAGCTAGAATAACTTTCCCTTGCAATGGTCCACTCTCCCCTGTCGGTCAATGAACTGCTCAATCCTGCAATCCCTGGGTCCCATGCTAACCTCTCTCGACAATCCTCCTGCTGAAACTGCACTACTTTTTCCACGATTGTCTGTCCCCTGCATACATATAGGATCCTCCTCGCCGGGATCCTCAAGCTGAAATACCTGTGACCACCGAACCTGCTGCCCATAAACTGTATCGGCATAGAAACCTTTGTAGAAGAAGTACCTGTCCAAACGTCTCCATGCCCTATCATGATGATCAAGAGGAAGAAAAGGTCTCGCCCCATAGGACAAGTACCTGCTGACCCACTCCAAACCAACCCAAGGTGGAGTGTGTGGCTCTCTGGTGCCACTTGGGTTGTCATGTAGTGAAACATCCTGCTAACCAAGTGAACTCCCGGATCCCATGGCAAACTTGGAAGTTTATCACTTCCAGTCTCCGCTAGCTGCTCCTGTGCTGGGCTAATTACTGTCAGAAGCCCACTGCGTTCATCTGTCATCACCAGGTCTATGATGCTCACCATCACACACCAAGTCTCAACTGTCTGTCTAACACGGTCCACCTCTAACTTGTTGTATGCCGTAAAAGTACTCCTGTCATATAGTCTCGGTCTACTCACTCTCCATGCCCCCAGCCATGGCCTATCCCTCCTCATGTTGTTGTCTATGATAAAAGTGTCAAGACATGCTAATAGAAACATCTACAACTGACTGTAGGACTGGGAGGTGTCACATGCTTTGGTCAATCCCAATGATTCGACCAGAAGCTCGTCCATCGGTATCCATGAAAGATTCTCTCCTGTGGTCATCACCGGGTCCCAACCATCTAGTACAACCAGAAGTAACCCCTCCGACTGCTGGTCAACCAACCTCCATCTCTCATCTACCATGCAACTGCTAAAATGGTGAAGGTGATCTCCCACAACTATGTGCTGCTGCAAAGGAGTGACATCTACATACTCCCATGAGTGTGTCTCCTCCCTGCAAGGCACTATACCCCTCCAAATTCCACCATACACCTTGGCATCTCTCTGTGAGCTATCACTCATCACAGTATGCTCCGACATACTCATGTCATCTCCCACAAACTCATGCTACATCACAGATCCTAGGCATACAACTGGATCAATCTCTATATGGAGATCAACCACTCCCAAGACACAAATGGAAGTGTCCCCCATCGACTGGTTCTCCTCTGCTAGATCATCAACATCCTTTGTCAATGTGACTGACTGATACATCTGACTGTCCACTAACACAGATGAAGTGGATCTCTGACGAATATCCTCAAGAGACCCATCTGATATAGACTTTGATTCTTGAAGGGCGGTCTGTGTGCCTCTCAAGAATCCTTGAGTGCTCTCCAACTCCCGAGTGAGTCGGTCTACCTCCAACTCCTTCCCCCTCAGGGCCCTATGATACTCGCCAATCCCTAGTAGGTAGTCTCTGTCTGTCAACAACTGCTGGTAGTCAGTCCTCATCATAGACAGTCTCTCCCAGAGAGTGTGAAAATCATCCATGGAAAATCCTCCATCTGAGCTACCCTGTGCCATTGATGCTCTCCAACCATAATCTGCCATCACTACATGCATGCCATCAATATGTCTAATGGCTGCCCTGATCATAGCCTCACTAACTCCCAACTGTGCTGCTAAGTGGTGTGACTCCTGATCATAGTCATGCTGGGGTACCCCCTCATGCCTCTCACTGCTAGTGCCATCACTAACAACACTCTCTGCAGAAGATAAAGTGATGAACTGCCTGCTGTCTATTATGCCACTAGGTACTCCTGTATGCCACTGCATCCCATCACTAGATGTCATCTCCCCCTGACTCACACTGTATCCTGTATGAGTAGCTGTATCCTCCTATGCACTCAACCTGCTACTATCATCTACGCCTGAATCCCATATAGTTGTATCCAGACACGTGCTATCGTCATCCTGACCGCCAAAGAGTGCATCCTCATCTATGCAATCTGATCCTGGAAGTAAGTGCTCCATCCACGTGTCAACCTCTACAATTTTCTCAACTAATGGAGTCTCTAATAACTGTGACTCAATCTCCTCTAGCTGATCCGTATGTGTAAGGTCCCCTGTCTGTACTCCCTGTATCTCCTCCTGGATCGGTGGATCTACATGTCCATGGTGTGCAACCCTCACAATAGGCT
>ML801406.1:229211-250857 GCA_009831015.1 Picea engelmannii | reverse complement strand
TGATAGAATCCTCAATGGCCCTGCCAATCTCCTACAATGAATCTCTCTCCAAAGATGGTGCACCCCTCTTGCTGGAATCCCTCAACTGGTGCGCCCTCTCTCTATCTGCACATGAAATTGATGTAGAATCCTCCTGCAACTGAATAGATCTAGAAATAGAATGGTGTGGGAGAGTATTGCATCTCCGATACCAAGCTTGGGACAAGATAGGTGGAATCTTTCACCACAGAATCGTCCTCTAGGGTTTGTTATGTCAAAACCCTCAAAACCCCCAATATTGGGCTCACTAGCTAGAAGCCAGAAATCAAAATAAGATCATACATGAATGCATGAGAAGAGGACCTTGCCTTTCCTTTATACTTTTTGGCTCACCTTGTCCCTCCAAAGTGACTTTCATTTTATTAATAATTAATTAATTAATTAACCTCTTTACCTTTGAAAAGCTCCTTATCTCTCCTTGTGGCTTCCCTGGCCACTGAAAGTCACTTCTAGCCATCCCATCTTGTAGTGTTGCTCCTCTTAATTCCAATGAGCTATTACACTGAGAGGTTCCTCCAAGTAATGTGCCCAAAATGACCTCTTCAGTGAATTCCATTGACTTATAGCTCAAAATAGTCAAAATCATGGAAATCATGGGAATGCAACGAAACCAAAGCCAACCTGTGCGAAATGGCTCATAATGATGGAATATGATCATCAATGCAAGATGGACCCCACAATGCCTCTTAAATACCCCTGTACTCACTCTAGCATCCATCTGGCTACTCTGGTCATCATAAATCTCTACCCTGTGATGATGTCCCAAAGTGGGGACATTGCATTATGTTCCATCGGGAACCCTTGCCACCCTATTTCGAAGCCCGCCCGACCGCTTTCCATGGGTATTTCTGTGCCAGCCACCTTCATACTCCTTTCCAAGTATATGCAATAAGTATATAACTTCTCCAGAAACATGCAGAAAAGATCTTGTAAGCAAATGGGATATCTATCACAGATGTTAATATATTAACCCTTATTTTCTGTCCTCTATACTTATCTTTTATCACATAATTGTTGGGTGCAAAATGTATATGACAGAAGTGTTGGGTGCAAGATGTATATAACGGAACACACATGATAAGAATGCGATAGTGCTAAGTTGGGATGTCGCGGTGAGATATTTGGCCAAGTGTTGAAAGGGATTGTCATCGGTCGGGTTCCTGATGTGAAGATATAAATGAAAATGAGGATTTGACATTCCACTAACCGGTCAACCCATGAACAATCCAGTAGCCTGAGAAAATCAGGTTCAAGTTTAAAGGGATTTTGTTTATGTTTATTTAAAATCGGGAGCTCGAGAAAGTCAGGTTCAAGTTTAAAGGGATTTTGTTTATGTTTATTTAAAATGTATCCATATTAGTGTATCTTACTAGATTATTTGTGGTCCAAATGTAAACCATGTTCGAATTTGGATGGTGTTTTGGGCTCGTATTTTTTTGCTCAAACCTACAAGGAACAAAGTAAAAAAATTCATGACTTTACATTTTGTATATCAAAGAATATATAACTTCTCCAAAAACATGCAGAAAAGATCTCGAGAGCAAATGGGATATCTATCACATATGTAAATATATTAACCTTTCTTTTTTGTCTTCTATACTTATATTTTATCACAGAATTGTTGGGTGCAAAATGTATATGAAGAAAGTGTTGGGTGCAAGATGTATATAACGAAACACGTGGGATATGAATGCGATAGTGCTAAGTTGGGATGTTGTGGTGATATATTTGGCCAAGTGTTGAAAGGGACGATCATCAGTCGGGTTCCTGATGTGAAGATATAGATGGAAATGAGGATTTGACAGTCCGCTAACCGATCAACCTACGGACAATCCAGGAGCCCAAGAAAGCCAGGCTCAAGTTTAAAGGGATTTTGGTTATGTTTATTTAAATGTATCCATATTAATGTATCTTAATATATTATTTGTGGTCCAAATGTAAACCATGTTGGAATTTGAATGGTGTTTTGGGCTCGGATTTGTTTTTGCTCAAACCTACAAGGAACAAAGAACAAAATGCATGACTTTACATTTTGTATATCGAAGAATATTTTGAAACATAGGAAGATGCAATACATGCACAATATAGAACATGAACATGTACAACGAAATGAGTTAATTTTACGAAGAAATACAAATTCCAAATAACAACGCCAAGCATTGAATATCAACATAGAACAACCCCAAATATTTATATTTAGATAAACGGGGTCACAAAATACATTTGAGAATATTTCCCAAAACAAAAGTTGTCTTTGAATTTGCAAAAAAAAAACTATAGTTCAGTACATATTTTATGAAATAAAAATGTGTTTGCTAGAATGACTCTGATTGGGACTGCTGCGGACTACGAAGAAAATATGTACAAGAATGAAGTTTGCATAAAGAAGAAATTCGACGATGGAAAACATCAAAACCTGGCAAGAAGAAAGAGAAAATTGTCAGATCTGGATTAAATCTTTGCTAGAATAAGTAGATGAAGACAGAAGAATGTAATTGGTATCAACTTACTATGATTGTGTTCCATGGATTGTCATTTCTTCGCTGATGTCCTTTTATGGATTTCCTTGGCTTTGACCTTCATTGGTAATTTGGTCGACAAATTTTTTCAACCATTCTTAGATGTAGCTCCTCATGGGTGCCACGTTCATTTCATGCCGGATTTTTATATTGAAGACTTCACTTTCCAAGTCCCTTAGATCAATAGACAAGTTGTGCAATGCTTCTTGAATATTTTAGTTTCTAATTGCATAACCAACTAGCCAATTTTTCACGTCATCTTCACCATATTCAAGAATACCATAGAAATTTTCAAATGACATTCTTTTATAGATATGAACTTGATCATCAAATGCTTGTTTGGTTAAAAACAACGAGTTTAATATCAATTTCGGGCCCTGGACTTCATTGGTGCTGCCAACTAGATCTATCTCAGTTAGCTTCTTAAATAGTTTGCCTCTTTTAGATATGGTCTGGCTACATTCTTGAACAATACAAATGAGGTTCTTTACCTTTTCTTTCCAGCATGCGTTTAGTTGGTGTATTCGATCTAGGGAAGGGAGATCCTCTTGTCTTCTTCTGGATTTCATCATACCGATATTCAAAACCAAATGGGAAAACTACATCGATACAAAAACCTTGGTCGTTCTTGAGATCTTCTTGTAGATACTCATGAAAAGCATGCGCTCTTGTTCCAAAAGAGACCATATTCTTTGACATCTCCCAAGATTCTGTTATTAATTCCATTCTTTTGTTTATATTATTTTCCACATAGTCTCTAGCCAATGTGAGAAGGCTTGTTGATCCTTTTAACTTTGGCGCAAGTGTGGTGGACCCGACCATTTCCGAAGGAGTAGAAAACAGTGGAAGAGGCATTAGAGTTGCCTCTAATTCTTTGATTCACATCTTTAACATGAGGTTATCCGTTTCAAGGCCACTAATAGAGTTGTCTAGAGCATCTCCATTTGCTCGGTGCATCTTGGATATTTGGGAAGGGCACATGTTGTGTAGGTTCAACTCTGAACGATATGTGCCTTTCTTATTATTTACATCTCTGTTTTCAATAATCAATTTTTTTGATTCGTTGTCAAAAACAACGCTTTGAAATGCAAAATACTCTTCTTTGTCCAAGGTATCTATGCCAAGTATGCCCATCCCAGGATTTTGAGGAGCAGTGTTGTCTAGGTGATCGTCATCAGGGAACAATTTTTCAATGTCAATTTCTAGTTCCATATCTTCAAGGGAGAGATCGTAGATATCAATTTCTCCCCTCGGTCCCTCCGGTTCTTGGACTATTGTTTTCCATTTTTTGCCCATGGGAAGCTTGTGAAAACTTTCAATTTTTCCGGAGGGAGGGTTCTTATATCCTCCTCCACTTGAAGAACTATGTGTGAATTTGTTACTTGGGTAAGCTATTAGAGTAATGCCACGATATGATGTGGTCTTGGCTGTGGCAGTTAGGGATCAGGCACTTTTTTCACCCGGGTCTTTTAGATTCTGCTTGTGTGAATCATAGGTACTGGTTCAGAGTCCATTCACGATAGTGTAAGTGAAAGAACTGTTGAAGTGGTTCTTGACCATGAAATCCTGGACTTTCCAAGGCATAGACATGAATTGTCCTTTCCTTTTTGCATGGAAAAATGCAACCAGTAGATGTACTTCCCTGCTATTCTAGCAAAAAACATTGTACCAGATATGTGACATGGAAGGAAGCAAGGATTTTGTTTAGACCCAAAAATCCTTATAAAATTATAGTTCTTCATTTCTTCTATTGTGTCCCTCCTATCTGGGAATATTGTCGGTTGGCCAGAGAACCGGGGGAAATACCTTCCAAATATCAATGCTTTAAAAAATGAAACAAAAGAATTGAAGACCTTATAAAATAAATGGCAAGCGTCGTGTCTCTGTAATTTATGGCGCGAGAATGTTACTGGGTCAAATTCATAGTTCAGCTTCGTACACATAGATAGTCCAAGAAATGGATAACAATTTGACACGATGAAAATTAAATAAGGTGGCATAAATAATTTTATTCTGCCTCCTGTATTGCAATAACTGGGAAGAGTTTTGAATGGAAATAAACTTGTGGCAATGGAAGATGGTTTTTTGCTTGACTGCAAAATATAAAATATACAGAATCATCTGAGAGATGATGGTTGCACTTGCTTTTCTCGTTGTCCTTGTGAAATGGAATGCAATTTGCCAAAAAATGTTTTTACATGCATTAATCTGTAATATGGCCATGTCCTGGGGAGCAGGCGTTGGGTCATGTAATAACTTTGGAAAGATGTCTAGTTCATTACCATGCTTCTTTAAGAACTGCTTGCAATTCTCGCCCTTGAAAGTAGGCTTTGGGTCGGGAAGTGTTAACGTCTTTCGAAATACTTTAGGAAATATGGAGATTTGGAAATGGTCGCCCATCTGGACAATGCGCTGCTTCGGAATATAATTCTTAGCGCAGCACATGACCAAGTCCTTAAAGTAAAAAAAACAAAAAAAAATCGGGGATACCTTTCAGATGTCATGATAACTTTCAGATGTCGAGATAACTTTCATCTGGGCAGAAGTGGAAGAGTAGTAGTCATAATCTATGGAACACTGAAAATACTGGTCCTCATGCCCAAAAATATTTAGGGTATCTCCATAGACATGATGTCGAGCTGCAACCATAAGGTGATGAAAACCTTCCTTTGCTCCTTATTGTATTTAAAATGGACGTTGCAATATTATAATACAATCTCCGATAAATCTTGGGTCAATGTGTTTTAATGGCAGATGTCCTCGACCTTTTCACATTTTAATGCCAATATTTTCAAAGCTAATAAAAGCGTCATCCATTTGCATTGGGAAAGCATGCGAAGATGGTAGGGAAATCAAGAAACTATTGAAAAGTGTGGAAAACATTGACAACTGTGTAATATACCTGGATTTTGACAAAAGCAGGTTCAAGTCAGAAGATAATTTGTTGATATTTACTTAAACAAATTTCATATTATTTTATTTTATTGTTGTTCTCTGTGGCCCAAATGCAAACTATGTTCAAATTGGAATGGTGGAGAAACATTTTCATATGCAGGCAGAGCCTCAGATATGCAAACTTGTAAGGTTCTAAAATTATGTGCATAATACTAAAGAGCAACATCATGTGTACCTTTGTAGATGACAGCGGGCCATCACAATATTGAATTCTTGCTACGATGACGTCTTAAAAAAACCAAAACAACCATCATTGTTTTTTGCGAATTCAAGATTGACAGAGCAAACTAATCAGATTCCATAATATTCTCCCATAAATGCATTTTAATGGGATATTACCTCGATCTTTCCACTTATTAATGCCAATATTTTCGAACATATGTGAATTGTCACCAGTAAAATCATAATTAATGTCTATTGGGAAGGGGCGAATGTGGCGGGAATGGAGGAGAATTAAATATGATTTTGTACTTTTTTTAACCTTGGAGTCCATGTTGGAATTGTATATCACCCAAGTTTTAGATGGAAGATGTATACTCAGAACACGAGGAATGAGAGTTCGATAACTCGTACCTGGGAACCCATAGCCATAAAATTGGCTAAGGAAATGAAAGTGCTCAGTCAGACTTGTGATGTCAAGATATAGATGGATATACAATTTGTGAGTTTGATAAAGAGTGAGGCTTGCAATTTGGAGGAGTCCGGGGTCGAATTGTAGATAACCAGAGTCTTGGATGCATTTTATCTGAACACGAGGCATGGGAGTTCGATAATGCATTGGGGGGGAACCCGCGGTCATAAAATTGGCTAACTGTTGAGACAAACTAGGAAATATATCAACATATGCTTTGAAATATCAACAGATGCTGGGAAAAATGAGTCACAAGCTTCGACTCCAGGTCGAATTGTAGATCACCGAAGTTTCGGGTGCAAGATGTATACCATGCACATGGGGCATGAGAGTTGGATGGCGCCCACACAGGAACCCGTGGCCATAAAATTCATGAACTATGAAAACGAATGGTGGTCAGTAGGACTCATGATGTAGAGATATAGATGGACATGAAATATGCCACTCTGTCATCTAGGAACCCATGAGCATAGACATGGATCACCCAAGTTTTGGATGGAAGATGTATACTCGAAACACAGGGAATGAGAGTTCGATAATGTGTAGCCAGGAACCCGTGGCCATAAAATTGGCTAAGGAAACGTAAGTGCTCGGTCGCACTTATGATGTCAAGATATAGATTTATATATGTATATTGAGTTCGATAAAGAGTGAGGCTTGGGAGTTCGAGGAGACCGGGGCGAATTGTAGATAACTAGAGTTTTGGATGAAAGATGTTATCCGAACACGGGGCATGGGAGTTTGATAATGCATTAAGGGGGAACACGCGGCCATAAAATTGGCTAACTATTGAGACGAATTGGGAAAAATATCAACAAATGCTTTGAAATATCAATAGATGCTGGGAAAAATGAGTCGCAATCTTCGAGTTCGGGTTGAATTGTAGATCAATGAAGTTTCCTGCGCAAGATGTATACTGTGCACACGGGGCATGAGAGTTCGATGACGCCTACGCAGGAACCAACGACCATAAAATTCGCGAACTATGAAAATGAACGACAGTTGGTCAGACTCGTGATGTAGAGATATAGATCGACATGAAATCTGCTAGTCCGCTATCCTAGGAACCCAGGAGCATAGACATGGGACTAAGTATAGAATCAGAAATGGATAATAGAGGGGAAGAAAAAAAAGGGAGAATGGTTAAGTATAAAACATGAAAAAGAAATGGAGGTAAGAACCAACATGAAAGCAAATTGTTACGTAGGAACACATGAAAAGAAAAGATGGAGTAAAAAGTTATTTATTTCAAGATAGCAGCACAAAAAATATAATTCTCACGAAGAAAAGTCAATGTACAAGAATATATGGAGTGTCCAAGGAGGGAAAAAAAAAAAAAAACCAGAGTTGCAAACCATTTCAACAAATATAGACAGAGTAAACGAAAAACTATTGGATATGGAACACAGCTAGAAAAACGCACCTTTGCATGGATTCTTATACATTCTTGGTTAGGAGTTCTTTGCAGTGTCTAGTTTTCTTGTTTGTTTCTATGAAAAAAAGCACAAAACAAAACGGACATGAACATAAGTTGACATGTAAATAAAAAAACAAGTACTATGTACATAGACTAAATAAAATAGAATAAGAGGAATAGAGTAACATATAGAGTTAGAAGAATGTACCTTTTTTTATTTTTTTAGTTCATTCAAGTTTCTGTGTAGAATGTAGCATGTTCCTGTTATGCATTGAAACATTCTTATTTGTGTAGAACATGTAAGGGAACGTTGGGTCTGTTGGTGCAGGTCGTAAGCACCTCGAATTGATATATGTTAAGTCATCATATGTTTGACTGTTTGTCTGCATTCTATTCAGAATTGCAATAAATGTTTCATCTGTCTGGCGCATTGTAGTATGCAATTCAAAACATTTAATATTGTCTCTCCAGAATTCATGTGTCACTATTTCATGTTAACCGTAGGTTGTTCAAATATCAAAGAATCTTGGATCGGTTGTGCCTGGTAAAGATCCCCATAGAATATCATGTCAATGTTTCCAAAGTATTTCATCTGCACATGTTTTGCTTCTTATTCGGTTGTCAATGGAATACAAGAAGTGACTTCCAATCAAAGATGCTTCATCTATAAAGACAATTTGGAGTTTGTCATAAAGCTTAGACAATGTATCTAACATTTCCTTGCTAAGTGGAAGAAACTGTGACTTGTTAAAAGGAATTAAAAATGCAGTGTGGACTGTTGTTCCACCTGCATTATATGCAACTTTTTCTATGTATGCAACTATTAGGCCCTTTGGTTTCATAGGATCATAGGAATTGTTTGAATCATAGACTCGTATAAGCATTTGGAACAGTGCTTTCGCTGTGAATGTCTTGCCTGTTCCTGCTCTGCATGTAAGGAACAAGTGCACATGAGTGTCCATGTTCAATCGTTTTTTAAGCGCAATGTCCTTTAGAATTGTTTTATGTTCTCGATTAACATATGTCTTATTCTGTGGTATTCATTATTTTCAATAAGGAAATGATGTTTTGTGACTTTAAAACCAATGTTGATACATTTTTCATTGCCACCTGCTCGAGGACAAGACAAATCCACTTGCAAGTCATAGGACTCACAGGTATTTCTGGTTGTTTTTCAGTTTGTGAATGTCTTATAAGATTCTCAGGGTTTTCTAGCTCATTAACTACAATTTGTAGATCACCCCATGTTGGATTAACATTGTAAGTAAATCTAGATTCATTGATTTGCACTATAGTCTTAGAGGCAACATACACAACTTCCCATGTAGAGAAGTTATGTTTTAATGTCTCTTCGTTTTCATCGAACGAAACATATAGCAACAATTTTTCTCTACAATAGTTTTCATAGTCAGAATGTTTATTGTATTTGACAAACTATATCACAAAGGGTTTTTTTCTTTTTGATATGGGCACACCATTTTTTTTGTAATGCGATATGAATTATGCTAAGCAGATATGCCTAATAAGAGATGGACGCTGGAGGTAATAATCAATAATAGAGCGACATAACATGTCTTCTGAATTGTCAGGCTCTTGTTTTAGAAAAACTGTGGTTTAAGTGCAAATGCGTGTTTCTCAAGTGGAGATGTGTTTATGAAGACACATTTTCTTGAACTACAATTGAGGGGAAGGGAAAGTGCAATGTGGACTGCTTGTTGAGCAGAAATTTGTTGAAGATTAAGAAATGTATTTCCAAGCGTACATATCATTTGTATGGCATCAATATGACTTCTTTCATGTTCTTTGTGTATTCTTCTAAATGAACTTGTTATAGATTTGTCAACCTTTGTCATATATGAGGTACAGTACGATGCTGCAACATATGCATTGAGAACGTACTGCGCATCTGTATTTGCATTCCACATAACTGGCATGTCCTTGGAGAAACTGTTGTTCCAAATATGGGAAAGTTTTCGTTTAAGGAAAACTGTTGGTTGTTTAAGCGTACATTGTATAGCTTGGATGTACTCATCTTCTGATAGATTTAGCTCTGTCAAGAAGTCGTCAAAGCTCATCAACTCATCAAAATCTCCTTGTTCTAGAAATGAGAACAAGGATTTATATTTCTCAACATCAACATTGTCCTCTAAAATAAGTGGCTCTATGATTCTTGTTGCTCTCATTGGGGGCACGGGAAAGTTGTATATGCAATGCAAGTTTTTTCGTTTTCTACAACTTCATGTATGATAATGTCTATGAACTTTGGAAAGTTATGGATCCAAATGATCTGTGTTGCATGTTATGTATTTGTCCACAAATTGCTCGATATATGAATTGTTGCCAGCTCCATAGACTGGTGCACCCTCTATCCACAATAGTGCGTGGTCATGTTCATTCCCCCTATTCTGGAATTCAGCCACAAAAAGTTAGTCTAATATTTTTTTGAAAAACGTTTCATCATGGCATATCAATTGTCTCAAAGCATTTATTATATGCCTATAGTAGCGAGTACATGTCACTGGGTCTTTTCTTATGAGGTAGTCAATGTCATTATTTTCCAGTGTATCGGTTTGTTTTTTATGTTTCCTGTTCCTATGCAAGTCAGATACGACAACCACCAATGGATACCAGAAAAGCTCTGCACTTGTAAATGTGATGAAAAATGTTGGCGGGCCCAATTGTCGGATCATTGCAAAAACAATTTTCTTGTTTTGTTGCAAATAGTTAGGAGAGATGCAAATGTTTTTGAAATCTATGTATCCAATATCATATTTGAGATTTTTTTCTAGGTTTACTTTGTACTTGACATCCTTGGCCAACAACTTTCTTCCTTGTAACTGGCCTTTTCTTATTCAGACCCACATGCAAGACAAAACTTGATCTATTATTATGCGCATTGTCTTGAAAAACAAATTTGTTATGTGATAGGAGAAGTCACCGCTTGAATGTAGCATCTCCCATCGAACTATTTTATGATAATTGAATCATTCTGTAATGTCAGTGGCATGTGGATATCCATAGAAGAGTGTTGGGAAGTTCATTTCCTCAGCGAATCTGTCCTTGAATATTCCAAGTGGACGTTGCCCCTCAGCAGGTGAAATTTTGACAATCTTGTCTTGCAAGTCACAAATGCATCGTGAATCAATGAATCCATGCACCAATGTCTCATCAGGCGTTTCATTCTCCGATTCATCACTTGTATCAAATTCACTAGCATTTTTGAGAGTCTCTGCAGAGTTCTCATCCTCTTCTCCAAGAACACTGTTCCAGTTCTCATTTATACAAATGTTTTGTGCTTTGTACATGGCCCTGGAACATAATTCATTTAATGATTTCATAACAACATGCACACGTACTTTGCTTGCATGATACACATTTTTGTATCGCAAACGTCTTATGAGGGCCACAACAATTGTCATTGTATCACTAATGAATTGTGGCAAGGAGTTTTGCACAACATCTAGCTGAACAAGCACATTAATAATTGATCCTGTTAAGACCATCTGGGGTCGTTTATAGCCCCAGGGCCTGATTTGTGGAAATGCAATTCACAGAGACACAAGTCTGTCTTCAAGTTCCATAAGTGCACTTACATCTGGTAGTGGTGTATTACATCTTATTTGGTCAGGGGTTGAAAATTGTGGTAGTTTTCCATTTTCAAGCGACCGTTTGCATGGAAGACAAATTTTTCCACTAGAAAATGTTTTATCATGTGCTTTCAAGTAGAGGTATTCTGCTTCCAAATCAAGCGTGAAAGACTTACTATTTTTTGCGAAATTCAATTGATCACAAATTGCACATGCAATGGAAGGAGTGTCTTTGATTTGTTTCATGTAGGTCTGTCTTGCATCTTTCTTTCGTAGGGAAGTATGGGTAGAAAGAGTTTGTTGGTTTTCATTGGTAGTAGTGCACGATGTTGCTTCTAGCTCACGAAATGTGATTTTTTCCTCTCGGACAATTGGATGACCATTTTCGGATATGCGACCATACCTATTTCTGTTGTGTTATGCATGAACAATTTTTTTTAGATTGTGATATGTCATTTTCTCTCTAAAAGGAAGCGTAGCAATGTATTTTTTTCTCTCGCGCATGACCTTTTTCAAGTTGTGGTAACTTAGTCTATGTTTCTTATTCAAGGGAAGGATGACCTGATGGAAGTTGGGATGAATTTCGCTCTGATTAAATAGCATGTGACGCTTATGAAAATTCAATGTGGTTTGGCTGGCATTGACATTGGACACTGGAATGCCAGTATTTCCTATACCACCAATGTTTTTTTCTCTTTTATGTATGAAATTTTTCAGGTTGTGATAACTTAGTCTACGTTTTTTGTTTAAGCCCTGTATGGCCTCATCACTACTGGGATGAATTTCACGCATGATTTTTTTCAAGTTGTGATAACTTAGCCTACATTTTTTGTTTAAGCCCTATATGGCCTTATCGCAACTGTGAGGAGTTTCATTCTCATTAAAAAAACATGCCATGCGTATGTAGATTCAATGTGGTTTGGGTGGCATGGACATTGAACCCTGAACTAGTGATATGTCCAAGTAAAGGTTGATAATGGATATGTGTCATATATGTTTTCAACGAGAGGATGTTAATTGTTCGATCATAATTTGAATCAATAGACCAGGAATGGACAGTGCCATTTGGCAGGGCCGACTAGACTTGGATATTTACTTTGAATATGATAGATAACCATTGCAAATAGAATCTACAACCCTCCACATTTCCTTTTTCATTTGGAAACACCATGTTTACAAGGTATTCTTGCCAACTTGCAATTGCCGACATATTTTCTAGGAGATATGGCGAAAGGTGTTGATGCAAGCAGCTAAAAGCATGTTGGTTGCCGCTTATAATTGCATTGCAAAAGGACTGTACAGTGTAAATCCGCAACGACTGCACATCGAACTTTACTGCTACGAAACAACAAATTGAATTGAACAGACTATCTTCATAGCTAGATACAACAGTTGTTGCTAGTTGCAAACCATGGCAGTTTATGCGATGCATAATCCGTTTCCACTACGATTCAAGGTCTTTGAAAATGAGAGACAAGTAAATATGAGGTCCTCCAAGATTGCATATGGATAATTTTCTGTACAATAGTGGTTCATAATGACCACTGACAACATTTACATCATGGAACAAGATGCAATATGGATTGTTAGATGCAGTTTCGTTGAATAGTAGATATCTTGTTTTTCTTGTCAATGACCATATTCCAATTGAAATATTGAGCCACTTAGACAACCACCATATACAAAATGTATCTCCCCAAAGTCCCCTCTCATGTGAAGGAAGAATTGGATATGCAGACAACCACATCTTTGAAAAATATGTAGTGACATCATGTATTCCATGCAACTGCCGAAGAAAATCAGATTCCAGTTCGTATTCATACAACTCCAATGCCTTAGCATTGTCATTTTTTAAACACCCCAAGAAATAATCTATCAATCCATTGCGCAGGTCAGTCGAGGAATAACGAAAATGTAGTAGAACCTGAAATGAATAAAAAAGGCAACCCCATACAGTATATGAGAATGCATCCAATCTAAAAATCCCATTGCTATGCAACACCTCGTCAATGTTGTCATGTATAATGGAGTGTGTATCTATTTCATACGACTCAACATATATTAGTTGTTTCATCTTTCGAGTTGTGATTTTGAAGCCGTTTCTTAGCTACTTTTAGTTTATATGAAGACAAAGAAAAGGGGAAAAAATAATAAAAGTAAAATAGAAAACTACAAGCGCGGAACTGCGTAGCAATCCCGGTATGTATCCTTCAACCTTCTTCTTTCCAAATTCAACCCCCCTTAGTCGCCACAACAGATGACAAGAAAACAAACCTACACTGAAAAGCGAACCAAATAGAAGAAACAACGCAAATAAATAACAATATAAATTTGCTGAGCACAAAGACCAATTTGAACCTATTCATGGTGTGCATCCTACAAGCTTCTCAGAGGCAGAAAAAGTTCTACAAAATAGAAAGGACAGGACAAAGGCAACAGGTGGACGCAATTTTTTGACCTAAAGAATAAAAACATTCTCTGCCTCTACACCCTGATGGATGGTTCCCCCCTTGTGACAGCTCCGAATTCGTTTTCTAAACCCATTTAGATTGAAAATTTTGAAATAGATATGGCACAATATGCAGGACATGGCAACCGACATATGAAGATGCATGGTTTCCAAGAACATAAAATAAGAGCACACAGAAAGATGTTCTGCAACAGAATTTTGAGGCAGGGACTCCTACCATTGAAAAAGCTTATCTGCAAGGTGCAAAACACCAAGTAGAAAAAAAAGGAATAGTAACAAAAGGATGGCACACAAACTTACTCGTCAATGAGGGATGACAAGAGCTCAACCCCAAAACTTGAAAACCACAACAACAGGTCCAACAACTTGCAAAGTTGAAGAACAACAAACTAGTGAACAAGCAACTGCAACTGTAGGACCTCAACTTTGAAAAGTTGAATCAAATAAGAACAAGAAGCAAGGAACGAACCAATGAACAAGCATCAACCACTGAACCAACAATGCCAGTGGAGAACAATTTTGCACAATTTCACTGCAAACAACACTATAAAAAAATGGAACGAAACTGTACAATAAACATTTAAGGCTGCGAGACTTGTTAGGTAAACACTTGAGACTGTCAGAACTGTTGAAGGGCGTCACCCTATGCAAACATTTAACAAAAGAATGCAGCGTGGTAGGTCTGTTTACGTATGCAACAATGACAAAGACTCTCGAAGCACGCAAGAATAAAGATAAAGAAAAAATCACACATAGTAATATGGTAGAGAATGTATTCGAAGGACAAACTTTGGATATGCTATCATATCAAACATTGGGACAAATTTAGCTAGTAGAAAATGTTAAGACAAACATTCGAACTAATGCTAGCATTAATCCACCTTCAAGCAATGCATAAGAAAAATATATGATTCAAAAAGACTGTATACGATCAAAAAGTTTGGATATGCTAACATATAAGACATTGGGAATAGCGAAGCCGGCAATAAGACCTCCAATCTGTTATCCAATCATATCATTACATATATGGTACTTTTTATTATATAAAAATCAATATTTTTAGTTCCCTAGCTCCAACAATAGATATTATGCAAATATTTGTGGTCAAAGGACAAATTAATATGAAGTCAATGAATTATCGATCGCTATAGTCCCTCTATGCATACGACGGGGACGAATAAGAATATATAGGGTTGGATTCTTTGTTTTGTTTGTTAAAATGTGTTCTAGGAGCAATGGAATTTTCTACAGTTATCTTTGAAAAGTTACATCTGTCCTATGAAAATGGAAACGAGAGGCATAAAGTTTGTCTTGAAATCCATAATTATGGTGAATTTATTGTTCAGGTTATTATTTGATATATTTATTTTTAGGATTATTTATATGATATATTTAATATTAAAGTGATTTTTTATGGATCAATTTTTATAAGTATCATTTGTTAAATATATTTTTCATGATTTTGAATAATTTACTTAGCACTTATTGTATTAGGAGATGTTTACAAAGGTGAATAATTAAGATTGAAACTAAAAAAATAAATTATGTGGTGTCAATCATCATCTCTAAGACGTATACCTAATGACATCACTTATCCTAATAAAACTTTAGCTAAAATATACTTAACTCATAACATTTTCCTAAAATCAAACTTTTTTAAATTAACACCACAAAAATATTAAAAAAAACATTACTTAAATAACAACATTAAAATCACCAATAATATTATGCATTACAAATAACATTACTTAAATAACAACATTAAAATCAACAGTAATATTATTGATATAGGAGGATACATTTACATCAACATTACACTTTAAATCCACATAACTTTCTACTAAAATTTTGCAAATAAATAAAATAGCAAACTAAACACAAATTAACTATATAAAAAAACTTATACTTCTGTCATAATGTTACTAGAATGATTAGTAGTTACTTGGTACAAGTGTTAGTTATCCATTCATCATGACATATATTAATTGTATGAATAATTTAATGCTCAGCAAGTGGCCGTGTGGATGGATGAATCTCGGGTTTTTAAAATCCTCTGCTCTAAAAACATATATGCAAAAATATTCTATCAAAAGATATATTTTACCTTAAATGTCTCACATCCTCTGCTCTAAAAACATAAAGGTCTCACATCGTCATAAAACCCTCATAAAACCCCTAGGATATTGATTTTCATCATTACGAATTCTTATATAGTATAAAACACTTAAAACAAAGCTATTAGGTAGCATATATCCGTCGAATATAATAATAAAAGTATTGTTTAAGGAGATAGGGAGACAAGGACTCGACATGAAATGACTAGATTGCAGAAATATTTATTACAATAACATTCAAGGAAGTGAAGGCAGCAATAAGACTTCAAAGTTTTTGGCCAATAAAATATCAGATAAATGAGATTTAAAATTTAAAATTAATCATTATTTTTTCAAACTTTAGATAAAAAAGTGTATATTTTATAGTCAACCATAAATTAATAGAAAGTCAAACCTAACTCAACACTATATACCATACCTATCGACAAGTATAATAATACATGCAAAACAAATCTTATATATAAAAGAAATATAAAACTCCCTATAAAAATAACCTTTTCAACTTTATGTCAAAAGGAAGCTTGGAAGCTTGGGTGGATGATTTCCTCATGCATGTCATGTCAGGGCCACTACATTTAGCCACAATCTTGACGTGGGCACTTTGCCACAATATTTACTTTATTCATAAGTAAATATAATGAATAGAAACGTTCTCTTTAGCATGCATATTGTGCCTACTCAAAATATTGCATTTTTTAAATAATGAAGATTGTTGGTTAAATAAGTAAAAAGTTTTAAAAAGTAATCAAGTTGTAAAATTGTAAAGTTTTGGTTTTAATCAATTTTGGTTTTATATGATTAAAAGTAAGATAAGTTCATAGTAAATGGTGTTATTTTTAACTTTCTCTATTTCACAAATTTTATTATAATTATATATATATTTTATTAATTTATATATATATTTTTTATTTTACAAATTTTATAAATTCTATTATAGTTGTATATATATTTTTATTAATTTATAGATAATTTCACTATGAATGTCCTACATGTCATAAGTATTAGTCTCGATTTTGACTATATTCATTATATTTTTTAAACTTGTAATATTCAAAATTTAATTTTGATAAACCAAATTAAAAATTATAAAAACTTTATAATATTTCAATTTTTTTTTATAAATAATTTCATTATCATTTAAGCTTTTATTTTTAAAATTCATTAAAAACAAAATTTTATAATTATAAAAAAATTTAAACTTCATTAAAAACAAAATGTTATAATCCTAAAAACAACATTGCAAAATAATTGCAATAATAAATTA
This sequence comes from Picea engelmannii, assembly GCA_009831015.1. NCBI lineage: Eukaryota > Viridiplantae > Streptophyta > Pinopsida > Pinales > Pinaceae > Picea > Picea engelmannii. The sequence continues at coordinate 233,861 of ML801406.1, read as the reverse complement.
TAGAAATATAAAATTAAATATTATTAATTTAATTGTCCTTCTTTATGTTTTAATAGTAAAAGTAAACTTTATAATTATGAAGTTTTCTTTATAGTCAAACTCACTTAGCTTAGTACTACAAGGATATTACATAACTCACTTAGCTTAGTACTACACGGATATTATATAAATAAGAACATTGAGATCACTAATGAAGTTAATGTTAGAGTGACGAAGGAGTATACTCCAAACCCATTTAGCTTCTTACTAAGGTTTTGCAAATGGAATAGTAAATGGTTGACTATGGGGGGAATTCCATAGTTAGGCATGCCAAAGTCAAAGTTTCTTGAAAATGTGATTTTTTAGGGGAACCTTGGTTATCAAGAATAAGCTTTAGAGGTGACATGTGAGCATCACTTGATGTAACAAGTGTTGCATGGAAACGCAGTCCATGCAGGGTTGGAATGGGAATAAATGCACAGGGATGGGGGAATAAGTAGTGGAGGGAAATAGAAACTGCAATGGAGACGTGACAAACAACATGAAGCATAGGTGGTATCCATGCAGGAAATCACACACGACTCCTAGAGAAATTCTGGCATTGAAACCATTTAGTTTTTGAAAGTATTTCATTTTAATTACACGGTGTTTTGCATAATCCATCTTGCTTTTATTTTTACCAGTAGTCTGACTTGCCATATTCAAACTTTCCGTTCCTACCTTGCATGTTTTATCTCTTCAATGTATTTATGAAATTAATTCACAATGATTTCTGTATAGTTCCAACTGGTTAGAGTTAAGTACAATTTTCATAGTCACTTATTTAAATAGATCACCTGGCTTGTTTGTCTATATATGTGTTAGGATAAATAAAATTATATGCGATGACAAAGAAACACATATATATTTTTTGAATCCCACTGTGTTCTTATAGATGTGGTACTCCTCTATAAGTTTTTTCTTTTTGAAATAAAGGTTCCTGGAAAATAGGACCAGTAATCACACACATTAAACATTCAAATTACATAAACACAATCTCTTGACTTTCAACATAGTTGAAGATAAAAATATTTGAGCACATAAATATAAAAGAAGATAAAAATAGTTCTCTTTGAAATATATCAAAAAAATAATATTGTCTGTTACATATTCCTGGAAATTTAAATGCATTTGTCATATAGATTGGGATTGGGTCTCCCATGGACCATAAAATAAATATGTACAAGAAATTGGATTGTAGAAAGAAGAAGTGGGCGAGGGTAGAGAGAAATACCTGAAAAGAAGAAATTGGAAGGTATCAGTCTTTGAATAGACATTTATATTTAAAGAGGTGGAATAACTGGACTGATAAACAAAACAGGATGTGATCAACATAGACTTACACTGATGGTATATATCTCCCCCTTTGCTATTTTCTTGTTGATGCCTTTTTATTGGTGTTGTCAACAACTATTGGAATCGTGCCAACTGCCTGTTTCCCTTCGTCGACGAGCTTGTCGATTTTCCTTTGGAGCCATTCTTCAACGTAGCCTCTCATGGGGGCCAGGTTGATCTCATCCCGGATTTTTGTGTTGAAAATATCCTTTTCTAATTCCCTTAGATCGATAGAAAGATGACGTAGAGCCTGGTCAATTTCTTCATTTTGTATCGAATAATCAACTACCCAGTTGTCCACGTCATCTTCACCATATTCAAGGATGTTGTAAAATTTTTCTAAAGACAACCCCTTAAAAATATCAAATTGTTCATCAAAGGCTTGTTTGGTTAAGGGAAAGGATTTGACAATTAAGTTGGGGTCTTGGACCTCGTTGGTACTTCTGGCTACGTCTATTTTGGTCAGCTTTCTGAATAATTTTTCTTTCTTTGATATGGCTTGTTCACATGATTGGACAATGAGATGAAGGTTCTTCACTTTCTCTATCTAGAATGCATTTAATTGAGTGATCCAGTTTGGGGAGGGGAGATCTTCTTGTCTTATTCTTATATATGTCATGTTGCTGACATGGACACCAAAAGGGATGACCATGTCTATATAGAAACTTTATTCATTTTTTAAATCGGCCTACAAATGTTCATGCAAAGCATGTGCCCTCGTTCCAAGGGAAGACATACTTTGGGATGTTTCCCAGGCCTGAGTAATCAACTCCATTATTTTATTGATATTCTTCTCCACATAGCCTCTACACGATCCGAGGAGGCTGAAGGATCCTTTTAACTTGGTTGCAGGGGTGGCAGGCATGGTTATTGCTAAAGGACTGGAAAACAATGGCATAAGAATCAAAGCTTCCTCCAATTCCTTGAATCGGTCCTTCGGTATGACATTATCAGATTCAATGCCTCCAATGGAATCATCAAGAGCATCTCTGGTTGCTAGGTGAAGTCAGAAGATTAGGGACGACCGCATGTTGCTAAAGTTAATCTCTAAATGAAATTTCCCTTTCTTATTTCTTACATCTCTCTTTTCAATAATTAAATTTTTAGACTCGCTATAAAAAACAACACTTAGGAATATGAAGGATTCATCTTCATAAAAAATTTCCATCTCAGCTATTTCCATTGGGTGACTATGTTGGATCGCATCCTTGGGCTGATCAATGATGCAGAATATGTTATCCAAATCAGTCTCAAGTTCCATGTCTTCACTTTCAATTTCAGGCTCTTTCGCTTTCCCTACAATTTTTTTTTCTCTTCTTCTTCACGTGAAGCTTATGAGAACTATCAATTTTAGCGTGAGCAGGGTTCTTATCTCCTCCTCCATTTGAAGAACTCTGGGTCTCTTTATTACTAGGGTGGGTTGTTGGAGCGATGCTCCGGGATGTCGTGATCTTGGGAGTGGTAGCCGGGGATTGAACACTCTTCTCACCGGGGCCTTTTCCCTGTTGTTTGTACAATCCAGTGGTGCTTTGTAATGTCTCTAGGTCATCGACGTCAAAAGCAGGAGTGTTTTCATCATTGTCTTTTTCTTCGTTCAGGCGTGTTTGGATAAAATAATTGTTGAAGCCAACTGCTAGTAAATGTTCTAAAAAAATCCCATTAGGGTCGAACCCTCTTAGCCTTTCAACATATCTTAGGTTCAAGATGTTGAAATGGCCTGCGAATTCATCAATTTTGTTGACGTTCCTCAACACGAAGTCCTAGAATTTCCAAGGCAGAGGAATTAACTTTTTTTTTTATATTCTCATGGAATAAATGCAACCAATAGTTATATTTCCTTGTTATTTCTGTAACAAACATTATGTACGTAATGTGACATGGAAGGAAAGCATGATTTTCCTTGGAGCCAAAAATCATTATCACACTGTAATTCTCCATTTGTTCAAGTGCCCCTTTCTTGTCCAAAAACTTGGTTGCCTGGTCATACATGCGGGGAACATCTTTTCCTAACAATAAATATTTGAAAACAAAGACAAAGTAATTAAAAACCTCATAAAAACAATGGGAGGCCTTGTGCCTCCACAAGGCCTGGTACCATAAGGTTACTGGGTTGAATTCACAGTTTACCTTCTTGGACATAGACAACTTTGAAAACATACAACAATGCGCTATTGCGAAAACCAAGTAGGATGACATATAAAATTTCTTCTCCTTTTTGAATCGTGACAATTGAGAACATATTTCAATGGAAATTAGCTTCCCCCAATAAAAAATGGCTTGTTCCTTGAATTTGAAATACAAAATATAAAGAACCATGTGGGAAATACTTGTTGTGGATTCTTGTCCTGTTATTCTTGTAAACAACTAGGCAATTTCCCGGAATGGATTTCTAAATGAACTAACCTTCAATCTTGTGATATCTTCAGGAACTGTCATCGGGTCTTCTAGGAACTCGGGCAAGAGGTCCAACCTGTTGTCATAATTTTTTAGGAACTTCTTGGAGTCTTCTCCTCTAAAGATCAATGTTGGATCTGGAAATCTTAACATATTGCGGAAGACCTGAGGTGACAAAGAAACAAGAGAGTGGTCCCGCAGTGGAATAATTATTTGGCCTGAAATATATCTCTCGGCGCACCAAGAGACCACCTCCTTACAGTCAAAAAATTCAGGGACACAACCTGCACAAGCAATTCTAGAGGTCCAAATTACTTCATTCTGGGTGGAAGGGGATGAGTAGTAAGAGTATGCCCTGGACCACTGGAAGTTCTGGTCCTCATGCCAAAAGGTGTTCACTGTATCTCCACAGAAATGTTGTTGAGCTGGTGCCATAATTTTATCAGAACGTCCATTTGCTCTAGATGATGCTTGAAATGAACAGTTGGAGGGGATAATATTACCCTTCGCAAATGTTGTTCCAATGCGTTTGAATGGGAGATATCCTTGAGCCTTTTGCTCATTAATCACAATCTCTATGAGTGCTGCATGATGACCTGTTACCATTAAAGATTAGTAATTGCATACTTAGAAGTGCGAAGGTGGAAGGTATGACGAAGAGAAATTAAGGATTAAAGGTTTCGTGAACCCGCCAACACGACGACGCGAGAAAGACAATCTATGATATTTGAAATGAACACTCGGAAAGGATAATATAACCCTCCACAAATCTTGGTTTAATGTGTATTAATGTGTGATCTCCTCGAGCCTTTCGCTCATTAATGAAAATCTTTACGGTTCCTGCATGATGAGATGTTAGCATTAAAGCTTACTAATTGCATATTTAGAAATATGACTTTTTTA
>ML801406.1:205505-223669 GCA_009831015.1 Picea engelmannii | reverse complement strand
CCCGCTGCATTTTATTGTTGATAGCGGAAGCCAGAAGAACCTCATCTCAGCAGAGGTCGTCAAACAGTTGGGATTGTCGACAACACCACACCCGCAACCATACAACATCGGGTGGCTTCGCCAAGGACGAGATCTTTGTGTCAGCCAACAGTGTCGATTGTCAGATGGCATCCAACCCTTCAAGGATGAGGTATTATGTGATGTTTCCCCACTGGATGTCTGTGATGTTCTCTTTGGCCAACCATATATGTGGAGACGCCATGCTGTTTATGAGTCTCGACCCTGTAGTGTCATTGTTACTTTGGGGGGTCATCTCTACAGGATACCAGAGGTAGTTCCAACTACTGCTCCACCTAAACAGTGCCACAAGGTAGTATCTCATACTACAAAATTTATCTTCTCCACAATCTGTTCAAAAGGGGAACAAAAGGATACTGTAACCACCACAGCTTCGGCCCAAGCACCTTCTATCCAACAGAAGAAGGTCGACAAGGTTGCAACAAAGCACAAAGATTCCTTCTACACACAGTCATCTCATGTAGCCAGACTGGTTACAAAGGTCCAACCCTTCCAGCCATAGTTTCATGACGAACTTCAACAAACCAAGCAGCGCGATGTCTCCAACAAGACAAGCAGCTCACCAAGATGCAGATTCAACAAACGCTTTTCCTTCTCCCACGGGAACTCAACGTAATGGAGACCATTGCTTCCTAATGAGGGAGGATTGATCCAGGTGGATATTGGTGGCCACCCACCTTTTCCAACTAGCTCAAAACAACTTTATGGCAATTTTGGCAATTTACTATTTTTAGCAGGTTTTAACTTCCGGGGCCATTTTGAGGGCCTAAATGAAGGTTTTTCAAGATCGAGGTTCTCAATGATAGCCAAAGGTATATTGAGCCCCCAAAATGAATCTCCTCGACGATACCTTTCCAACAAGCTATCACACGCCTAAAACGAATATCGTATGCAAAAGTTACGACCCCGGGAAGTTGATGCACCAACTTACCCAAATGGGGCCCACATGACTTTTGGCGCTTCATCTCCTAGGGTTAGGTTTTTGGATGTCTAGGACTTTTTGCATTCCCTATTATTGTAAAAAGGCCTCCAGAGCCTCATTGTAACCATCTCTTCTTGCGAATGCGAGTAGCCGTCACATCTCTTCTCAGAGATAAGCTGCCACCATTCTAGCGAGTCTTTCACTCTGTATTTTTACAGTCTCTGTACATTTCTTTCATTAATATAAATCGTGTATTACTGTATCTCTGTGTTTATGGTTGAATCTCTGATATATTTCTTTTATATTACTGGATATACACGATATCTCTGTGCATTTCTTTATTATATCTCCACTCTCATTTCGTGCCGAAAATAATCCGGATCAGTAATTGTGTTCTTGATACATTGTTCAATGCCTTGAAATATTATTTTAAGTATTAAACTTCCTACATGATGAGTTGTTAGCATTAAAGCTTAATAATTGCATATCTAGAAATAAATTTACTGTACTGTCAACTTGACCGTAAGTATAACAATGACGAACTTGAATTTTAAAATTGTCATTGATTTCATAGCCCCATTTGACTTCAACTACCATATATCATTTTTTTTTCTATTTTTTTTTTCAAAATATTCATGAAGAATAAATTTGGTAATTTCATTAATAAAGTAAAAGTGCTCAAATAGAGGCCAGGGGATGGACAACTAATAAAATGTTTCCTTTTGGAGTAAAGGAATCAAAGAAGAGAAACGAAAATAAGAGATCGTTTGCTTAGCAAGGTTGAGATGAAAACAAAACTTCTTGGGCGAGGCCCTAACTCCCACATCATGAATTAGTGTTGCTATGTTCTATATGAATTACGAACACAATTGAACGTTTGGTTTGAAACTGTCTGAAATTCATTTATGTTTCCATAGAAGCCTCATGGGATCGACACAATGCATTTTCATATAATTGTTCAATTATCCATATTAGATCAAATTACTTGAGCCAATACAATATTTAAGAATCACGAGACTATCGAATCATGCAAATGAGAAGAGGTTTTAAATCGAGAAAAGAAACACCAAGCAAGATTCCAAGGCAATTTTTTTAATAGTAAATCTATAAAAAAAAATAGTGGGCAATACATATTTATCCTTAGACATTGGACTGAGTTATTTGCACTGAAGTATTGAACATATTTGTCATAAATACAAGTACAGGAGCTACACAAAATAAAAATATGCATACAATTCTGTGTTGTCCATCTAGTGCGACAACGTGCAAGAGCCATCGACAAGCTCTTGAACATGCATACAAAACTGATTACCATGATTTTTTAGGAACTCCTTGGTGTTGTAATCTCAATATATTGTCAAAGACCTGAGGTGACAAAGAAACAAGAGAGTGGTTCTGCAGTGGAATAATTCTTTGGCTGAAACATGTCAACAACACTCTTTCTCCTGACACTGGCGACCTAGAGACATTTCAAAGAACCACTGAATTGTACAAATAATAGGGAAAAGGCTTTGGTGAGAAGAGTTTCCAATCCCTGACCACCACTTCCAAGAGTACGACATCCTGCAACATCTCTCCAACAACCCACCCCAGCAAGAAAGCAACCCATAATTCTTCAAATGCAGGAGGAGATAAGAACCCTCCTCACTGTAAAATTGATAGTTCTCACAAGATTCCCGTGAGGAAGAAGAGAAAAAACATTGTAGGGAAAGCGTAAGAGCCCGAAACTAAAAGTGAGGACACACCAAGAGACCACCTCCTAAGTCCTTACAGTCAAAGAGCCCGAAACTAAAAGTGAGGACACACCAAGAGACCACCTCCTAAGTCCTTATAGTCAAATACTTCAAGGACACAGCCCGCACAAAAAATTCAAGAGGTCCAAATTACTTCGTTCTGGGCAGAAGGGGACCAAGAGACCCCCTCCTTATAGGAAAAGAGTTCAGGGACACATGCTGCACGAGCAATTCCAGAGCTCCAAATTACTCCGTTCTGGGTGGAAGGGGATGAGTAGTAGGAATATGCCTTGCACCATTGAGATTTCTGGTCCTCACCCCCTAAGATTTTAATTATATCTTTGGATAACAAGAGAGTGGTCCTACAATTGAATAATTCTTTGGCTTGAAATATATCTCTCGGCGCTCCAAGAGACCATTTCCTTATAGTCAAAACTTCAGGGACATAAGATGCATCAGTGACAAATCCAAAACCAATCCAAAACCCTAAAAATGAAAGGAAAGGATACATCTCTGAGGGTGAGGACCGCCATTCGAGCCGAGAGAGTCAAACTCTCAAGTTGCAAAGCGACTATTTCGTTCAGCGTCGATTTCTTTTCTTAAACCCCTTCCTTTGGTCTTGTTAGGGTCGCCATCGCGGAGCCAGGAAGAGCCCCCCATTATGGTGGATTTCAATTTGGGCGTAGGAGTGGGAAAAACGTATGCATTGCCATCATCCATCGCCGTATCATCATCCATCCGATCATCTTCTTCTTGCTTGAAATCGACCGCATCAACCTCTACGTCGACCATCAATGCAGGGGGGAAGGTTGTCTGAGCAGGGGGGGTTTCCTTGGAATTCTTTGGCTTGAAATATATCTCTCGGTTCCCCAAGGGACCATTTCCTTATTTGCTTATGAGTGTAAGGAGATGAGTAGTAAGAATATGCCTTGGACCACTTGAAGTTCTGGTCATCATGCCCAAAGGTATTTACTGTATCTGGACAGAACTGTTGTCAAACTGTCGCCATAAGTTAACGAGAATGTTCATTTTCTTCAGATGATGTTTGAAATGAACATTCAGAAGGGATAATATAATCCTCAACAAATCTTGGTTTAATGTGTATATTTGGAAGATCTCCTTGATCCTTTCGCTAATCAATGGAAATCTCTACAGTTCATGCATAATGAGTTGTTACCATTAAAGATTACTAATTGCATTGTTAGAAAAAAAGTGCGAAGGTGGCGGTGATGATGAAGAGAGATTAAGGATTGGAGATTTTGTGAAGCCCCCAACCGGACGACACATGAAAGAGATTCCATGATGCTTGAAATGAACACTCGGAAAGGATAACACAACCCTCCACAAATCTTGGTTTAATTTGTATTAATGACATATCTTCCAAGATTTTCAGACATTAATGAAAATATTAACGGTTCCTATAGGATGAGCTATTAACATTTAAGCATAATAATTTGATATCTAGAAAGAAGTGAGAAGGTGGTGGGGATGGAAAAGAACGATTAAGCATTGGACATTTCTTGAACCCGCCAACCTGTGAAAGAGATTCCAAGAAATGGATAAGTATGGAAAGCGGTCGGTTAGGCTTCAAAACAGGGTCACAAGTTATACTCAGGAGACGTGAGGGCCAAATGGTCAAATTGTATGTATCTGAAATTTTGATTGAAAAATATGTAACACAGAACATGGCATAATGATGAACTTCGACGACCAATTTTTATATCACAGAACCTCAGGTGTTGTTTGTAGGTCATGGAACAATGGAAGCCTGATGTTGAGCAAACCTGGCTGGGAACCGCCGATGGAAATAGTGGCCAAGTATGGAATGGGAAAGCGGTTGGTCAGACTTGTGATATAAAAACATGAAACATATTCGGAAAAACGACTAAGTAACCAGAAAGCGAAAATAAAGGAGAAAAAGAAAGGGGAATTTGGTTGTCAATTTGTAGATTAGGGAAGTCTGGGTGTTGTTTGCAAGTGGCAGAACAATGGAAATGCAATGTTGAGCCTTCCTACCCGGGAACCCGCAATCCAAAAAGTTGTTGAATATGCAACAGGTAAGCGGTTGGTCGGACTCCTGATATAAAAGCATCAATGGAAATATGAACATGTGAATCCACCAACTCGCACACCTAGACATTTTCCGAAAATGACTAAGTAACGAGAAAGGGAAAACAAGGGAAAAAAGAAAGGGTAAGGCCATTTTCGGAAGCGGGAATTGGTGTTAACAAAGCCGCATTGATGCACTTAATATTGACTTTAAAGTTCATTAAATAGGTGAACATTCTCTTCAATCAACGAATAGATCAAGTGAGTCATGCTTATACTTTCCAGGATATTATTGCATAAGAGAAGCATCGAAAAGCTACATGAAAATCAATTTTGGGATGTTCAAGTAAAATGATTGTACTGTCAACTTCACCATAAGTATAACAAAGACGAATTTTAATTTTAATTTTGTGTGGTTGATATGATAGTTCCACTGGACTTCACATAGTATATATCCTTTTATTTCAAAATATTTCTAAAGATGATTTTTGGTAATTTGATCGATCATGTAAAAGTGCTAAAATGAGCTACAGATTACATTTTCTTCACAGAGCCCACATTAAAAGGAAAAATAGGTCTTGTATATTCTTTAATATCATAGAAAAACCGCTAAGATACTGAATTTATCATCCAACCATAATTCATAAACCGGGCCCATGAGAACCTTGAACTACAACACAAAAGCACATGAACAAAAGTCTACCAAACACAAGACAACAAAAAACCAATGGATATTGGGTATTGTATCCCAGCTACAACCAAATCCACAAATGGGCACCAAGAAAATTTGTTGATTACTATTTTACCATGAAGCAAGATCACTATGAACATTTTCTTTTGATAGTACTATGTTCTATCATTACCAGTTCTAACAATGCCAAATTTCCAATATTATTGGAAATGCCTGATGGTTCCGTTCACAAGAGCAATCCATTTTGACAGTTCAAAGGATGGACCTGATTTATTCACAGTTGGATACTTTGTATGGGGTTTGTCCTCATTCTTCTCATTCCTGGACTAAACAATCTTATGCACTTCCAGTTCAATTTGCCATGGCACTACAAAACTCTATTCATATCCTCATTAGGTGGCATGGACAAATACACATGAGATTGTTTTGTTTCCTACCAACGCTTGATCTGATTTTTTTATTTTTATTTTAGCTCAGCCAATATGCAGTATGGCGTTGTCCTCATTTAATGTAAATTTGATATGGATCCTAAATTCGCGTAGCATGTAGACACTGCTTGTGTTTTTCTATAGGTATACTTCATATGGAAATTTTGCTAACCCATGAAGCTCATCTTGCAACAGAGGTTGTCTAATTGTACAATGTACGATTGTGTTTCTAACAGTTCAAATGGAAGCATTGAGGCAGTTTCTATATATGTCAGGGATTTTTTTGTTGCATCATAGACAATCTATTGTACCATCATTTATGAAAGCAGAGGTGGAAGCATGAGTCTTACATTTGGCACATACAGGCTCGAACGAGGTCGAGTACACATTTGATGCAACCAAAACACCCTCAACCTTGGCACATGAGCATAGTAGTTAATATATTGAACAATATAATATACAATTTCACAACAACAACAAAAATGTAGAAAATTGGTCAAGGAAAAGTGTGGAAGGAATTGTAGATGCATACGCACAAAAGTGTTGGAGCTAGTTAGGTTCTTGAGATCCTGTACTATGTTTGTTCGCAATTCTGTGGCAAATGTTGCTTGGGTTGTGCGAAAGATCCTTTCCTTAACATCTCTTTTCTTTGTTATATTTTTGAAGAGCATAAGTGGAAGTTTCCATTTATGCAATTGTTGTTCCATTGAGGAAAACAAATTTGAATAGGTGTCGAACAATTGCAGCTGCAACATGGAACAATGTAATAGTTGTGTAACATAACTAAGATATATGAACATGTGAAAGTAAAGGAAAAAACTGGATACAGAGAATGATACCATTGCCTTGTTGTTGTCTGACTCTCCATCTTTTATATGGAGAATGTGTTGCGAGCCAAGTTTTCTCGTGAGTGTCAAAACTGCACCAATGGTTTCGATTGCGTAAGTGGCATTGCTCTGTGCAAGTTGGTTGATTGTTGTGTCCGGTATGAAACAATATTCTGAACAAATTGCGGGATTTTTTTCCACAATACTTGTTTCATTGAGCGATGTAATCCGATCACAATCACCACGGTCATATACTGTTTTTGGCAATATATTAAAATTTGTAATGGATATCCCATTACCTGGCAAGATCTTTTCTGCATGTTTCTGGACAAGTTGTGTAGGGATAGTCTGTGTGACTGTCATCATGGCTTCCTTGTCTTTCATGTTAGCATGCACAATGCATCTAGTTTTGTTTTCCTTGTCCAAGTAGGTGCTATAAATGACCATTATGTCCTCGAAAAACAGTTGTCCAGTTTCGCAGTTGTTCAAGCCGTCTATCAATAGTATATTGGGTGTTATAAGTTTAGACCCGATGACATTTTTTGAACAGGGAAAGTAATGTGAATGGTGGACTACATTATTTTTTTTTCTTTTTTTTCCCGGCATAAATGTACACATAGACACACAACTTGGATGAAGTATGCATGCCAAAGTTTTGTAACCAGACCTCTTAGTCTCTGGAACTTTCAGTATGTTCGATGTTTCACTTGCACTCGTCGATACTTCTTGTGAAATGCAAAGTATGTGTTGTAGATGACATCATCATATTTATCATGGCATAAATGAATAAATAGCTCAGGATATTTGTTTGGTAAACATATCAAGAGCACAATGTATGAATATTTACCTTTGGCCTTGTCATTCTGTTGATGTTTGCGATGATTGACTTCTCATGCCCATGTCACTAGTCCAACATTTTCTGATGCAAGCATGTGTACATGAACATTAGAAAGACTGAATAGGCATATGCATTGTATACTGTCCATAATTGTTCTAAATGTCACATACAAACTCAAAGGAGATGGAATATGAAATAGGGTGTCAAGGGATACTCAGGAAACATGAGGACCCAACGGTCAAATTGTATGCCTCGAAATTTTTTACTGCAAAAATGTGTAACACGGAACTGGGTATGATGGGGGAGTCCGATGACCAATCTATATATCGTGGAACCCTCGAAGCTAGAGGAAACATTTTGATCCCGCCAACTGTCAATCGGACTAATGATATAGAAGCATGAGTATAAATGTGAACCCACGAGTCCACCAACCTACGCACCTAGACATTTTCGGAAAAAAACGACTAAGAAAATCAACCAGAAAGCGAAAGTAGAAGGGAAAAAGAAAGGGGAATTCAGTTAAGTATAGAAGAGGGAAAAAACAGACAATAGAGAGTGGGAAAATAGAAATGGGGAGGGAAATGTTCGAAACTGGGAAGTCTCAACAAAAGCCCATTGTTGCCAAGTCATCATTTTCTAGTCCAATATTTTATCCACCTACTCGTTTTGTGTGGATTTACCATCACAATTGGCATACCTTTTCAAAGATTGTACTTCAACTTCCTCTGTTGTGGCATATAAGATTTCGTGCCCTTGTCCAACTAATCTGTTTCTTTCAATGTAGCAATGCAGAAAAAATAGTGGACATGAAGGTAAGTGGGTATGTAGAAAGACATGTAAAAAATAAATAGATTTCTATGTATTTCAATGTAGCAGCGCAAAGAATACAATTGAAATCAAGAGAAGTTATTATATAGGAAGATACGTGGTATCTACATACAATAAATTAGGTACAAAGCAGTAGAAAAAATATACAGACAATAAATGAAATACAAACCAATGGAATATGCAATAAGAGTAGAAGCATGCACCTTTGTATCTCCTCTTATACATTTATGGTAAAAGGTCCTTGGTCTTCTCCAATTATTTTGTTTGTTTCAATGTGGGAATGCACAAAATACAATGAACATGAATGTAAGCTGGTATGCAAGGGAAAAAAAGTAATATGTATGTACAGTAAATGAGAAGCAAAGGAATAGAATAAAACAGAGTTAGAAGCATGAACCTTTATTTTTCTTGATCCATGGTTGTGATTATATAGAGTTTTTCCTAGCCAAAATATATTACAAGACATAAAATATTAAGAAGTTGGATGGTTGTAGTTGAATGATTTGGTTTGTGCAACAAAGTATCCAGATATTCTTTGAGACATGGAAATATAATTTTGTAATATCTTTGATGTATATTTCATAATTCAAGTAGAAGACAAATTGCATCGTGGTAAGACTAGTTTGTGTACAAGATAAAGAGGTTGTATTGTGATATGGGCAAATTTCACCATATATGGTCAATAAGTGTGTTTTGTACATGTTTTATCTTAACCAAAAGAAAGCAGACATTGTAATTGCACATGTAGTTTTCCAATTGTTTGGTTATGGCACCATTTTGTAGCATGTCAACACTAAAGTATCCTAGAATGATAATGATTTCATCAAGATGTAAATGGTGCGATGCATTTGAAAAAACATTCATTATGTTAGAAATGTTGCACACAGAGCGGCATATAGATTGAATATTGCAATTTGCAATCCACATAATACTGCTCTTGCTAGCACCATATCAACATCGTTTTTCTTCTACAAGATTATTTTGCAAAGGCATGTAGGTATGGTTCAGAGTTTGGAGAAAAATTTGGAGCAAAATTTAAGAGTGGGAGGGAAAGATATGCCAAGTTTGTGCAATTTTGGTGCATCCTAGGCATCGTTGTACCATATGTAGCCCTTCTATACCTACCTGTAGTTTTCTTCTACAAGAACATCCTACAAAGGCAACAAGATTGACATCATATTTTTCATGAGAATGACATGGGTTCGATTCCCGTACGTGATAGGCGTTAGATTTCCACTTCGTCACACACAACAAAGGATCAATATTTGCAATGCTAGAAAAAATGACAGTCGGAGTTGTGCACACAACATTGGCATGCACATGGTGCAGAGCCTCGAGAAAAAATCGGAGGAAAATTTAAGAGCAAGAGAAAAAGATATGCCAACCTCTATGGAAATTCTGCAGGATAAGAATGATGAATAAATACTTACATATTCTTACTTGCAAAATGCCAACAACGAATACGAATGAAAGTATGCTATTGAAACTTACTCGTTAACGATGAATGACAGAACCATAGGTCTACTTGCGGGTGCAGGACTTGAACCCTGGAAAGTGAAAAAAAAACAACTCCAACTGTCGATACAGGACCCCAAACTTGCAAAGTCGAAGCAAACAAAAACAAGAAACAAGCAACAAACCAATGAGCAAGCACCAATTGGTCAAACTGCAAGTGAAAGACATCAAACTTGCAAATTTGAACCAAACAACAACAAGAAACAACCGATGAACCAATGAACCAATGAACAAGAAACAACCAGTGAACCAACAAACAATATATGTATCTTCAATGATGCCAAATTGCATTCCAAGCATAGAAGAAATATGAAACATATGATGGCCATGCAAGTGGAAATACTTAAACATTCTTACATGCAAACTGCAAATAGTAAACATAAAAGAACGAATATGAATGAAACTATGGTATCAAAACTTACTCAGCAACGATGAATGACATAAGCACAAGTCGAATTGTGGTTGCAGGACTTGAGCCCTACAAAGTGAAGAAACAACTCCAACTGCGGGTGCAGGACCCCAAACTTTGCAAAGTTGAAGAAAACAAAAGAAAGCAACAAGCACCAACAGGTCCAACTACAGGTATAGGACCTCAACCTTGCAAAGTCGAACCAAACAACAACAAGCAACAACCGACGAACCAACGAACCAACGAACAAGAAGAAACCATCAAACCGGTAAACAATATATGTATCTTCAATGATGAATAAATTGCATTCCAAGCATAGAAGAAGTATGAAACATATGATGGCTATGCGAGTGGTGGTGGACAACAATATTGTCCAAATTCACTGCAACATTGTATGGAAAAATTCGAGGAAAAATGTACTGTGAGAAGCCTATGCAAGTAAACATTTAAGGTTGTCAGGCATGTTTAAGGGCCTCGCGCTATGAAAACATTTAAGTTGTTAGGCCTATTTAAGGGCCTTGTGCTATGTAAACATTTAAGTTGTTAGGCCTATTCAAGTACCTCAAAAAGAGTGTCAATTCTCAAAACTTTCGGTATGTAAACATTTCAATACAAATAGAAATAATAAAAACATTAAATAAAAAAGATGGTCGATTCTCAGAACTTTTGGTATGTAAGCATTTCAATAAAAATTAAAAAATTAAAAAAGAGTGTCGATGATCAAAACTTTGGATATCTAAATATTTACAACATTGGGAATAGCGAAGCTGACAATAAGACTTCCAATCTATTCTCCAATGAGATGATGACATATAAGTTTTTTTTTATTATATAAAAAATATTGTTTTTAGTTCTATAGTTCGAACAATAGACATGATGCGAAAATTTATAGTCAAAGGGCATATTAATATGAAGTCAACGAATTATCGATCACTATAGTCCCTCTACACCTTCAGCAGGGACTAATAAGTGTGAAGTTGACTATTCAAACTCATGAGAAATTGGTTATAAGTGATTGATGTTCATGGGAGAATTACTATGTTAAATGGCTTGAACATTAAATACTCCACAGAGCAATTTTAGGTTAGAAAAGGTTGCCAATCTCTTTGTTCTTTGTTAGTTTTTCATGTTTTGTAGAACTCTTAGAATTTTAGACATATATTATAGGATTTATAATTTCAAAGGAGTCTTTTTTTTTGTGTGTGTATAAGGACGTGTAAGATTTATAATTTCAAAGGAGTCTTTTTTTTTTTGTGTGTGTATAAGGATGCACAACTATTTTGTGTTACTTTCATATAGAAAAGATGATATATATGGATTGTATAACAAGTAATTGCAATTTTTGGGAACATAGTAAGAATGCAACACATGTTGTAGCAACTGCTATAGTTTTTTTAATACAAAGTTGCCTAGTTATTGTAAAAAAAATAAATATATACTATGAAATCCAACTACATGCTTAAATAAAAGTATCATATGAACCAAAAACACTCTATGATTAATGAAAATTTCTAACAAATTATTTTACCTAAAATGCTTAGTGAGTAATGGAATCATGAGGAGCATGATTTGCCTTTAATTTAATTGTATCCACTCTTGTGTCTTTATTTGTGGAAGCTCCCACTTGACTCGAAGGCACTATAAAAGAGAGTTATTTGATAATGTTTCAAATAGTCCTATTTGTCTAATAATTTGATGAAATATGATGATGAAAATCACAATTTCAATAATGAACTTTTGCAATTTTGCAAATATTAATATTATAAATAGATTTTTAGATTTCAATTTCATTGGATCAACTTCATATTGAAATTTTAGTATTCTAAACTTGTAATTCCAAAATTATGTCATATATCATGTCAAATTTATAAGGAAATACACTTGAAAACATGGTTTGTTTGCTACACAATTACTTTAGTCCACCTAGAAGTAATGTTTTCTTGAGGCATAAAATTGGATTTGAAGTTGAGGAAAAACACTAGAAAACATGGTGGACGATCTCCCAAATATGACGTGGTGGCTAGACGCTATATAATGTCACATCTAGTGATGGATGAATGCCATGTGTTGAGATGAAAAACACCTATGGAGTGGTAGGGCCCAAAGTGACGTGTAATCCCGACGTTACTTCAGGACTTCAGGATGCTTGGATGGAAATCTCCTAAAGTCACTTTCTCCTGGTTGACGTGGCAGTCTCTCGTTAACTTCAGGACTTCGGGCCTTTAGTTCATACTACTACAAAGATCAACGGTTCTTAATAATTTGAGATCAACAGTCCAAAATTACTTCAGGAGTTTAGGCTTCGTGCCTTTTCAATGCATAACTCTTACAATCCTTTGGAGCATCGTATCTCCAAAGTGAGAGATCTGCCTCCATGTGTCCTCTTGTCTTGGATGACCGAGATTCACTTCAGGAGTTTGGGCTTCAATATTTTTCTTCTATTTGCTCGCACATTCCTCTGAAGTGTCATATATCCAAAGTGTTAGATCCATCGATGTGCATACTCAACCTTCAATGGCTTAGATTTACTTCGGGAATTCAAGCCTTTGGGAGTCCTTTACTCACTCAACTTCTGCTTTCTTCCTCCCGGAGTATGAGATCACCGGACACGTGTCCCTTTCTTGAATATTAACGACCAAAAGCGATTGCGGGCTCACCACTTGCACATAATTTAATTTCCTCCCTAATCCCCGCAATGTGAAGATTCACGTTCGTAGTGGGATTGATATGCACCATTGATCTGTTGATCCAGCAAGATCAACTATCCTGAGCAATTACGGGCTCACAACTTGTAGAAAATTTAATTTTCTTTCCGTTCCCCACAATGCCTCCCCATCGTCAATCTCTCTCTAATGAGATCTAATGGTCGAGACTTAATCTCTGCTTGATCTGACGACTGATCTTTCTCTCGCTCAGATATTACGGCTGAAAATTGAACCCATTTTTTTGCTTGTATTTCAAGATCGTAATGGACTACTCTAAATGCTGCATTTCACTCATGGTTTTTTCCCTATGAAAACAAAGGACTTGGTCGGCCTGCAAAAACTACATATGACTCATGACAACTTCATGTGATAACATTGGATCCACAAGAGATGGCATGCTCCCTGTGAGCTGCCAAGAACAAACAGTTTCAGTGTCTTATCTTAGGGCTATGGGGTCACTTATTCAAACATAAAGTAAAAATAAAAAGTGATATTTACAATGAATGGAAATCCAATCATGGCTTAAGAAAAAAATTTCTTCATAAAGCACCCATTGCCAGGGCTACCAAAAACTTCAGAATCCTCCAAGTTTTGCAATTTATAAGTGTTATTTGGAAATATCTCAGAAATATTGAACGAACCAATCCATAAGGCTTCAAATTTACCATGTTTTCCTTTGTCTTGCTTGGGTGCATCCCACTTGAGCACTAGATCTCCCAGCTGGAAACATTCTTTTCTTACCTTTTTGTCAAAATCTCATTTGATCTTTTGTTGATGGTCATGTTCTTTTCCAAGTAGTTGCTCCCTATTCTGTTGTATTTCTACCAGCTGTTGTATCCTCCTCACCATATCATTAGGTTCTCCTTGGTAGCCCTGGAGTAATTTTTCCACAGGCAAGGTGAGATGAGTAGGAAAGATAGCCTCAACCCCATATACAAGCTAAAAAGGGGAAACACCAAGTGACCTCTTTGTTGTAACTCTATTAGCCCATAAGGAAAATTTTAGCTTTGAGTCCCATGCTTTCTTATTGTCTTCTAACAATTTCTTGATGACATTTATGATGCTCTTGTTAGAGGACTCTACCAAAACATTTCCTTGGGGGTAGTAAGGAGTAGAATGGGCTAATGTAATCCCATACTTTTCACAGAACTTGATCAACGGTTCATATTTGAAGGAAGCAACATTGTTAGTAACAATCCTTCTTGGACAACCAAATCTTGACATGATATCCTCTACAAAACTAATGATTACCTTGTGGGAGGAATTCCTTGGAGGAATGGATTTTATCCACTTAGTAAAGTAACCAGTAGAAATCAAAACCACCTACGCTGACCACTTGAAGCTGGATGGATTTCCCCAATGAAGTCAAGACCCCACTGTTGAAAAGGTCCAGAAGTCACCACAGGCCTCAGAGGCAAAGATTTGAGTTGCTTTCCAATTTTTTTTTGGCATTTGAAATAAGCTCTAATCTTTTCACAAACATTAGTAACAAGGCTAGGCAAGAAATACCCAGCTTTGAGGATCTTATAGGCTGTGGTTCTCCAAAAATTATGTCCCTCACATAAACTGTCATGAAAGTCAGTTATGGCCCTTTGAGCTTCCTGTGGATCTAAACATCTCAAAATAACTCCTAGAGGATCTTTTCTATGCAATATTTGATCAACGAGACAATATTTGATTTCCTTAAGATTCAAAGATCTCACTTTGTTCTTGTCCAAACCATCAGGGGGCTGCAACTTCTATAGAAAATATATGATGTCTTTATACCAAGTGCATTCTGCCAAATTTGGGCTGGCATGAGAGATTTTATCAGCAAACTCAACTTGTTGATTCTATGATTTTATGATCATGAAATTAACCCCTAAATATTTGCAATTTGATTCATCCAACAACCTAGCTAAACCTTGGCCTTTCACTAGTTTAGTGGGCTTCACTTCAATTTCAAATTCCAGAATTTTAGCAATCCATTTTCTCCTTTTCCCATCTATGTCAAGCTGGATGAGTATCTCTATCACTGAGGATGAAGGGACCTATGCAACAAAACTTGAGTGCAAATCATATATTTTGAAATATTTGAGGACTTTGACCAAAGAAAAAGCCTACATTTCCATGATATCATATCTCATTGCTGCATCCCTCAATGCTCCGCTGAAAAAGGAAATAGGATGCTCTAACCCCTCTGTATTTTTCTGCAACAAAACAACAACCAATGTGTCAAATGAGGAAAAGGAAAATATCAAAAACTCCTTGGAATAGTCAGGGTTGATGAGCACATGTGCTTCGGTCAAGGCCTTTTTGATCTGATCAAAATATTCTCAAGCCTCAATAGTCCATTTCACCTCATACCCTTTCCTAAGCATGGATGTAATGTACTTCACTAATTCAGCAAAGTAATGTTGGCAAATGTTTAACAGATAGCGTATGCTTGTCATTAATGGAAAGTACAACAGTGAAGATGATAGGCCAACAGAAGACAAGTTCAGAGAGGTGAATGATCGAAAGCAGTGAATCATCGAACGCAGCGAGAGCCGTTGGATTTGGTGCAGGGTTGCCGACAGTCATCGGATCTGCAGAAGTTGCATGGAGGATAAGTCCCCGTGAACAAGAGGAAAGAAGTCCCGACAGGCATCGGGATATCGACCATCGGGAAATCAGAGTTCTCGAGGTCGTGTGCATTAGGACAGCAGCAGTCGCGAAATCCCGACAGGATCTGGACCGTCCATTCATGTGGACACGTGGCAGCGATTGAGCGCCACCGGGAGAAGCTCGACAGGAGGGCTTCATCAGCTAATCGAGAATCGGAGTTTCATGAGTCCCGTGAACTATTACAACAGAAACCCCGAAATCCCGACTGAACCTGAACCGTCAGATCAACATGTGATCTAGACCATCGATCCAACTCATGACAGCAGACCACGTCAGCTAGGGACACGTGGCATAACCAGGTAATGACAGGTGTCAGGCAGATTCAACACTTCAGGCACATGTAAGTCACGAATCAGAGTGACACGTGGCATTATTTAACACGTGTCAAACCACGTGTGACGTCAGCAGAGTATCGGGGATCGGGACTTTGAAATGACAAAGTCACTTGACATCAGGAATGTTGATTTCGCGATATCGCGATGTAATCTGAGCCGTCAGATTAAGGTTAAATCTGAACCGTTGATTCCAGTCAATGGAGATGCGTCAGGGATCGGGACTTTTAAATGACAAAGTCACTTGACATTAGGAATGTGAATTTCGCGATATGCGATATCGCGATTTAATCGCAGCCGTCAAATCAAAGTTTTGTTCTGGACTGTTGATCCAGCTTCATCTCGGAGTTTCGCGACTCGCGACATGGAGAGGCAAGAAACTCTATTGAAGGAATCGCAAGATGCGAGTTCACAATGAGATCTAGACCGTAGAATCATCGAGATCGTGGACCGTTGATCTCAGCTCCATCTCGGAGTTTCGTGGATCTCGACTTGGAGAGTCGAGATGATTCATCTCCAGATTCACGAGATGCGAGATAACGAGTTAATCATGGACCGTTGGATCAAGAGGACACGTGGAAAAAGATCATCATGTTGCTGACTGGAAATTCAAAGGATTCACGAGATGCGAGGTCGCGAGTTAATCAAGGACCGTTGGATCAAGAGTACGCGTGGTGAAAGATCAGAGCACCATAAAGCTCCATCTCGGAGTCTCGCCTATCGGGACTTGGAGTGAAGAAAATCTCCATCTTAGGATCAGCGAGATGCGAGATCACAAAATGATCCTGACCGTCAATACATAAAAAATGTGGACCATTGATCTGAGCTCCATCTTTGAGTCTCGCCTATCGCGACTTGGAGTGACGAGAAACTCCAGCGAATAAATAGCGAGATGCGAGATCACGATAAGATCCTGACCGTCAATACACCAAAAGATGTGGACCGTTGATCTGAGCTCGACTATCACAGAGAAGACGAAGAGTCTCAACTGCCAGAGAGGCAGAGGAATCTCAGCATAACCTCCAGTAATGCTGAACGTGCGGGGCGAACCACCAGAGAAGCTGAAGAGTCACGATGATGATCAAATAGAGCACTCGAGAGGTGGAGGATAATGACGCAGAGTTTGCATGCAGAGGGATGGCGAACATTGCATGCACAAGGTGCATAGAAGTTATAAATACACGGTACAGAGAAGAGATGGGATTGCTGTTGTTATTCGAGTGATGATAGTTATTGATGTGGAAAGTGATTCATGTGTGAAGAAGGAAGATAGTGCAGCAGCTGAATTGAACTGAAGAGGAACTGTGCAGTGAATGGACATGGCGCACAGAGGATAAAACGCAGAAGAACAGACAGCGCAAGTGAGATGTGCAGAAAGGCAGTGTGGTAGAAAGAGCAACGAGATGCAACAGAACAGTGATAAGTCGGGTAAGCCACTATTGAACATTATATCACTGTAATAAGTTTCAAAAGCAAAGATTTATATTTTAGGGTGGTTGAGAGGTGCTAGGGAGGACTGTTGTCCTCAGAGGTTCAAGTGGGTGCTTGAACATAGGGAGTTGGTGCTAGAAAAACCAGGGAGTTGGTGCTTCCCTCTAGTTGATGCTAGAGAAACCAGGGAGTTGGTGCTTCCTTCTAGTTGATGCTAGAGAAACCAGGGAGTTGGTGCTTCCTTCTAGTTGGTGCTAGAGAAAACAGAGAGTTGGTGCTCTCAGCAAGTTGCAGCTTGCAAAGCTGAGGTTATAGCCTCATTATGAGTTGGTGCTTATATGTATGATACTGTAAAGAATGTAACCATTACTTATCATATAAAAGAAAAGAGGTTTTTACCCTGCATGGGTTTCCTCGAGAAATATCTGTCTCTGTGTTTCTCATATATGTGAATGATGCTGAAAGTGCCATTGTTTATTTCCCTACATTATTGTGATTATCATTCAGTGTCTCTACAAAGATTTTAAAAGAACCATAATTGTTTAAGCACAGAAACAACTGATTCACCCCCCCCTCTCAGTTATCCAATAATTGGTATCAGAGTTGGCCCCTTTTATCTAAGGGTAGATCCTAGAGCTTAAACATGTCAAGCCATGAAGGAAATTCAACCAATAAGGCCCCTCTGTTCAATGGAACAAACTTTACCTTCTGGAAAGTTAGAATGAGAACCTA
>ML801406.1:174373-190307 GCA_009831015.1 Picea engelmannii | reverse complement strand
GGCCGCGTTGGCTGGGGCCGTGGATGTTTCCCCGTAGGGGTTTTACCACGTGAAAACATCGGTGTGTTGATCTTTGATCTGGTTATGTGAGTGGTTACTGAAGGTGTTCGTCCTCTGTTGGAATACCTGTGTTCTCGAACAATTATTTGGTCTTCTGAAATTACCTCTATTATCAACATTATGTGTGTTCCTATAGTTTTGTTTTCCTTCAAGTTTCAACTTCTCCATTTCAACAGAAAGTGATTTTACCAATTTTGTAAGATCATCAACTTGAGGGTGGACAATAGAGGATTCTGAGGTTGAAGCTTCCGCCCTACCTTTCCTCCTATCTCTATCAGATTTTCCCCTAAGCTTTTCAACTTCCAATATGTTAGATTCTACTTCCAAAGCTACATCTTTCATATGAGCTAGAGAGGTATATCTTCTTTCTCTCAACATGAGGAAAAACTCAGGGTCAAAAGCACTAGCATAGGTTTATGTAGCCTTTATTTCAGTGGGAATCTTGTTGTACATTCTATTAAATCTTTTTGAGAAATCCGAAATAGATTCCCCCTCTTTCCTCTTAAGTGACCCAAATTATGTAATATAATAAAGGAAATCCTTTTTGATCCCCCCAATTCCTCAATAAAGCATCATCCAAAGCTTCAATCCTAGAAATAGATCAAGGAGTCAAACCCCTAAACCACTTTCTACCCTCACCATCAAGGCTCTGTACAAATACCCTCATCCATACATCTTCATTCTCAATGCTAATATTATCTACATAACCATAAAAATATGCAAGGTGTTACTCTGCAGTTATGTCTTCCTCCCCCGTGAACTTGGG
Source organism: Picea engelmannii (assembly GCA_009831015.1). Lineage (NCBI taxonomy): Eukaryota > Viridiplantae > Streptophyta > Pinopsida > Pinales > Pinaceae > Picea > Picea engelmannii. The sequence goes on along the minus strand of ML801406.1, from coordinate 189,481 downwards.
CATGTAATTAAGGTAGTCTCCAATTGGGAGAGCATTCACAGGCTGAGGTAAAATTAGAGGGGCATACCTACTAGCCACTATGGCATCCATCCTATTTCTAGGAAGATTAGAAAATGTCGTTGGGTTGTGAACTGTAGGAGAACAAGGGGGAGATGGAGTTTTGATAGATACAAATTCAACTTGGATTTTTGGAGAAAGAGAAAGCGTTTGTGTCTTGGAGGAAGATGGTATACGGCCCAAGGGAAAAGAGTTTTCCTCTTCTTGAGTCACAACAACTTTGATAGGAGGAGGAGGAGTAGGAAGACCCAAAGTAGGAAAATTTTCAAGATTCTCAAGTATGAACCAACTTACAACATTAGGTGAAGCAAGGGCTTCAAAATTTTCTTCTCTCAAATTGGGGCTAAAAGAAGAGTATTCAATAGGAAAATTTTCAAAATCCAAACTTTTAGAAACTTCAACATAAGGTAAAAGAGAAGAATTGGATATGGATAATGGAGTTTTAAAAGTAGAATCATGTGAAAGACCAGGAGTACCTGGTAAAATACATTAATAGCCTTCTTGAGAAGCATTTCCTTTCTTGATAATATTCTCTGGGTCAGCTTCAAGTGTTTCCAGAGGTAGATGTGGGGTAGACCTCATGTGTCTGCCTTTGGGAGACACAACTAAAATAGTGAATTCGCCAAGTGCAAGATGCAATCTTTAATGTATTGAATTCTAATGCACCTTCAAAATCAAGATGCTTTGTCATTCAATCCCAAGGAAATGTATTCAATTCATTCCCCGACAACGACGCCAAGAATGTCATCACTGAGAGTCACCCTCAGATTACAAGAGGATACTCCTAGTACCCATCAAAAGGTTTGTGGATGTGAATTAATGATGAAAGGTGAAATGGACAAAACTTAGCATAAAAATGCTTTAACACATAAAAACTGGACTGGCATGCATAAGAAAATGAGGTTTTGATTAACTTCAGTTAGTGGTTTAAGTATAAAGTTGAGTAGAAGGAAAACTTAGTGAGGAAGGTGGATAGGTCTAGTGTAAGCATCAAGCCTCCAAGAAGCCAGGAGAAGAAAAACTCAGTCACAAGAACCTCTTGAGCTTAAAGTTTAAAACATTGAAAAACATTCATAGTAGCATTATAATCAAATATCCATTATAACACAACCACAAAATCTCATATGGATCATCCAATCATGAGCATTTCAGAGTAAGAGGAAATAGGATGATGAAAGTAAATTGACTTCTATTAAATAAAATTTCTCAAGTCCCATACATAACTAGAGAACAACTCTGCTTAGTTAAAATATTACAAAAAAGGGGAGCTCTGCTCAACCATATGACCCTCTTAAATCATTCATCTAATGTATTTATAATCAATACAGTAGTTGGTGTCTTCTCTTGGCTGTCCTATTCCTTCTGTCAGAAGGAAAATCTAGTCAGTATGGGCGTGCAAGAGAAATTTCCCTATGTGGTACTTCGGGCTGACAACTTTCTGTCTCCTCGGCCAGACCCTCTATGCTTCCATTTAAGGGGTGAATTCGACAGTTCAACCACCAATCCTTCTTTAATTAACTGATTTCTTCTTGGGATCAAGATGTGGAAAAACTGCCCTCTATGATACTTCGGGTTGACATTTTTCTGTCTCCTCAGCCAGACCCTCCATGCTTTCATTTAAGGGGGTAGTTGATTATTCTCTTTCCTCTAGTGATAGACTGGTCGCGGTTTGCTAACGCTTTTCTTCTTCTCCTTGCAATGCTCCTTTGATGATTTGGCTTAACGCCCAATTTATGCTTCCATGTGTTGATCTCAGATTGGACCCCATATAAGCACGCGATTATGGGAGTTGTCGAGGGCAGGTTGGGTCCACACTGCTTCGGTCCCCTCAATCCACCACAAACTGCCACATACCTATTTCACTATACCATGTTTCGATTGTGGGACCGCTCTAGAATTTTAATGTTCGAACATGTTTCTTCCCTGCAATGAAGTGTGGTCGTCGATCTAATGCAAATCCACGATCTAGGAAACAATGTTATTTTAACGCCCTCGTTAAAATTTATGCATCTTCCAACTCCATAATCCTTTTAAACCATGCTTAGAGATGGAGCCAATTTTGGTGCTTGAGAGTTGTGAATGTCGAGCAAGAATATCTCTCAGAGGATGATCTCCTGAATCTGACGTGGTGGCCTGAACCTATATAATGTCACAGCTAGTAATGGATGAGTTCCATGTGTTGAGCTGAAAAATAGCCAGTGGAGTGGTAGGGTCTGAAGCGATGTGTCAACTTGACGTTACCTCGGGACTTCAACTCTTCGGGACTTCAGGATGCTTGGATGGAAATCTCCTGAAGTCACTTTCTCCTGGTTGACATAGAAGCCTCTCGTTAACTTCGGGACTTTGGGCCTTCAAGTGATACTGCTGCAAATATCAACTGTTCTTGTTGGTTTGAGATCAACGGTCCACAATTACTTTGGGAGTTCAGGCTTTGGGCCTTTTCAATGCATAGATATTACAATCCTCTGGAGCATCATATCTCCTAAGTGAGAGATCTTCCTCCACATGTCCTCTTATTTTGGACGACCGAGATTCACTTTGGGCGTTCGAGCTTCAAGAGTTTTCTTTTGTTTGCTCATGCAATCCTCCGAAGTGTTATATTTTTCGACGCGCGTCCTCAGTGTTCAATGGCTCAGATTTACTTCGGGACTTCGAGCCTTTGGGATTCCTTTACTCAATAAAATTATGATTGCTTCCTCCTAGAGTGTGAGATCATCGGACACATGTCCCTTGCTTGAATATCAATGACCACAAGAGATTGTGGGCTCACCACTTGCACAAACTTTAATTTCCTCCACGATCTCCGCAATGTGAAGATGCTCATTCATAGCGGGATCGATATGCACCATTGATCTATTGATCCAACAAGATCAATGATCCTGAGCGATTGCAGGCCGACAACTTACATAAACTTTAATTTTCTTTCCGATCCCCACAATGCCTCCCCACCATCGATCTCTCTCCAATGAGATCTGATGGTCGAAACTTAATCTTTGCTTGATCTAACGGTTGATCTTTCTCTCACTCAGATCTTACTGCTGAAAATTGAACTCGTTTGTTTGCTTGTATTTCAAGCTCGTAATGGACTGCTCTGAATGTTGCACTTCTCTCATGGATTTTTCCCTGTGCAAACAAAGGACTTGGTCGGCCTGCAAAAAATACATATGACTCATGACAACTTCATGGGATAACAAAAGGGTTTTTCCAAAAACCCCAACGAAAAATGCGGGCTACAAGAGCACTCAATAAGATATCAAATAATAATTCCAAGGGGAAGGGTTTCTCCTCTATTTATCCTTCCTTTGGACCTTCTAGATATTTCCCCCATTTTGACCAACTCAAATCTTCACTTTATTCCCCCTCCAATTCCATTTAAATATAATTGTTTATTTTATTTAATGTCACTTTTAGGGTTTGGCAATCTTTTTACCTAGTGAAACCTCCTTGACTCCCTTTTTCCTTGTTGACTATATCTTACGGGATTCATATAGGATATTGAGTCACCCCCTCATCACGATCACTTGGAATGGGATATTGCAGTCCTCCCTTCCCAATATTGCTTGTCCTCAAGGAATTCTAGATCAGGGTGCTGTAAAATATGCTCCCCTTCCCAGGTAGCATCTTTTGCAGGCAATCCTCTCCATACAACCAAATACTCTTGAATGACCCTATTCCTAAGTATTTGTTCCTTGACATCAACTATCCTCTCAGGATATAAAACCAATTATCCTTCTTCATCTAGTGGAAGGATATCCGTTGAATCAGTGACCTGTTGTCCCAATTCCTTCTTAAGGCAGGATACATGGAAGGTATTGTGGATCTTGTTTCCCTCTAGTAGCTCCATCTCCTATGCCATTTACCAAACTCCCCTGATCACTTCATAGGGATCAAAAAGTGGGGCTTGAGCTTCTCTGCACCACTCTTCTTTAGTGACAATTGTTTGTATGACTGCAATCAGAGAAAGACAAGATCTCCAACCTCAAAGCTGTGTTCTACCCTGTGTATGTCTGCATACATTTTTTGTTGATTATGAGAAACCTACAAATTCTCCTTCATGAATCTTAATATGTCTTGGATTTCCTATAACCAATCCTTTTCCTTAGGATCTCTTCTCTCTCCAAATGAAAAATACATAAAATACAAAGCATCATATCCATACAATGCCCTGAATGGGCTCATCCCAATGGACATGTGATGAGTGGTGTTCTAGCAATGCTCATCGATATGAAACCATTTTATCCATTTTGGTTTCTTCCATAAAACATAGTTCCTTAGGTACCCCTCAACCCATTTATTTACTATCTCGGTATGCTTGTCTGTCTGGGGATGATAGATAGTACTAGGTGTCAACTCTGTCCCAAATAACATGAACAACTCCTACCAAAATGCACTGAGAAATATTCTATCCTAGTCATTGACTACGTTCCTCGGTAGGCCATGGAGTCTGAACACCTCCATGAAGAATAGATATGTTACCTGAGATGCATTGTACTCTATAGGAATAAAAAATAAGTGTGCATATTTAGTCAACCTGTCCACCACCACATAAATACAATCCTTTCCCTACACCTTTGGTAATCTTGTGATGAATTCCATGGAGATGATTTCCCATTTATATTATGGGACCGGTAAGGGTTGAAGTATTCCTGGAGAATAGGTGAACTCTGACTTGTTCTGCTAGAAAGTCATGCATTCCCTCACATGATGAATTACATCCTCTTTGAGACCCTTCCATGAGAATATCTCCCTAACCTACCTGTAGGTCTTCAGGTACCCCTAGTGCCCTGCCAACGGTGCATCATGTGCTACCCTCAAAATATTATCTTTGAGTGTGGACTCAGGGACAAGATAGATCATGTCTTTGTATTATATGATGTCATCCACTACCTTGTACATTTCATCCTGGACATTGCTCTCCATCAGCCCACAAGAGAAGGTATTCTTGGAGTATTCCACCAAGAGAATGGACTTCCAGACTATTGAGATATATGTCATAGAGAAGGATACAGGTCTCCTGCATAAGGAAACGACAACTATATTATTATTCCATTTACATATTCAATGTTGAAATCATATGCATGTACCTTTCTCACCCATTTATGCTTTTCAGGTCCCGCTACTCTAAAAAGTATCTCAAGTTGTCGTGCTCAGTCCTAACCACAAATCATCCTCCCACCAGGTATTATCTAAACTTGGACAAGGAATGCATGATGGAAAAGGATAGAGCCTCTCTAGTTCCCTTAGTTTTATGCTCTCGAAAGTTATTGGGTGTTTTTTTTGCATCAATACTGCTCCTATCCCTTTTCTGGATGCATCACATTCTAGTAAAAAAGGTTGTGTGAAATATGGGAGTGATAAAATTGGGCAGTTTCTCATCACCTTCTTCATATCATCTAATTTTTTATGTGATTCCTCCGACCATTTGAACGCTCCCTTATTGGTGAAATCTGTCAAGGGTGCACATAGTTGTGAAAATCCCTTTATGAAGTGCACATAATAACCACATATCCCAAATAATCCTCACAACTCTGTGATTGACCTAGGGTGGGGAAGTCTAGGATCATATAGATATTCTCCTAATACACCTTCACTCCCTGGACACCAATCACATGCCCTAGATATAGGATCTATGACAACCCAAATTCACAATTTTCCCTCTTGGAAAAAAGTTTCTGCTCCTTCATAATGGCGAGAATCTCATCCACATGCCACAAATGTTCCTCCCAAGTCTTGTTGTAGATCAAAATATAGTCAAATAACACGAGTAGAAACTTCCTCAAGTGTTTGTTAAAGATATGGTTCATACATGACTCGAAGGTAGTTGGTGAATTGGTCAACCCGAAGGGAATGAATACAAACTCATAATGGTCATAGTGACATCTTAATTTTGTCTTATGGATGTCCTCTTCTCTCACCCTAATCTAGTGGTACCCCGATCGAAGATCAATATTTGAAAAACATACCACCCCTTCTAGCTCATATATCATCTTTTCAATCCTGGGTATCAAGTATTTATTCTTAATAGTATTCTTGTTTAGATCCATGTAGTCAATGAACATCCTCCACATGCCATCCTTCTTACTCACCAATACTACTGAAGAAGCAAATGGACTAAAGTTAGGATGGATGTGTCCCATCTCCACCAATTCTTGTATGGCCTTCTCTATTTCATCCTTGAACTTATTTGGGTGTCTGTATGGTGTATTAATCATGGGATTATCCCCCTCCTCTAACTCAATGACGTGCTCAAATCCTCTATTTTGTGGTCTCCCTGCTAGAAGTGGCTTGAATACCTTATCATTCTTCCCAAGTAACTCTTGTATATCAACATGGTAATTCTGTCGATCCTAGGATAGCTTATGCATTGTGATCAAACACTTTGTTTTTGATTCCACATCACCGTGTCTAAATACAACCTCCATGTGTTTATTGGACACAACCTTGGGTGCTCCAGATGACATACCCCTCATGAAAACTAACTGATCCTTGGGGTCCATGAAGTCCATCTTCATATCCTAGTAATTCATCTTAAAATCTCCAAGGGAATATATTTATTGCACTCCCAACACCATATTCGTATCAACTAAGTCCACCACATAAAATTCATCGGTCAAAGTATAGTTTTTGAGTGTCACATACAACCCTCTAATCCTATAAGTACAATTCATGTTGTACCCATCTTCTACCACTACTTCAAATCCCTCAAATTCCTTTATGGGGATTTGTCTCTTGGCAATCAACGTTGTGTCGATGAAGTTGTGAGTGGACCCACAATCAATCAACGTAGTAAATATATTTCCCTACATAATTCCCCTTATCTAGATGGTATAATACCTAGGGAATCCTGACAGCGTGGCAATGGTTACCTTCTTGACCCCCTCCTGCAACGGGCTTGCTCTGTAATCTCACGATGTACTGTCTCAACACTGCTCTTTTCACTATCTGGCATGCAATGGATCTGTTCCACGCCTTCATCTTCTTCACCAAATAACAAATCAATATAATGGACCTTCCCCTTTCCCATACATCAATGGCTCAACTCCCATGGATCTTTGCAGCCGAGGCAAATTTTCTTCCTTTTGATCTCTCTTTGGGTCTCTTCGTTCATTTAGTCTTTTCCTGTCCATGTCTTCTTGGTAGACTTCGTCGACTGAACCTTCTATGGAATGAAGGGTTTTACTGGGGCCTTATTGGTTGTTATATAAGCCTATCCCAAGTCTTCATGATGGCATCCTGTAATATGGTTGGCCTAAAGGCATTCACCAATCCTCTCAAAGGTTCAACTATACCCTCTATGAATAACATCACCAACCTCTTCTCAGAAATATCGGTCACCATTACTGCCATCCTATGGAATTATATGATGAATGCTTCAGGTGAACTCATTTACTTCAATTGTTCCAATTCCATGAAGTGGATCTCGGGATCTTTCCTATCAAACCTATCCATGAAATTCTAGGTAAAATCCTCATATAATGTGATGTTGGAATGCTCTAGTTTTACCAACCCATGGTACCAGCACTAATGAGCTTCCTCGTTCAAGTGTAGGGTGGAAAATTTGATGGTCTATTATTCTGTCATCGGGTTAAGCTGGGAATAAGTATCAAACTTGTGCACCCACACTCTGGCTGTGGTTTTGGTTGTTCCGCCAAAATATGGGACTGTCATTTTCGATATATTACGCACCAGATCAATATTAGACAGGTACCACACTCCCCTTGGTTTGTTCCTCATCATGAGGTTGCAATAACTATTGTAAGACTTATGTAACATCCCCAACCACCTAGGTTGAGCCATGCTACTCCATAAAACACTCTGAAAAAGCATCTATGATACCAATTTGTAACACTGATACCAATTTGTAACATCCCCAACCACCCAGGTTGGCCCAGGTTACTCTAAAACTCTCATTATGTAGTTTATACTTTAAACGAAATCTGTGTAGTTTCACTTGAAGTAACGCTCTCATCCCAATCTTGAGTCACTCTACACAACTTGTAACAATGGAAGCAACAATCTCTTTTCAAAAACAACCTTAAGCAGCGGGAAAATACTCACTAACTACACGCATAAATCGACACATCGATCAAACATCCTAACTATGTGCACATCCTGTTAGCATTGAAAGTTACACTTTGATAGCTAAAGTGAAAGCTCAGTACCCATCAATAGGTTTATGACATAAGATTTCAAATGTCATGTCAAATGGATAAAAATCAGTTCAACAATGAAAAAACACAGTAAATTATGGATAAAGTGCATCAACAAAAGAGGTATTGTTTAGCTTAGGTAAGGTTTTTAAACATTAGTGTAGATAGGAGGAAGACTTAGAGAGAAAATGAAGTGAATCTACCACTAGCTTCAGGCTATGCTAGTAGACAACGGAGGGAAATGATTGAGATACAATAACTTCTAAAATCCAAGCAAACAAAACTCTGAGAAAGCTATACCAGTATCACAATCAAACATCCATTGTCATACAGCTACATAATATCATTTGAATCCTTCAATGATAGTACAATTTCAGAGTGAGAGAAATAATAGGGAAAAAAGATAACTAACTTCCATTAAACAAGATTTCATCAATTATGATACATCAAAACCAGAGTAGGCTCTGTTTCATCAAAATTACCAAAAAAGTCTTTTACATCAACCCTTCAAACCCTCAAATGCTCTTTTAATGCTTCATTTATAGTATAAACTCGGAATCATAGCATACAATGCAAGATGTATCCTCTAACATAGGATTCTACCACCTAAAATTGAAAATCTAACACTTGTACAGAGCGGAAAAAACAAACTGCTATAAAAAAGGTAAATTTTGGCAACCATCCTAACACCCTAATATTTGCCTAGTGAGGTGTCCTCTGAGTGCATTTCCTTTGTCTCCAAGTGTCCTCCAGCTCTAACTGACCTCCAAGCATATGTGCTATGCTCCACTAGCCAACTGTTGATAAATGAACCTCTTGAACCCATACAAATCAGAATTTGTAGCGAATCCTGTAGCGCTGACTGTATCAACCAATTCTCAGTAGATTTCACAGTGAATTCCACAGTGAATTCTGCAGCACTTGATTGTGTAGACCATTTCACAACAGATTCTGCAACGAAGTTGCAACTTTAACTGTCCTGTAGTTGTCCGATTTGTGTAATTTGAGCGAAAAATACCCAAGTTTTTTTTCCAAAGGTATATAAGCTTGTAGAAGCCTCCTAATATGGTGTATGAATGAAAATTCAGGTATAATCATAATACTTCCCACCAAAAATTCAAAATTCAAGGATAACCACTTTCAAAACTGAGATTCTTTCAGCCACTTCACTTCACCTCCTGAGTCTAGTACTCGTTTTGGTTGCAGCTTGAGCTAACACATTCAAATTTATTTGAGCTAATTATTATTTGAAAGGTTGTAACTCCAACTTAAGCTTTCTGATATGAGATTGTAAATATTAATTCTGCCTGTATAGATTCCTAAGCTGCTTATGAAGGGGAATAAATCAATTTGTTGTAAACTTAGCTTTGTCATTGGTTTCCAAATACATATCCATCAGATCCTTCAACTTTTTCCTCTCAACCAATCCTTCTCCCTTCAAGTGAGAAATATCCTTTCTGGCATCTCTGAGCTGTATAATAATTATTTTGAAGGTAGGGTTATTAGGGGGAGCGGTTATGTCTATGAATTCAACATTTTTTTCAACAATATTGATTTTACCTTTATCCTTCCTCTTGACAGGAGCTTCTATTATGACCTCTTTTTCAACAGTTTCCTTCTTGGATGATGATGTGGTGAAGGGTCTCCTAGTTTTAGTTTCAACTGCTGCAGTGGGTTAGGGGAAGAGTAGCTTTCTTCCTTTTTTCTCATGGCTTTAGTTCATGGAATTTTTGCCAGTTCTGGAGTTGGTTGGGGTGAAAATTCCCTTTGTGGAGAGTGATGATATCCCGCTTCTTCTTCTTGTTCCTTAGGAGCCTTACCATATTTAGAAACATGTTTTCCCTTCCTCTTTTTACTTGTCTCTGTGTGAACATCACTATCATCTTGAAGAGGTCTCTACACCTTAGATTGAGGAGTATGAGATAAATTTAATTGCAAATGTGCAGAGGAAATGAACTTCTCCCAAGTTATGTTTCTCTTCTTCAAATCCTCCATCACAAGTATCCTAATCAACCCTGAGTGAAAGACACTTGTGTCCACAAACTTGGACTTGGCTTGGACCCTGTCAACCATTTTCCCAATACTACTAAACAAATAGAAACAAAGGTTCATTGCAATATACCAGATATAAAAAGTATGCAGAACAGAAATGAAATGCTAGAAATGGCAAAATAATAGTAATATAACCAGCATAATCTCCACAATAACACAAAAATGATATAAGAACAACAACATAAATAACACTTTGATTTAGAAAGCAATGTTCACAGGCCTCCTCGAGGGGGTAACCTCCAGTCGAGCAACAATCTATTACAATAATATTCAATCTAGGGTTTTCATACCCTTGACCCTTATTTATACTAAATATGTCTATCAAGAGAAGCATCTAGAGGAAGATCCTTCTAGAAGTGGAAGCTTCTATTAGGTCTTCTTACATCCGCTTTATTCTATTTTATTGAAAGGCCTTATTAATATTGACCTTTATTACATCCGAATATATTGATCTACCTATGTGTGGGTTAGGACCCTAACATGTCTGCCCCCTTAAAAACAACCTTTTCCTCAAGGCTTGAGATGTAGAAACTATTGCAGAATGGTAGCTGGTTCCCAAGTGGCATTTGTTGGAGTCATATCTTTCCATTGGAATATCACTTCCTTGATGGTTCTCTGACGCAGGCGACTCTCACGCTGGTCCAAAACTTCTTCTAGTTGTATCCAAATGGATCCTTCTTCAACTAACTCTGGAAGGTTGGTTTGAATTTTACACCTAGTTCCAATCACCTTCTTTAAGCATGAAACATGAAAAATAGGATGTAGCTTCGACTGACTGGGCATAGCTAACTAATAGGCGACTTTCCCCACATGCTTGAGAACTGTATAAGGACCATAAAATTTGGGTGTTAGATTTTGAAAATGCTTGGCCTTGAGGGAAGTTTGCTTGTATGGTTGCAGTCACAGAAACATCTAATCCCCTTCTGAAAATTGACGTTCAGAGTGACCTGGATCTGCTTGTTGCTTCATGAGATTCTGTGCCATGACCAAGTTCTCTTTAAGGGTACGAAGAATATCCTCTTGAACTGTAAGTGTTTGGTCAACTGCTTAGACCTTCGAGGTACCTGTTAAGTATGAGAGAACTAAAGGTGGCTTCTATCCATATACCGCTTCAAAAGGAGTCATGCCTGTAGCTGTATGGTAGGAAGTGTTGTACCACCATTCAGCTAGGGGTAACCATTGAGCCCACTGATGTTGCTTCTCAGAGGAAAAACACCTCAGATATGTTTCCAAACACTTGTTGACAACTTTCGTTTGACCATCAGTCTGGGGATGATAAGTTGTGCTGAGATGCAATTGGGTGCCCTATAGCTTAAACAGTTCTTTCCAAAAATTGCGTGTGAAAGTTGGGTCACGATCATAAATAATAGAGTGTGACATGCCATGAAGCTTGAAGACCTGGTCCATGAAAATTTGAGCCACCGTGGATGTAGTAAATGGGTGTTGAAGAGCGCAGAAATGAGCATACTTGGAAAGGCGATCCACAACCACCATTATGACTGATTTATTCCCCGATTTGGGTAAGCCAGTAATAAAGTCCATAGAGATATCCTTCCAAATAGCAAGTGGAATCAGAAGCGATTGTAGTGTGACCGAATATTTGACTGTTTCTCCCTTGTTCCATTGACACACCTCACATTCAGTGAAAAAATTATGGATGTCCTATTTCATACCATCCCAGAAAAAGGAACGTTTGACCCTGTCATAGGTTTTGGTGAACCCTGAGTGCCCCGCTGTGGGTGTAGCATGAAGCTTAGAAAGTACCGTGGATTTAAGATTTGATTGTTTAATTAAATACAAATGGCCTTTGTATCGAAGCTCATCCTTGATCCAAGAGTACCCTGGGGGAGACGGAGCATTGTTCTGCAATTGTTGGATCAGATGTGAACTTTTGGGATCTTGTAGCCATTCCTGGCACACAGCTTGGATCCAATCGGGTACAATGAAGGAAAGAGAAAAAAAGGATCCTTCTTCTTCATATTTTTGGGACATTGCATCCACCACTACATTGTCTTTTCCCTTCTTTTAAATGATCTCATAATCATATCCAAAGAGCATAGTCACCCATTTTTGTTGCTTTGGGGAGGAAATGCGTTGTTCCAGAAAGTACTTGAGGCTTTGATGGTTGATCTTAATTTGGAAGTGTTTCCCCAAGAGATAGGGACGCCACAGATCAACGACATGCAGAATAGCCAACATTTCCTTTTCATAAATGGGTTTGCCCATATTCCTTTTAGATAGTTGCTTGTTAGTGAAGGCCAAAGGTTGACCCTCTTGCATAAGGACAATGCCGATTCCTTTCCCTAATGCATCACATTCCAACAAAAAGGTCTTTGTGAAATCATGAAGGGCCAGAACCGGAGTGGTGCACATGTTCGTCTTCAAGGTTTGAAAAGATTTAGCAACGACTGGAGTCCCAGTGAAAGAGTTCTTTTTGAGGAGAGCAGTGAGAGGTGTTGCAATCTTTTCGTAGTTCTTAACCAACCTGCGATAATACCCTGTTAAGCCCAGAAATCCACACAAACTTTTGAGAGTATTTGGGTGCGACCAGTCTTGCATAGCTTCAATCTTTTTTGGATCCACCCTAACGCCATCCTTGACAACCAGATGACCCAAGTATTCTACTTCTGAGGCACCAAAAGCACATTTAGACTGTTTCAGGAAAAGTTGGTGCTGAGAGAGTATATGGAGAATTTGATCCACATGAGTAAGATTTTCTGTCTAGGTTTTTCTATAGATGAGGATATCATCAAAGAAAACTAAGACAAAATGACGGAGAAAGGGAGGGAAGACATGGTTCATGAGGCTTTGGAAGGTGCAGGGGGCATTACACAAGACAAAGGGAATGACCAAAAACTCATAGTGGCCCTCATGAGTTTGAAAGGCCGTCTTGGGAATGTCTGCCTCTTTCATACATATCTGGTGATAGCCTGAGTGAAGATCAAGTTCAGTAAAGAATTGGGCACCACTCAATTCATCCAGGAGGTCATCAATGACAGGAATGGGGAATTTGTCTTTAATGGTTAGTTTGTTGAGGGCAGGGAACTCAGGACACATTCTCCAAGAACCTTCTTTCTTCAGGACCATGACTACAGGAGAAGAGTAAGGGCTCATACTAGGGTGGATAATGCCTGCATTAAGGAGTTCCTGGACCATTTTCTCAATTTCATTTTTTTGTGAAAAGGGGTGGCGATATGGATGGATATTGGGAGGAAGGCTTCTGGGTACAAGGGGAATGGAATGATCATGAAAACCGCAGGAAGAAGGGATTCCTTGGGGAGTGGAAAATACCATTTGATGTTTAGAAAGGAGGGCTTGGAGGTCTTGAGGCACCGGGGGTGTCTCTATTGCTTGTATGGCATGGAGTTGGGCAATGACACCAGAATGACCTTTCTTGAGAATCTTTTCCATGCGATGGGAACTAATGACCTTAGGTGAACCAACAATGATGCCTTGGAATTTATATTGGTGGCCTTCCTGGTCGAATTACATGGGTAATGCCTTAAAATCCATGAGAATGGGACCCAAAGTTCTTAGCCAGTCTGCACCCAACACAATGTCGCAACCACCCATGTTGATAGCAAACATATGGGATTTTAGGTGGTAGTCACCAATTTGGAGACACACATTTTCACAACGCCCTCCACATTTCATGGAACCACCATTGGCAATCATGATTTGGAAATTGTTGACAACATGGATGTAACAATGAGTTTCTTGGGAACTGTGATGAAGAATAAAATTATGGGTGCTTCCACTATCAACTAGGATGATGACCTTCCAATGCTTGACGTAACCAATTAACTTGAGGGTTTGGGGTGTTAGAAAAACAGGACCGCGAAGCAATAAAATAAAACAAATGCAGAAACAAAACACAGAAGACACACAATACAAGAGAGACATAGATTTACGTGGTTCACCTAGTGTGGGCTACGTCCACCAGAGAAATCGCCAAGTCCTTCCTTTATTATTATCCAGCAAATGAAGGGATACAACCTACAGCAAAATCCGCTGTAACTTCCTCTTCTTTCTCTCACAGTATCCTCTCTCAGAATACAATATTCACCATCAACCATAGCCGTAATATATTTCCCTCATAAAAGAGGGTTTCCTTCTAGGGAAAAAAAACCTAACATAATCTCTACCGTTAGATCTGTGACCTTATAATGAACGGTCCAGATTTACAATGAAATTACAATATACTTTTATAAGGCAATTTTTTCTTCGGGGGCTTCGCCCCCGAACCCCCGCTGGGGGCCTGCTTGCTCCCAGACCCCCTAGCCGGGGGGATAGGCCCCCCGAACCTCGCAGAGGGGGTACCCCCCCTCTGCACTCCCCCGCGTGGAAGAGTGTACATACTTCTGGGGTGTAAATACTTCATGGGGTAAAAACACGGCTGAAAGCAAGGACCTCTGAATCAATAAGATAATCAAGCTCCACAACCAACAATCTCCCACTTGGAGACTGGTCTCAACAACTCCACCGCTGCTGTATATACTGGACTCTGAACCTTCTTGGACCTGGAAAATTTCTCATCTTCATCTTCATTCTTGAAGACCAACTGAAACTGAGCAAGAACTCAGTTTCTCCTTGGTTACTGCCTTTGTTAACATGTCTGCAGGATTCTGGCTAGTGTGTATCCTTTCCAGCTTCAATTTTCCATCTTCCAAGGTGGATCGTATGAAGTGGTACCTCAACTGTATATTCTTAGTCTTTGAATGGAAGGATGAGTTCTTTGCAAGGTGAATGGCACTCTGACTGTCACAGTACAACTTGCTGTTCTCCTGCTTCTTTCCCAATTCCTCCATAAACCTTTGTAACCAAATCATCTCTTTACTAGCCTCTGTAG
>ML801406.1:141573-165381 GCA_009831015.1 Picea engelmannii | reverse complement strand
TGTGTGCGGAACACACAAAATGTGTGCACCATGTCTTTATAATAATTACCCGTGCACTTACTAATATGCGTGCAACACCAAATCCAGGTTCCAATGACCCAATGGCCTATATATACATCACAAAAACCATTAGTACCAATGGATCACTAGCCTATATACAATTACAAAGGGTCCCAGATCAAAGACATTACAATCCCCTCACCCTTATTTATGCACTGTCCTCGGTGCATCATGTACACATGTACATAAAAAAATTTAAAAAATTTAAAAATATGAGGATAGTCTACTCACTTAGCTCCTAGGTTGAATTCTCAGGACCGTACCAAGATCATTGGACCTTTACCAGCGCCATGAATCGATTCCATAGCTTCTTGGTTTTTTGATCTAATATGAAAACCAGTCTCACTTGAAATCCTCCTTCTGGTTGCAACTTAATCACATTCCAATCAATGAAATTATTAGCATCAGGTACACACTTCTTAAGTAAAGACACATGGAAAACATTATGAATGCAGGACACAGGAAATGCAATCATATAAGTGACAATACCAATCCTTTATAGGATTTCAAATGGCCCATAATAGCACGCTACTAACTTAGAACACTTTCCAAACTTCAGGGAATTGCGCCCAACCTTCACTTTCAGAAACACGTGATCACCCACTCCAAATTATCTATGGGATCTACCTTTATCTACACAACTTTTCATCCTATCCTGAGTAGCCTTTATATTCTACTTTATCTTTACCATCTTCTCCTCCATTTCTCGGAGTAGATCTAGCCCAAAAGTTGTGCAGTTTGTTGGGTTATCCCAACTCACAGGCGTGTTACACTTTCTACCATAAAGTGCCTCAAATGGGAAAATCTTTAAATATGCCTGATATCCAATGTTGTAAGAAAAATATACCAAATGAAGGTAGTGTTCCCATTTTGATGGTTTATCCAATACATACATCTTGAGAATATCTTCAATGACATGATTTACTCTCTTTGTCTGACAATCTGACTCAAGATGATATGTTGTGCTGAAATTCAAACTTGTTCCAAATCCCTTGAATAACCCTTTCCAAAATTTCTATGTGAACTTGTAATCTCTATTAGACACAATTGTCTTAGGAACACCATGGAACTTAGCAACTTTGAGCATGTATATCTCAACAATGTTGGTTTCCTTGTGCGTTGACTTCATTGGTATAAAATGGGAAACTTTAGTAAGCTTGTCCACTATCACCATAATATAATCATGTTGCTTAGCAGTTCTGGGAAACTTAGTTATGAAGTCCATGGTCATAACTTCCCACTTCCATTCAAATATGGGAAAATGTTTTGTCAAACTAGTTGGATGTCTTTGCTCAACCTTGACCTTTCGACATTCAATACATCTCGCAATAAAATATGCAACTTCCCTTTTCATACCTGGCCAAAAGTATTGCCTTTAACACAAAAATGGTCTTCTAGTAACCTAGATGTCCAACATAAGGAACCTTATGCATCTCTGACAAAATCAGGTTCTTCAACTCTTGATCATTTGACACATATACTTTTTGTCTATACATGAGGATCACATCATCTCTTAACTCATAATATTCAAACTTTGGTTGCAACGCAATTTGCTGTAAAGTCGCACTTATATCCATATAGCGCAGATCTAACTTGGAAACTTTCAAAATTATGTCACGCAAATCTGTGTGGTGCATGCTAATGGTTGTATCATACATTTCATGCATCATCCTTCTGAGTGCGTTAGCCACATTATTCTCTTTTCCTATGATATGTCTTATCTCAAAGTCATACTCACTAAGGAACTCTAACCACCTGCTTTGTTTGGCATTCAAACTTGGTTTTCCAAACAAATACTTCAGACCACAATGGTCTGCTCTAAACTCAAATATCTTACCCATGAGATAATGTCACCACATCTTCAAAGAATGCACTCTGGCTTCCAATTCCAAGTCATTATATGTAGCATAGATCATTTCATGCTATTTCCACTTCCTTGACTTGTAGCATACCACATGCCTATTCTAACTCAGGACTCCCTTGAGTCCTTCCTTCCATGCATCCGTGCGCACAACGAAGTTTGCATCTGGATCAACAATCCTCAAAATTGGCACACTTGTTAACAAGTTCATCAAGTGCTAAAAAATCCTTGTGCAATCCAAAGCCCATTAAAATCATGCACCTTTATTCTATAGGGACATGATTATATGCACAATCTATGAGAATCCTTCAATAAACCTTTTGTAGTACTCTGCTAGTCCCATAAAGGATCTCACTTCTACAACATTTCTTGGTTTTGGCCATTCTTTACTGTTATTTTGTTCAATTGCCTAAATTCAATACAAAGTCTCATCCTACCATCCTTATTATTCACGAACAAAATTGGCGCACCCTAAGGCGACACACTTGGGTGTATATATCCTTTCTTCAAAAGCTCTTCAAGTTGAATCTGCAACTCCTTCATTTCTGGCATACTCATTCTTTAAGGAGTCTTGGATACATGTGTTGCTCCCATAATTAGATTAATAGAGAGTTCGGAGGAAATCCTAGTATCTCTTTAAATACATCCTCAAACTCATTTAGTACTACGCAGTCTTCCACACTCAACACTTTATCCTTAGGTGCATCTTCCATGTGCACTGTGAATACTTGACATCCTTTCCTGTATATTTTCTTCAATTGCGAAGATGACATTTCTATGATAGTCACAACTCTTGTAATTCTTTGAACTGACCTCAAATTTCCTTGCTCATCTAGGCAAGTGAATTCTTTATTGTAACATTCCAGAACAACATGATGTTCATCCAACCAATCCATACAAATGAGGAAATCATATGAGCCCAAAGGTATAATATTCAAATCAACCTTTCTTCGTAGTCCATTCATTTCCAATGGACATGCCTTAAACATGTCATTGATTTTCTCTTGGATCCTATAGCTAACTGCACCAACCAAGGTTTCCCAAGCTTACTTCTCGACAAATGGAATCTTTCCACCATTTTAGGGTCTAGATAACTATGACTAGCTCATGAGCCAATTAAAATAGCAATGGGTTGGTCATTAATCTTACTTTCCAATTCGATCATGTGCGACTAGAACTCAACATGCTTGTTATCCAACTCGACATAAATACTTGGCCCATTTCCACCCATGTCCTCCATTGTCGCAAATTGATGTACACTGTGCACATTCCTCGCTTTATCACCTTTTTGTGGGAAATCTCCGCACATATGATTTATGCCACAACCCCAACACTGCATAGGTTGTTTCCATGAATTTTGTCCTACTGTCTCCGACACTCTAGCTTCCTAAAGAGTCATTTTTCCTTGCACAATATTTTTGAAAAATGGTGGCTTAGCTCCCTTCTTCCTTTGTTCTACCTTCATTTTCATCTTGTCTTCCCAAGCCTTTTGGAAAGTCGGTCTTACGCTTTTTTACTCATAAATACACTTAGTGTGCCTTATGGTTTCTTCCAATGTCTTAGGGTCATCATATTGTATATTGTCACTGATAATTGAGGGAAAACCACTTGAATATCTACGAATCTTCACCTGTTCATCCTTGATAAAAGGCACATAATTCAACAGTTCTAAAAATCTTCTTTCGTACACGTGAATTGTCATGCTCCTAATCTTGAGTTCAAAGAAATCCTTCATTTTCCTGTCATAGTACCGGTTGGTTAAGTATTTCTTTTAGAAATACCTATTGAACTCTCTCCATGTCACTTTCTTCTCATTAATGTACTGCACTTTCACACATTGATCCCACCACATTGATGCATTTCCTTTTAATTGATTGCTAGCGGGAAAACCCCCCCTTATGACTACACCAGGGTTCAGAATGTAGGCAAATCGATTAACCTTCTAAAAGTCAATTAATTCTCTAAAATACCACAAACATACCAAAACTCATATGAATAAAGCAAGAAAAAGGAGATCAGGTAACTATACCTCGAATCCCACATCTGGTGATGACTTCCTCGCGCTTGGAAGTTTTGTTGACTACACGCCTCCTCTAAGGGCTGACCTGCATCCAAAGATTGATAAGAAGAAAACTACAAGAATGATATTTCGTATATAAATTAGGGTTAGATGTTATAATGTCATACATAAACCAACAAAAGTATACAAGACATCATCATTTGGGATAGGAAAAATAATTCTTTTATTAATAACAAAATGATTATACCTTTACAATCAAAGTTGGCTACCACTTCGTGAACTTGGTCCAGGCTCCAAGTTCACCTTTGTATAAAATTCTCCTCTCAACCTTCTAATCTCTTCTTGGGAAGTGAATGGGATAAATGGGGGATAAGGGCATAATGATGGAATACTGAGGCAATTCTCGCAAAAGGGTTGCAATATATTGGGCGAGGGGAAGTAAAATTGGGCAGAGTTTCACTATTATTATGCTTAGCTCTGGAATGAGACCCCAACACCTCCTTTCATACGAAAAAAGGATGGTTATTTGGTTGGGTGACGGGCTATAGCAGGTGGATTAGTTGGGAAACTTCCCAATAGCTCGTAATCTCAACTCATTCCTTGCAACGTTTGCAAGTATATGCGGGTTGTAATGGTGCAACATGCATATGTACATGAGCTGTAGTGGTGAAACAAGCGTATGTATACAGGCAGTAATGGTGCAAGGCATGTGCATCTTCAAAAAATTGGTTTTTAAAGAAGAGAAACTTAGCAGTTCTTTGGAAAAAAATGTAAGTAAGAGGGCCAAGGTCATGTATGCATGTGTAGAGAAATTTAGGGTTATAATAGATGCCCCCTAATGTGTGAGGTCATAAAAGCATATGATGGCTGAAATACATTACAAAATCTTCACCAATGTACGAAAAAGAGTGAGCCCAGGACTAGAGTTCGAGGGGTTCCATCTGCAAAAATAACAATTGTCTCTCTGATGCGGGCATACCCATGCTCAAGATGAAATAAATAATGGTTGCCAATAAAATAAACTACAGATCCATGTCATATAACTATACAAAGTGTAGTCACAAGCAATACACAGTGGATATACATCTCAAAATCAATGATATACAAGTATAGTATCCATCTTCAAGAAGCCAATAATGCCCAATGACTGGAGATGATGTCTTCATAGATCGAGCAATAAATTCAAAATATTCAAAACTTAGGTAGGAGTATAGTGTGAGTGTGTGACTTCACTACCCATAGATGTTCGACGACTTGTCAGGAAAATACAAGAGAATCTCGACGATCAGGCAGAGAATTTCGTTTCTTTTGAATTAGGACATGACTGGACTTTTGGGATGGCTGACTCATGAGGTCAAGAGACAAATTGCAGAAAGGCCGAATTAGGTTGGGTGAAACTTCCCTTGGAAAAAATCACGAAATATGATCAGACTCAGGAAACATGACATTGACATAAGTTCACGATGTGGGAAGCAACACAAACTCTCCATGTGTTTGGAAGAGTAACCAAATGGAGGAGGACACAAATCTATGTAGAAAGAACAACTTCCTAAGGTCATATTAGATCACAATGATTGAAGAACAAATGGAAGGATGTGCTTTGTCCAAGGGTGGATCATTGTGATACCAAAAAAGAATACATATTTCCCATCCCCTCTTTTTGGGTTTTTTTTATTTTTTTGTCTTTTTCAATTTTTTAAAGAGCTTGAAAAAGAATAAAAGAATGCTACGTTATAAAGGAGGAACGAGTGTCGCAAGCAAGAATACTAGTTCCAAGAGCAAGGAACACACTAATTCTCTGAGAAAGGAGACATGTGCAGATAAAGGAAACTCGAGGAAAATTCCTCCATGGGTCAAGGTGTTAGGTCGCAGACGCAAAGTGATACAAGGATTGTGTATAAGGCATGCTTCAAAGGTTAATTTGAGAGCAACATGTATTCAAAATTAGGCCAAAGACGTAGAGATGCAAATGTGATTAGCAAGACATGATGGAACCCCCTTCAGTATAATTTTTAACGAGGCCAGAGAAGATAAGTTTGGTAGTTTTTTCACGTTTAGAGAGTCTGAAAAAACATAAAAGAAGACTCCAAGGAGTACCTTTTTTGGAGAGTCTAGTCAGTTTGAAAAAGGGGTACACTGGCACCAAAAAGAAATCTATTCAAAACCATTTTAACGAGTGTGACAAAGACATATCATTGTGCAATCTTTTCAATTTTAAGGAGTCTGAAAAGAGATTAACTATGGACTCATAGCCTTTTTCTGAATTTAGTCCCCTTACCTCGAAAATGTATAAAATATACTGAGGAGAAATCTCTCGGCGAGACCAATCTTTCAAGGCGTACATTTTTCCTCTATAATCTACAGGCCAGAAAAAGGGGTAAACTCATGCTAGTAGATGTTCTTCTGGACCAATTTAACGAGTGTGAAGGAACAAGGTCACTCGATGATCTTTTAAATTTTAGGGAGTATGAAAAGAGATTAACTATGGACTCTATGGGGGTTCCTTTTTCATAAGTAATCTCCGAGGCTTGAGAAAAGTGACAAACCAAAACCAACGAGAATGTTCATTTTTCGTAAATTTAGTACCTCAGGCCCGAAAAAGGGTTAAACTTATACCTGAGAATACTCTTCTAGCGAACCGAGGTTCCTAGACTATACCTTTATTCGTACAATTGACCATTTGGACTAAAAAAGGGGTAAACTACCGCCAGACAGATGTTCCTTCAGATTTAATTTTGGCAAGCGTGAAGGGAAAAAAGATCGCTCGATGATCTTTTCATGTTTAGAGAGTCTGAAAAGGGCTTAAAGAAGACTCCAGAAGGTTACTTTTATCAGTTAATACAGACAAGATAGAAAAGCATAAATACAGTCTTGGGGGATGTTGTTTTCGGATTTCAAAGCGAGCCTAAAAAGAAACAAAGTGTGCTCATTTTTGGAGTCTCGAGGGTGACGCCAAGTATGATGGTGCATCTAACAAATGAGGCTCAAGTCATTATAGACAACATGGACGCCAAAATGCAAAAAGGATCTATCTAGGGAATCCATGTAAAGGTAGGCTCTACCACCTAATCACGATGCTTCTAAAGAAGCAATGATGGTTTTGTGTTGCACTTCGGTGGGATCGATCCTATGAAAAAGTGGAAAACACAACGAGATGCAGGAAATGGAGGCAAAATCCTAACTTATATGCAAAAAGTTGGAAAAACGACTTTTACGAAAGGACCTTTAAAGTGACCCATCTCCCAAAAAGTTACCAAACCAAAAGGAAAAGTGTATTGTAACATCCAATAAGAAACTCATGAACAGAATCAAATGATTTCCAAGCCAAGAAAAATGACAAACGAGGTAAAAACAGTGGCAAGAAGGGACAAAAACATCTATAAATAGAAGTTGACAACTCATTTTCACCATTGCATTTTGAAAATTGACCAAAAGGAGAAAAAAGCCCCTTTGCTAAAGAAGTTAATTAAGGGAGCTTCAAAGGACGAAACAAACTTCCATTTGGACCAAGTCAGTACATATGTATCCCTCCTACATTTCAATTCCTTCTTTATGCATTTCTTTTTTGTTTTTGAGAGGGCACGCTCTCCCAAAAAGAGCAACCCTACGTGTATGCGGGCAAAAAATAGTTTGCCAACATACATACACGACTGTGGCCAAAACAACCATGTACACCCTCAAAAGGCTTGAAAAAATTAAAATGCAAGAGTTAACCCCCTTTTTATCTACCATGGAACATGATGTATGGCCATTGGAGGGAGAGGGAACACAAGAACATTGATATACAGGTCGATGAGGACCTTTCTGGCATTTCCACATTGAAACAATGTGGGTTGTCGAAGTTCTTCCGGTGTCCATTTGTGAGGGCACAAACCAAGCTACTGAATACCCTAGTTTATTACTGACATCCGGATGTAGAGGTATTCATGATAGAGGGACAGTCGTTGACTCCAACAACTGAGGATATTTACTTCTTGACTAGCCTCTTGAGGAGAGGGGAATCAATATGTGGACATTTCCCCCTGGACCTTTCAACATTGAGGACTACATCAGGATGTACTACGAGGCTGGCACTGAGAAGGTAGGTTGTCAATTTCCCATTCACAAGATCATCAGTTTGTCACTGAGATTGATCTTACTACTTATTGGCTAGATTATTGGATCCACGACCCTTCACCAGGATTCTCGGAAGCACATGCATTGTGCTATTTAGTGTAAGGAGGCACATATATATGGCTGGAGTACGACCATGCTCGCATGCATGAAGAGGCAGTTGACAGAGTTTTGCAAGAACAACAACAGGAACTTCAGGCTTGGTACCATCCTTTCTCATTATTTTTCTTCGAGAGTGCCCAGTCTGAGTCCTAGAGAGACTATACGGAGGCATGTGGCCTCCTTCCCGGTAGTATGTAGATGGGCAGAAATGTTGCCACAACAGGGGGGCGGGAGGGCCATAGAGGCCTTTGATGATAAATTATTTGACTGGTGGGCATGATAGATTCCAGAGATAGAGGACTACCCCTATGTTGGAATCAAATTTTCCAGGGATCCAGGCAAGCCCATACCTCCTGGAGAGGAGTGAGGAGAGCTAGGTAACATGTTTTTTAAAGTTATTTAATTTTTAATTGTTTTTATATATATCATTTTTATATATATCAGATTACTGACTTTTGTATCTCTTATGTACAAATGTGAGACCAGTGTTCTTGACGGAATCGACGATGTCCTCGACTAGAGGCGGGCCCAGCAGCAGTTGGAGGACCAACAGCCGCAGGTGGACCTCTAGACGAAGAGGCTGAGAGAGTTTTGAGGTGGGTGGAGCGCAACCTCAACATGCTCACTCATACAGTTCCTATGGTCGAGATCAAGGATATCCCACCTTCCATGCAGCCTCATGTAGTGGGGGTGCCACGAACTTGGGTCTAGCCTTTCCGACGTTTGGACAATGTTGTCATTCACTACGGCAAGGCCAATAGGCCGAGAGATTATATAGGCCATACTATTATGTGTCGAGGGAACCTTTGTATCTTTTTTGAGGGCATAAGCCCCGTGATTTATACCAAACCTTATTTTTGAGGCGTTTGCGTCCACCTATGTACTCATGACATTTTGACATATATATATATATATATATATATATATATATATATATATATATATATATATATATATANATGGATCACATTTTTTACAAATGTATGTACATGTGTATGTCTGTTCTTCTTTTTATGTGTGTGCAACATGCCAATCTAATAATTGATTATCTAGAGTATCTGTCATTTGATTTAATATCCTAGGAACATGGATATACGTAATGTAATCAAAGTAACGTTCTAAGAGACGTACCCTAAGGAAACATCTGTGCAAAGTAGGATCATAAATGTAGTAAAATCCATTTAATTGGGACACAACCAGCTAAGCATCTAAGTAGACCCAGAGGTGAGAAATTCCATGTGACAAAGCATCACGAAGAAATTCTATCACTGTGTTGTACTCAACGACATTATTTGTGGCGTCACCTAAACATATACCTCCAGAAGTTAGCAATTGGCCTCTAGGTGTGAAAATCACCCAAGCTGTGGAAGCAAGCCTCCAAGTGTGTCGGCTAGCGCTGTCCATGAACCCAAAAAATACCTCCTATTCACTTGACATCTTTCAAGGTGAAAAATATGACATAAATAACGACACGTCCAGAAAATAAAAAAAGACAAAAAACTATATAAGAACTATACATATGTACAATATGTCACCCAGGTCACCAACCTAAGAGTAATAATTCCTGATGTAGAGCCCATTTCTAGGCTCCGCCAAGGAATTTCCCTCAAAGTCAAACAGATGGTAAGCACCCTTCTTTAGGACCTCTTTCACAATGAAAGGTCTGAACCACATGGCTTTGAACTTCCCTACCCCTAGGGGATCCTTGTCTTGATCATAGACCAGGACAAGATCAATTTCGGACAAAATCCAAGGACGAATGGACCGATCATATTGACACTTGAATCATTGCTTATGAGCCTCATTAGCTGAGGCTGCATCATGACGTTGCTCATTGAGATTATCGATATATAATAGGCATTCCTCAAGAGGTGAAGTGTCTGGAAGTAACTCCACTGCCAACTTTAAATATGGGATCTGGAAATCAATAGGAGAGACTTCTTCCATCCCATATACGAGTTGAAAAGGTGAGAAACCGGTGGCAATATTTACAGACATTTGGTAGGCCCATAACGTCAAGTACAACATCCAACACCAATTTGAATTGGCAGAATTGACTGTTCATTGAAGAATAGTCTTGAGAGACTTATTCACAGCTTCAACCTGACCATTCACTTGTGGGTAGTAGGGTGATGAATTTTCTTTCCTCAACCCAAGCTTTGATGTTAACTCGGTCATGATTTTGTTTTGGAAGTGACTGCCATGGTCAGTGAAAATCTCCTTCGGGATGTCTAACCTTGCTACTATCTAGTTAAAAATGAAAAGAGTCGTTGTTTCTCCATCATTGTTAAATGTTGGCATATCCTCGACCCACTTTGTGAATTATTCCACCGCTACGATGTTGTAACGATACCCCCTAGAAGAAGCTGGGTGACATGTAGTAAATTCAATCCCCCACTTAGTGAAAGGACCAACATCAATGATAGGAAACATGGGAGCAGGATGTGCTCGCATCTTCCAAGAGAAGATCTGATGTGGGTGGCACTTCTTGATCGACTCAATGCAATCCTTGATTAACATAGGCCAAAATTAACTGGCACGTAGAATATTTTGGGTTGTTGCCAACCCAGAAAAATGACCAACACATGCTACAATGTGGCATTAGTTCAAAATGAGCTCTTCTTCCTCGTGTATGAGGCACCGACAAAGAAGGCATCTACACCTCGATGATACAAAGTGTCATCGAGTATGAGATAGTTTTGTTCCTGATGGAGAATTCATCGAAGCTCGTCACAGGAAGTAGAAGTAGGGCACTTCAAAGTATGGAGATAGACTAGTATATCTCCATACCAGGGGTGTGAAGATGCAATCAGAAAAATATCTCCTTTGATAGGTGATTCTTCGGGTGTGACATCACTAGATTCGACTGGAAGTTTCGAAATAAGTTCTGCACAAACCAACGAATTTTTGGATTTCACGGAAACAAAATCCAAGTCAAATTCCTAGAGGATTACAATCCATCTACTGATATTTGCACCAATGATCCATTGTGTCAACACATATTGAAAGGGGTTCACAACGGAAATGACGGTGGTATTGTGAAACATAATGTAATGATGGAACCACCAGACAACATGCACCGCTGCCAAAGAAATCTTCTCAACATGGGAATAGTTGAGTTCTGGACCAACCAGGCCTCGACTCAAGAAATAAATAACATGCTCCTCGAGCATATCATACTCTTGAACCAATACCATGCCGATGGTAGACTCTACAATGGCCAAGTACAACAAGAAATATTTGTTATAATCGAGAGTCCGGAGCAGAGGGGAAAACATAAGGGCATGTTTCAATGCTTCAAAAGAGCGTTGAGTGGATTCGTCCCAACAACAAGGGACTCTCTTTTTCCATAGATGCATAAACTCTTTATTAATCTCAGCATAGTTCGCAATAAAATGCTGAAGAAATTTCACTTTCTCTATAAGCTTTGAATATGGGGTATTGTGCACGGGGGAGGTAATTGAACTATCACCTCAACCTTAAGAGGATCGACCATGATCCCTGTTGTCAAAACAATGAAACCTAAAAGACGATTTGACGTCACGCAAAAATTGCACTTGTTAGGATTCAAGTGAATTCGATAGTAGCGACATCGTTTGAAGATTAGTCAGAGGTGTGTGGGATAATCATATCTCTTGCGAGAGTGTGATGCTAGATCATCAAGCTATGCCTCGACTATATGTCTAAGGTCGTGCAAAGAAAAAGACATGGCCTACTGAAAATTGGCTCCAACATTCTTCAGGGAAAAATGCATCTTACGATAAGCGAACGTGCCCCAAGGACAAATAAAAGTTTTTTTATGCTGGTCTTCAGGTTTGATCCGAATCTGATTATATCCCAAAAAACCATCCATGAATGAAATACCTCACAACTTGCACATTCATCGAAAATCTGATCGATGAATGCGGTGGGAAAATTATTTTTCGGACATGCCTTGTTCAAGTCATAAAATTCCATGCACATGCGAATTGTTTCTTGTTTCTTGTTAACTAGAATGGGGTTTGACACCCATTTCGTCAATTGCATGGGGTAGATAAAACCTTCTTTAAGCAGTTTCTCTACTACAGCTTTAATCGTTGTCACTTTCTGAGGATTCATCAGAAAAAGCTTCTGTTGGACATGCTTAGCATCAGGATAAGTTTGTATCTCATGTTCAATGATTCTTGGATCTATGCCTGGCATTTCCTCATAAGACCACGAAAAATTCTCGCGGAATTCCTTAAATAACTCTGTATAAATTTGAATCTCCTCAAGGGAGCAGTCTGCTTCGACGAAAACATTTTCCATGATGCCAGGGGTTCTGGAGATATCTATGGGTATTTTTGGCCCTTGGTTATGTAAGGAGGCGAAGATTAAGGAAGAAAGGCGAAGTGTGAACTGCGCGGAAGGCACATAAACCAATGAAGGGTTGTTGGCCATGGGTTATGGAAGGAAGCAAAAAACAAGGAAGAAAAGGTAAAAAGTGAGCTTCGCGAGAGACATAGTGGTTGCCATTGGGTGGAAGCGAGAAAAAGAACAAAGAAGATGGAGCGAAGTGTAGAAAAACAGGTTGTTGGGTGAGGAGATCGAGGATGATAGATCAACAAGATGGATGGAATGAGGATGACTCAGGAAGTGGAAAAAGATAGCATTAGATGCCTTGGAGCACCGCGAGATGGAGAAGGAAAGATAGGTTGGTGAAGCCCGGAAAGAATGAGTCAAGTTGACCTATGGTTGTAGATACCTAGGGTTTTGGTAATTAGGGTTTTAACACCTATGTTTTGACCTAAGGCTTTCGGTGAGGGATTGTAATATATAAATAGAGGTTGAGAGGACCTAGGTCGGGTCTGTACTATGGTTGAGCCGTATAGTCGAGTATTGTTCATCAGGGTAATATTGTATTGAGGGTGAGGGAAGTGTTGAGAGAGAGAGAGCCTTCTGGTATTGTAAGATCTTCAGCTGGGTGCAAAGATCAAGTCCTGCCACTAGGTGCATAGAAGGAGAGAGGAAGAAGAAAGGATCTGTTGGCCAAGAGCGCAGACCAGGACTGTAAGATTTACCTTAATATATCATAAGCATAGTTCTATGGACATAGCCCTAGAGAGAGGGTGAACCACGTACCTCTGTTGTTGTGTGTGTGATTGATTCTTTGAGATCTGATGTTGTTATATTGTTATATACATTACTGATTAGATCATATCTATAGCTATGATGGATAGATCTAGCTAGTTTAATGGTAGATGCATATTATGTTGTTGTTGTAATAAGAACCACTTGATATTCCCCTGGTTGTGGACATCTCTATCCTACAACCCCCTCATAGCTGCTTTGGGTGAGACTACATCTTCTTCGTAGGTGTTGTCGAAAGGGTCAGTAGCTAGGGCTTCTTGGTGCGCTCTTGGAGCTGAACCCTGGGTCTGCCCCTGTGCCAACAAATGATTCTGTTTCTGGGACAGAGATGTTTTTAAGGGAATGTCAAGGTGGTTCCCATCGAAGACACAGATTCAGAAGCGGGTAGAGGATCAAGAGAAGGACTTCCCTGAAGCCCAGAAAAAGAACCCTAAAATAAGCACTGAGGATTGGCTACAAAGATACATCTTCACCAACATTCACGAGATATTCTTTGGAGGAATCTATCAGGATCTACACGAGTGGTTGGCTAAGTTAGTTGACACACAGTTTCAAATTAGATCTAGACCCCCTATGGTTTGGACACCAGCATTGATCCAGAAGGTCAAGAAAGTCGACAACGTTGTATCCAGAGCAGTAGATCACTAGTTTGATAGTACCATCGGAGGATATATCACTAAGTTTGTTTTTTACAGAACATAATCATATAGTCAAGCTGAGAGATACTTTTTCAAGGGACCCAGGGGAAAAAATTTGCACTTCCTGAAGCTAAGAATCAAGATGCTCTTGCATGAAAACCACATCTTGATGATACAGTAGATTGATTGGACCTGAAAAGGCTAATGTTCAAGATCTTGAACAGCGACAACGATAGCGACACAGAAGCAGGACATACGAGTAGTGGGAAAGTATTCTGCGGAGTTCACCTTGAGAATTTGTTTAAGAAAAACTACGACGAAGAAGGTTTCTATAGTGGAGAAGAGGTAGATCTAACCGACGAAGAGAATCTAGAGCACCAGAGTAGAAGAAGGGGAAGATGAAGAACTGCGCCAAAGAGAGCCAAAAACCTCAGAAACTGCGTGAACTACTGAAGTAAGTAACGTTAATCCTCCTGTTGTCTCAACAATACCTAGCAGTCAAAATAGTTAGACCCACCAGAGTCCTCAGAGTACTGTTACTAGTAGCCCAACATCTACTCAGACAAGAACCCTAGTCAGCTTTATGGCAGATGAAATGAGACTCCCTATCTTTAGAGGAGATGGATCTAAAGACCCAGATGAGCATTGGTTTCTATGTGATGTTGTATGGAATATTAAAAGTATCATTGATGAAGCCATCAAGAGAACCCATTTTAGCACTACGCTAAGGGACTGCGCATTGAGCTGGTACATGAAACTTGTCCAAGGACTGGCACAACCTAAGCCCCTGAATGAGATCAAGAATGCATTGATTGCAGAGTTTAAGAAACCTAAGTCGGAGTCACAATGTATTATGGAACTAAAAGAGATTAAACAAAACGTAGAAGAACCTGTTTGGGAGTTTGACCAAAGATTCAAGAACCTGACAGGCCGATTAACTTTCCAGATCCCTGACAAACAAAACAAAGAGTGGTTCATCATTGCGTTGTTACCACACATAAGAATCCCTTTGATGCAGCAGAAGATTGCATCTTAGGTGTAAGCCTTGGAGATCACCATGAAGCTCGAATCAACACCGATGGGAGAATCTATTTCAGGCATTAGCCAGATCATGAGCCAGTTAACTAGTTTGTCTTTACATGTCAAGGATAT
The DNA here is from genome assembly GCA_009831015.1 of Picea engelmannii. Classification (NCBI taxonomy): domain Eukaryota; kingdom Viridiplantae; phylum Streptophyta; class Pinopsida; order Pinales; family Pinaceae; genus Picea; species Picea engelmannii. Next base: position 150,326 of record ML801406.1, on the reverse strand, counting down.
GAAGAAAGATAAGGGAAAAGACAAAAGGGAAGATATATGGTGTGTAAGATGTATATCTGAAGGCCATGATAAGGAACACTTCCCTTTATTTCATGAGTAATTGGCATTGGGAGCACCGAGCCCCTTAAAGCAAGTTAACCTACCATGGTGCGAGGTATGCAGAAATAGGCATCGCCCAAGTGAGTGATACTACATGCAGAAGTATGTCCAGACACCCACAAACTTGTATTGTACATTCTATAAATCAGTGGGGCATGATGATTGGGATTGTAGAGCTTATGATCTCATGCATGAAAGGTCGAGAAACATATACAATATTCAAGGCGAAGTACAACAAGAGGGAAACACTTCACACTACAACTCTCAGTGGATAGGAAATTTCACTCCTCCTGGCAACTACAGAGGACAAGGAAAAGGAGGAGGTATGGGCCGAGGCCGAGGACAAATAATATGTTACAACTGCGCGTAGCCCAAACATTTAGCAAGGGATTGTCAGAATCCCTGCACAACCTATAGTTACTGTAATTCCTTTGAGCATGTCATAGAAGAATGCCCTGTGATGCTAGCTAAACTTCAGGAAAGATGAGGACCCCAATAGAACCCACAAGTACAACTAATATATCCTGAACCTCACGGAGAAGACCCTTGAGTTGTTGTTATTACTCGAGGAGGCACTGCTACAGGGGAAGACAGACTAGCCCAAGGAAGGACTAAAAATGACCATGGAGTCAGGAAATCTACAGAAAAGACCTGAATGTTCAATGCTAAGAAAGAAAGATAGATATTCGAGGAGGCAAGAAAAGAGTTCAAAGGATATCAACGATCTTCATCAAAGAGACAACTAGCAATCAAAGAATATGGCATGGCTCATGTGTTTGATCCGTTTGCATCACCAATAGAAGGGAAAGAGGTAAGCAAACTCATGAAATTCTTTCACACTTGTGTTAAGTTGATTCAAGATAAAGGTGATGTCCAAGAATTACAAGATCTCATCAAGCAGTATGAACTAGGAAAAATAGACCCCTTACTGAATAGAGCAGTGCACCAAATTGGAAGAAGGAGGACAAATAAATAACTACACTTGAATGCTCAGATAGGAGAGTATGAGAAAGACTATGTGGTCCTCGAATTAGGGTCAGAAGTCAATGTCATGACGAAGCGGACTTGGGCACTGATGGGAAAATCCAAGCTGATATATTCCCCTATCATGCTTCACATGGCTAATCAACAAGCTTTCATCCCATTTAAATGATTAGAGCATGTCCCAGTGGACATCGATGGGGTAAGAATATTTGCAGATTAGGTAATTGAAATTGTTGATGTTAGCTGCCCTTACCCTGCGTTGTTAGGAATTGATTAGGCCTTCGACAATTCCACTATTGTTGATTTAAAGAAAAGACGCATGACATTTGAGAAAGTTGGCCTTAGGGTCGTTGCACCTTTAGATCCAAATGAAGGTCCACAATACACATAACCTATCAGAGATGAAGACCACACATTTGAATTGGAAAACATCTACAAATTAACAGTCAGACAACATGATCATATCAACCCTACAACTGACGAAAATCTGAGTTGGCGAAGTGACAATGCATGTTCATCCGATTAAGAAGAAGCGCTAGAAAACTGGCAAAACCAAATGTACAAAGTATCTACAAGAAGATGTGCTAGGTTAACCAGAGAAGTTCACTAGATTTGCACAATAGTGAGTAATCTACCCACATTTAATGGGATGAACCCCTTAGAAAACTTCTTGTCAGAATTTGAGACAAGTGTACCAGCACAACAGAGGTTGTTGGCAATGGATGAGGCCATGAAAGTAACACCAGCGAGATGGGGGGGGACACATAAAAGAAATATTACAGACTGGACACAATGTCGAACTCTTATGACATTGCGGTTCTCAACACAAGAAGGAAGTTGTGAAGCATGGTACACAGATCAAAGTTGCCCAAAGGACCATGTATGAAGCTGCGAAGAGGATTGGAGTGACATTCCTAGAGAATAATGGGTACACAGATTCGTCAATACACTGGATACCACCCCTATTAACTAGTACCTTCAAGCAAAGTTGTGCCTTGTCACTTCAGAATGGGAAGGTATGACCCAGAATTTTATAACCACCTTTTTGTTTGACAGTGAATTTCCTTCTGTAGATCAAGAACTACATATGGTGAGACAGAAAGTATTCAAGGAGGCATATGGCCTCCCTTTCGAGCAAGAAGAGGATGAATGGACTACGCCCCTCCAGAAACTGCAGACCTGCTACAACATTAATGCTGATGAAGACGATGACGCATGGAAGGTGAATATTTCATAAACAGAAGGTCACAGATATGTGGAAGGAATAGGAGTTGAACTGCTATTCATTGGACAACCGATAAAAATAAAGAAAGTCAATATCGGGACAGAGGAAACAACAAAGCTTGCCAATGTTGGAGATTACTGGGATGTTGCTACCATTGACAAAATCAAAGAATTATTGCATGAGTATCAGGATTTTTTCCTGACCAAGTTCACTGATATGAAGGGAATCAAAGGACCTATGGGAGAAATGAGAATACCTTTGAAACTAGACGCGAAGCTAGTCAAGAAAAGACCCTACAGATTGAACCCGAAATATAAGGAAAAAGTGAAGATTGAGCTTGATAGAATGTTGGAAGAAGGGATTATTGAACTTATCGAAGAGTCAAAGTAGATTAGCCCCATGGTAGTGCAAGATAAGAAGACAAGTGAGATCAAGATTTGCTTAGATCTCAGGAAGCTGAATGATGCTTGTATACATGATCCTTTCCCTACACCTTTCACAGATGAAGTGTTGGATAAGGTGGGAGGCCAAGAATTATATTCTTTTACCGATGGGTTTTCAGGATACCATCAGATCCGCATCGCCAAGGAGGACCATCATAAGACTACGTTTTCCACAGAGTGGGGATCCTACCAATATACAGTAATTCCATTTGGGATGAAGAATGCCCCAACCATATTTTCCAGGGTGCTGTTTGAAGCATTCAAAGAATTTTTACATAAATTTTTAGAAGCATACTTTGATGACTGGACTGTTTTTAGTTTGTTGAAAATTCATATTGAATGTCTAAGGCTAATGCTAGATAAATGTAGGCAGTGTCAAATTGCTTTGAATTTGAAGAAGTGCATCTTCTTTTCACCATTTGGAGTATTATTAGGTCATATTGTATGCAAGCAAGGATTGTTGGTGGATCCATTCAAAATCGCAATTATAGTTGATTTACCACCACCTACATCAGTCAAACAATTGCATACTGCGCTAGGACATACTGGCTATTACAGGAAATTTATCAAAGGATATGCTCAGATTACTGCACCAATGGAGAGGTTATTAAATAAAGACTGTCAGTTTGGTTGGATAGACGAATGCCAATAGAGCTTTGACACACTAAAACAAAAGATGGTCACTGCGCCTATTCTAGTCTTTCCCAACTGGAGTAAGGCATGTCATGTGCATGTGGATGCATCTTCTATTGAATTAGGAGCAGTACTGGCACAACTTGGAGAAGGGGACATTGATCATCCATTAACATTTGCCAGCAGAAATCTCTCCACAACTGAACTCAATTACGCTACTACATAGAGAGAGGGACTAGCCATAGTGTATGCATTACATAAATTATGCCACTACTTGTTGGGAGGACACTTTAAAATGTTTACTGATCATTCCGCGCTGAAATACCTAGTCAATAAGCCAGTGTTGGGGACGATAATATGCAGATGGCTTCTCCTGTTTCAAGAATATGATTTTGAGATCATAGTTAAGCCAAGAAGAATGAATAAGGGCCTAATGTTATCGGATAAATCAGTAGTTTCGGACACTAATAGATCTCCATAGATCCACTTGGATCTAGAACAAAACAGGACACGACACGACTCTTTCACTAAGTTGTATTCATTGAATCTACTAATAAGAAGGAATTAGTGACATACCTTTATATCGCTTCTTTAGGTCTCTATTTCTCCCGCTTCACTCCGGTGCCCTTATGAAATCAAGTCCAAGACAACACAAACCAACCAAAGTGAAGATAGCCAAGTATATTCAATGTCAACCTATGCATATGATCAAGGAGTTATGCAATAAAATAAGAGTAATTTTATGGGAAAGGGACATGCCGTTGTATTATATTAATTGAAAGTAGAAGATACAACTAGATTGCCTTGATGTCACAAGCTTCCTTTCAATGACCCTTGGTTCCAACACACACACTTTCTCTATACTTGCATGAAGAAGATCCAATACCACTTGGTGGGCCAAAAAGAGTCTCCAAGCTTCTATCCAAGTAGGGTTCTTCACACAATTCTTTCACCAATTCTCCATTCAATCTTGTTTAACCTTTTCCATGAGCATCCTTTCAATATATAGGAGAAGGAGAGATGGTTACATGGATGAGGATAATCCCACTAAATCTAAGAAGTCAGTAGGATTCCAACCATACGAATGCCAACTCATTTTCTAGAAGATCACTTTCTAGAACCTTCATGACCTCTTCACTTCTTCAAGCTTAAAAACAGGTTTGCACCCTACCTATAGAGCAGACTATGAACAGTTCGCACCCTAAGTGTGGATGGCCTGCGAGAATGACAGATTTTCACACCCTGTAACATAGGCAACCTGTGAACTCACCTTAAAAATTTGTTTTTGGAAGAAAATAGCAATCACTTTTCTCAGGAAAAAAGTCCTTGTGGGAGCCTGAATACATCACTTGTAGAAAAATCACCAAAGTGACCAAAATCATGTGTAATAGAATGCCCCCCAAAGTATGAGTCCGAAACTTGTGACAACCGAAATACTTTGTAAAATGCGTGTGTGTGTGTGTCAGAAACAAGGAGCTCACCTAGTCTGAAACCTGTAAACAACCAAGCATATGAAGAATATAATACCAGTTCTAAGTTAGGCATTCCCATACTCAGATCACAAATGAATGGAATCATAAACGTATGTCATGGCCACCAATCATACACTATGGATCCATGTCATCAAAATGCTACATAGCCACCTGGAATACACTGTGGATCTATGTGAGAAGACTTCAAAAATGACATAGCCACAAGACATACAAAGTGGATCTATGTGCCGATACAAATCATACATACTCGATCGCAACCTGGATCAAAAGAGGAGACCTAGGGTCTTCAATATCGTCACCTGAAAGTATGAATCTAGCCATGTGTTGAAGTCGAACATGGTAGAAACCACTTGATTACCGATCATTGATGGGAACTATTAACAAGTGTGAGGGAAATCACCATTGATGTCGATGACTCCCAAGGTACAAAAGTACAATCTGAATGAATGTGAATGAATGAGCTGAAGTCGATCACTTGGTAGAATCTCTCGATCAGGAATCGATAATGTGAACCCTGTCAAAAGTGAAGAGACCTTCCATTAAGGCATGCAGGTTCCAAGGTACTAAATGATTTCTAAGTCTTATTTCTAGATAATGAGTTGGACTCGACGTAACAAGACTCATCACAGGAGGGCCTTGATGTATCCCCCATCAATGAAATTAAATAAGTAACATATTTTGAGGATGAGACAAAGTATGAAAAATGATTGAAATGGACACAGGGAAGGCCAACTCAGTGAGGATGGACAACTGCATATGGCCGACTCAATAGAGGGATCGTTTGAACTTCTCGTGAACATATGAATGACACGACCAAGGACTTGGCAACATTGAAGCAAAGATGACCCAAGATATGACCTTGTAGCAAGTCGAACAAGAGACAAGTGGATTTCCCAACCCAAATTCAAATGACAAATAGGAGGTGTCATGTTCAAGAGCAACACTTACTGTCATTATTATGAATACAAAAACACATCCCTTTCCAAAAATTTCCCCCACCATTTCTGGCGAGTACCTCTTTATTTTTACACAATCTTGAGGAGGATAACATATGCTTGTCAATGTAAGCTCATCATTCGGACGAGTCCCTCAGAGTATATTTAACGAACCCTAGGAAGGAGTGGCTCGGTCCCATCTGGGCCTTTCGATGTTTGTTTTATGAGTCCAGGGAAAGAAAAGCTCAGGGGTTTTTCATGATTATAGAGTCTGGAAAAACACCTAAAAGAGGATTCTCTCAATTCCTTTTTCATAAATTAGTCTGACGAAACCGAAAAAGAGATAAAATATCGCTCAACAAATGTTATCTTCAAAAACTTTAACGAGCCTGAAAAGAACAAGATCGCTCGACAATCGTTTTGTTTTTATGGAGCGTGAAAAGAGATTAAAGGATACTCCCTTAGATTTGTCATTTTCGTGTTACCATGACGAGTACGAAAAGACGAGAAAAAGTATACTCAGTTATGTTCTCATATTTTTTTGAGCGCAAGAATGAACAAAGACTGAGCTCGAGGTTTTTCCTATAAAAACCCTAAAAAAGTAGTCGTATATGTGACAAAAAAGAAAAACACCTGTACCCCTTCGTTCAGACTTCAGAATTGCTATACCTGCAAAAAAAACCATACTCACAAGGCGATTAATTAATTAGGTTTTATAAGAAAAATAAGAATAATATATAAAAAATCAATAAAAAATAGTAAAAAGTGAATAAATATGGGTAAAAAGGGCTTTTTACCATTTCATTGTGATTTTTCCAAAAAACTTGTCCAACTGCCTCATTTTCTCTCGAATTTCTTTACTCAATTGCGGGAGGCACAAGTGATCATTCGGCAAGCCGTTTCAGCCAACGAGGTAAGCTCTTGATCCTTCAACTTTTCATGGTTCATTTTTTTGTTTTCATTGGCAATTTCTTGGATTTTAAATCCGTTTTAGGGCCACACCATGCGTTTGAACATTCTCGTAAGTGGGCTGTAACGACCCTTGAGTATTAAGTATAATTAATTTAATAATGTAATCCTAAAAAGATTAGCTAAACTATAATTATTTATTAAAATAACCTTAACTAATTATTTATTATTAATTAATTATTCTTGATTATGATTAATTTAAGTATAATTAACTCTTTAATTAATACGGTTAATGATTGATTTAATTATTAATTAATTCATTAATTAATAAAGTATTAAATTAAAAGTGAGAATAAAATATAACATTTAAATTAAGTTACGTATACAAGAAAGGATCACATAAGAATCCCGAGAAGATATAAGAAATTTAATGAATGGATAGGATATTTAAATGAATGGATAAGGTATTTAATAATGCGATAAGGTATTTGTTGGGAGAGTTAATGAAGGGAAGGCGGTGAAGGAGGAATAAGGGGGGGAAAGGAGTTTGGAGGAGGGATCATTCTACGGGGGAAGTTGGTCATGAGTTGGAAGAACTCTGAGTATTGGACCAGGGAGGAATTTTGTGTTTGGGATTGACACAGTGGACCGGGGTTGCTGGAGGTTTTGGGATCGGAGGGCCAGGATATCCGTAGATATCCTGGAGCTAGGTCGTTTTCCTAGCTGGCAGGGTGGTCAATAGTTTTGGGCAATTTTTCTATGTTTGCAACAGGACTGGACTTGTAGCAGGTAGCAGGAGAGCAGCAGTAGCAAGGCAGCTGGCAACGGAACTTAGCATCAGAACCGGGTAACCTGTTAAATTATGCATTTATTTTATTCTACTATGAAGTCTTTAATATTTGATGAATCTAAATTGTTGAAGTCGCTGGTATGAATATCAATATTATGCTCAATAGGTTTTGCCTTAGTTAAGAAATAAATTGCTGATAACGATATTTATATATAAATATGGGCATTACAATTGGTATCAGAGCCAGGTTGGAAAACTGGAGCCTATGGGCCAAGTTGCCAAATTCCCCTCCGCTTAACCTGCAAACAAAAACATAGGAATTTTAAAACAAAAAAAAATATAAATGCAAAAATAGAGACATATTCCAGGTTATTTCCGATATGTATGAATTGATTCTTGTACAAGTACGCCTTGCTCTCTCCTCAAGGCATGCAAAGGGATATTACTCAGCATGAAAGATCTAAAGACTGAAACGACATTTATGAAAATCAGTGAAATTAGCTTAGCAAAATAAGACATGCAATAGAATGGAGATGCTTTCAATAAGAAATTATATTGAAGGAAAACATTTAATGGTTGCTAAGGTATAAGTAAGTAGCATTCCGTACATATACACAGCCAAGATCAAGCAGTGAGAGAAACTTGTGCCATTTTCCATCCCACTACCACATAATATTTCAACTCAGTGAACCAAGGACCGACCCTGGATCCTTAATATCAAAAGGCAAATATGGGGGAACATTTCAAGACAAAAAAAAAGAGTCAAAAAAATAACTGGGAGGGAAAATACCTGAGTATCCATATTTTCATACCATCTGCAATAATACCTTTAAGAATAGTTGCATGCACAAATCAAATCAATTCAGTATATAAATCAAACAATGACAAACAACATGAGAAACAAAGCATGACACAACATGAGAAATAATGGCTATTTCTTTAGGGGTAAAACATGGCTGTAGAACATGGCCAACAATTTCACAAAAGGAAAACACTGTATCATCTGCTTTCACTTGAAGCGATGACTGCAAGACTACATATATGACACAAGTCATAGATTGCATTGCAAAGCCAATGGGATATATGCTTTGTTGCACACTAGAGGTTTATAGAGGTATTGAATCTACGTCTTCTAAATTGAAGATCAACTCTGACCTCCTTACATATCTATACACCTATCAGCATAACAGTATTGGAGGTGCACGCATTATCATGAATTTTAGTCAAACTAATAAAATACAC
>ML801406.1:87651-127624 GCA_009831015.1 Picea engelmannii | reverse complement strand
GGGAAACCTCCTTTTACCCCACTTAAATGTTCAAGTACAAGATGATTCAAAATGAAAATGTCTCCTTGGTATATATAGGAGACTAGGAGGTATAATTACAACTAATGGCCTAAAACCGACATAAATAAAATAACATTACTAATTCAATATGCCCCAATTAAGGGGTAATAAATAAAATTACTAATCTAATATGCCCCAATTAAGGGGTAATGAGCCAATATTAGGGCTTAACATCGTGTGCCAACTCGTTTTGTGAATCCCTCTCATTTGTCAAAGCATGGTAATGAGGACCTTGTTTATTGCTTCAATTTGGACGTTGGCTTGTGGGTAATAGGGTGTTGAGTTTTCATGGTGAAGACCCAACTTTTCCATAAGTTCGGACATCATGAAGTTTCTAAAGTGGCTACCGTGATCAATAACAATAGCCCGAGGAACACCAAAACGAGAAATGATGTGATTGAATATGAATAATGCTGCAGTATTTCCGGTATTATTGAATGTTGGCATCGTCTCAGCCCATTTTGTAAAATAATCTATGGCTACAATAATGTATCCATGCCCCCGGGCTGAGTGAGGGTGACATGTCATGAAATTGATACCCCATTTCACAAAAGGACCAACGGAGACCACAGGGTGTAGAGGAGCGGGGTGTGAGCGGATTTTATTGTTGTAGGTTTGGCAAGCATGGAATTTTTGGACGACAATTATACAATCGTTGAATAAATAAGGCCAAAAATAACCTGCCCGTAAGATTTTCTGTGCAGTAGCATACCCAGACATGTGACCACCACAGGCTCTAGAATGGCAGTCATTCAGGGCGTTCTCGACTTCGTCAAACATGAGGCAACGTTGAAAAACAGAGTCAATCCCATGACGATAAAGAGTATCACCGAGGATAATATACTGACGGGATTGGTAGCGTATGCGACGGTGGTCAGTGCTAGACAAATTGGGTCGAAAAGTCTGTGTTTGGAGATATATGATGATATCTCCATACCAAAGGTCATCAGAACTGATTAGGAAAAGGGATTCATCGGGTAATGAATATTCTGCCACATTTTCCGTCTCGGAGTGGGGAAGGTCGCATATCAATTCGGAAAACACCAAGGATTTCTTGGACTTAGCGCGTTCGAATTCCACGTCAAACTCCTGGAGTATTACGATCCATTTGGAGTATTTTCCCCCTAGCAATTGATGTGTAAGTATGTGTTGCATAGGGTTGCAGTTAGAAATCATTGTAGTTTTGTGTAAAAGGATATAGTGCCGGAAACGTTGAACTGCTTGGACGGCTGCCAAGGCCAGTTTTTCAACATGTAAATACTTGGTTTCGGTAGTCGTGAGACTCTGACTTGAGTAATAGATGACATGTTCGTCATGATAATCATCCTCCTGGACGAGAACCATAGAAATGGTATAGTCCGAGGCTATAAGGTAAAGGAAATAATCCCAACTGTAATCAGGGGGGAAGAGTAGGGGGGTACATGTCAAAGACAGTTTCAAAGCATCAAAATCTTTGTTGGTAGTGGTATCCCATACAAACTCAGAATCTTTCTTGAGCAGTCGTGTAAATCCAAGGGTTAGCTCAGCAATGTTCGAGATGAAACGATGAAGAAAGTTTTCCTTCCCTTGCAAACTTTGTAACTGGTAAAGTGAGGAATGAGGATGGAGATTGAGAATCACCTCGACCTTCAATGGATCTACCCTGATTCCTTGATGTGAAACAATAAATCCTAGAAGTCGTTTGAATTCTACGTAGAAAACACATCTGTGGGGATTCAAGCGTATATGGTAAAACCGACATCAAAGGAAAATGGCACGGAGGTGTATTGGATGATCTACATGGCACATGGAATGAGTGGGTAAGTCATCAAGATATGGCTGCAAAATGTGCTTTATGTCATGAAAGGCGTAAGACATGGCACGCTGAAAATTTGCACCAGCATTCTTTAAACTGAATGGGAGTTTCCAATAGGTGAAAGTGCCCCAAGGACAAATAAAAGCGGTCTTGTGTTGGTCCGCTAGTACGATATTGATTTGATTATATCCGGAGAAACCATTCATCAGAGAGAATATTTCGCTTCCGGCACAATCGTCGACGATCTGGTCAACGAAGGGGGTAGGAAATGTTTCTTTAGGACAATCTTTGTTAATGTCCCTATAATAAACACACACATGGATTGTGCCTTGTTTTTTGTTGATCGGAACAAGGTTGGAAACCCAGTCAGTTAGAGCCCTGGGTAAATGAAACCAGCCTTAAGAAGTTTCTCAACCTCAAGCTTGATAGCAGTTGTTTTACGTGGGTGGACCGGACGAAGTCATTTCCGGACGGGTTTAGCGCTCGGGTATGTCTTAATTTCATGTACCACAATGTCGGGGTCAATACCCGACATTTCTTCATAGCTCCACGCGAAGACGTCACGAAATTCTTGGAATAGAGACTTGTAGGTGACCACTTTGTCATGGGAACACAAAGCTCTGATATGCACATTTTCAACAATTCCAGGTTTTATGGATATGTCGAGAAGGAGGGTGGGTGAGATGTTATTTAAGTTCCCTTCGTAGAATAGATCATGTGTAGACTTGGGAACGGTAGAAATGACGACAACGGTCGACGGGGTCGAAATCCGTTGGTAACCCTCGATGGTGTGTTGTTCCAAGAAGAGGATGGAACAATGATGCCCATCGTCCCAAGGGGTGTCTTCCATGGACATACCAGACATAATCATCTCGTCCATGGGAAAAATGACACAGAATGGATCTGGAGATAAATCACCAAGAGAGGGGGTCGAAAGGGTTCTTGATTGAATGGCTTGATAAGTGGATTCAACCAAACTTAGTGGCATTTCGTCACCATATCAAAGATGATCGTTGGGGTTGGGTACCATCCATGGGTTGTAAGACACAGGGGTGTCGTGAACAGAGGTGGATATCATGTTGATCAAGGCGACAAATGGATGTGGAACATCGGGGGGTGGGATGGGGAAAGTGCCCGTCAACGAGGAATCTTTAAGAAGACCCACACTGATGTTCTCGTATCCAGGGGGGTTTGTAATGAATGGTACGTTACTGGTACATGCATCTGAGTGAAAGAAGGCCAATTAGTCTACGGTAACCACTTTTCCTTGGTGTGGGAAATGCACGACACGGAAAAGAGTGGACACAACTGCGTTCATGGAATCAATCTAGCTACTGCCAAGTAGAAGGTTGTAATCGAGAGGAGTGTCAAAGACCTCCACTTCAACATTGATCATTTTCCCTTCTAACGTAATAGGCAATGAAGGGATTACACCATAAGGCTTAAAACCAGAGCCATTGAAGGCTTTGAGTATGTTGTGGGATTGAGTCAAAGGAGGAGAGTCGATGGCTTTCTAGCAGGTAATAGACATGACACACGTCGAGGAACCCTCATTGATAACTGTTCTATAAATGTTTTTGTCGGAGACAATCACCTGTATTTGGAATGCTAGTTGAGGGGGTAACCTTGGAATGTGATCTTCCAAGTCAAAAATTATTAAATTTGTATCTGTAGGGTAGATTCCACCAATAGCTTTCAATAGTGCCTTTCGTTGTATACAGAAACTTTGAAGGACTTTGAGGGCTAACATCGTGTATGGTGCTTGGGCCAGATCTTCAACAATACTGTAGTTCTGGGCAGCAGGTGCATGAGGATTGAAAGTCGATTTTCAAATGACGCCCTTTGGAGGAGGGCGAAGGACTGTATCTAGACTCAGTCATTCGAGATGAAGATGACATTTGGTAGGTGGGGCCACGGTATATGGTTGGACCAGCAAAGGAGGTATTACATCAACCTTCTCTTTGGAGGAAGAATAATCTATGACTCGAGTGGTAAGTGTGATGTCATTCTTCTTTGAATTTCCTGTACACATTAAGACATAGGATGTATTGGAAGGGGAAGGTTGGTCATGAATGACCAATTGGGCCTGTTGTTGAGAGGGGAAGGGTTGTGATAACACGGCTGGAGTGGGAGGTTTTTGGGTTCCTTGAAGGAACTTAGTAACCTCGACTCGTCTTGGAAAATCCTTAGTGTAGTGATCATCACCACAGATAATACAAGGGTATCAGGGTTTGCACATATCCCTATCATCAACAAGTGGTGTTTTGGTTTTCTTAGTTTGTGAATTATTTTTATCCTCCTTGTTCTTACCCTTTCCTCTTTTGGATTTATTTTTTCCGTTGGGGGTAGATTGAACGAAATTTACCTCAGAAGTCTTGCCGGTGGGAGGGGTAGGAGACGTCGAAGCATTTTGAACATTAGAAGAAATGGATTTGGGGTTGTTGCTAGAGGTCTGGGAAGAACGCAGTTGGGCATGGAAAGTTCAAATCACACCATCAGCTGCATGAGAAGCAATAAGAGTGGTTGAAGTAGAAGAAGTAGAAGGACGAGGTGCGTAAGGGAGTAAGTCGTAAAGAGTACCCGTTTGTGAGTAAACGAGGTCTAGGTATTGGGCATCACTGATTGCCTATTCTTCTGTGACAACTCCACCCATGGAAATGTCATGAGCGATGTCGTTCACGAATGATTTTTTGAACCATTCTACCAGCAACTGATTGGGAAGTTTGAGTTTTATGAGACATCGTCTTTGTCGCCACTCATGAATGTGATTAGAGATATGAGTGGCTTTGGTTTGTTTGAAAGAACTCAAAATTTTGGTTCATGTTTCATAGTGGATCGGTAACTGGTAGTGGGTGAGGAAATCCATAGTAAGGGTGTTGAAGTCGGTGAATAAGCCTCGTGGTAATTCTATATACCACTTTGCAGCGGAACCTATGAGGGTTCGCTAAAAAAGGCGTAAACGAATAGAGTCATCCATCAAGGAGTTAGATGAGCACCAGAGGTGAAAATTCATTACATGATTGTTTGGGTCCTCTCCTGATTTACCATCAAATTTAGGGATGTCAGATGGTAGTTTGGCTGGTATGGCGAGCCATTGAGGAGAGTCATGGATCAGGTCATTTAAATTTCTCGACAAATCAGGGAGGTCCAGGGTGGCTAAGAAGGGTAACTGTCAATTCACTTGTGGGTACTGGTGACTTTGGGGAGGGAGTCCTGTCGGTAGACCAGTAGGACCATAAGCAATTTGCATATAATGCGAAGATCCAAGCAGATTCAGTTGTTGGTGTGGAGGCAAGTAATTCATAAGGTTGTACCCTTGAACAGGGGCGTGGGGTTGAGCGTTCGAGCCCCAAATAGGATTAGACGTGCCTGGATATGGTTGGCCTATACTAGGGGGTATAAAGGAGTTAACTTGAATTCGTTGCCCCCAAGTTGATTGAGGATTATGTTGTATAAGATGATTCCAATACTAGGCCAAGGATGGAGGTATGTTTTTTCCATAGGGTGGGGTCGGTGGGGGTTGCCCTCCAATCGGGGATTGCGTCCCAATTGAGATTTGTCCTACAAAAGGGGGTTGATTTTGGCCTCTTTGGTGAATTTTTCCACCAACAGGAATTTGGTAATTAGGTGTGAAAGACGGGATGGTGCCACTAGCATCAGTGCCTATGATAGAGGATGAAAGAGATCCTCTGAAAGGGGGTGGAGGAAGTGTCGGAATGAAACCGGGAAGATGGTGCCCAGAAGGAGTGGAACCGCCAGGAGTCCCGAATGTGATTTGTGTCGGAGTGGGAATGGAAGCATTCAACGCATGATACTCGGGTGGAAGTGGTGGGGTGAATCTGGGTGAAAGCGATGTCCCAATGGGGGCTTGGATAGCTACAGTAATCCCAATGTGAGGACTCATAGTATCTGGGACCATTGTGTAATGGACTGTTTGTATAGGGAGGGTCAAGATGTGGTCAGTTGGTAGAGCATCTGTAGCAGGGAAATAATAGGCAATAGTAAAAGGTATCGCGTCTAAATCAGATGTTTCAGCCAGCTCAAGTGCGACAGTGATATCAACGCATGCTCTTGAGCCAAAGAGATCCCGTCTAAAAATGCCAGTAGTCCAAAATGTATCTTGACCCTCAGGTCCTATGAAAGGTCCGATTGGTGATCCAGAAGACTGAACAACTAAATCTCTGAAAGAATTCACTCGCACAATACGTCTCCCAGAGTTAGGAGGAAGTCGAAACTCCTCTCGAGAATTAGTAATTCAGAACTGTTCTAGAGAGTTAGTTCTTTCCACTTGTGGAGTGGCAACGTCTTGGACTTAACACTATTGGGGAGATCCCTCTAGTGATTTGGTAGGCAAGGGTTGAGAACCTTCTAGGTCTTCTAGGGGTAAGCCTTGCATTCTACGTGAATGGCGTAGAGGTTCAATTGTGATCAAGTTAGAATCTTACGAAAGAAATTCTATGGCCAACTTGAGTAAACAAACAGCACACGCTAGTAAAATCTAGGAAGCAACACCAAGAAAACAAGACCTTCCAATTGCGAAGTCACTAGTTGGTGATGAAATCCAACTTCGCGATGAAAAGACAAGAAGGGGCTGGGCTAGGGTGGAAAAGTTACGTTGACGACTTGCTTAACGGACTTACACCTTGGTGCAAGCTCCCACACATAATCGTGGGTATACCCTCCAAGGAGCCCGAGTGAGTCTAGACAACGTCGATTCCAGGTACCGTGAAGGCTTTCCCCTTCACAGTCACCTTGTGTAAGACCCTAAGAAAAAAGGCTACTAAGGTTACCACCAACAACAATGATGCCTAGGGGAACAGCCGACAGTCCAATCCACATGCAAGGGCAGGGTATATAGCCCAAAATCAGCTTGAATAGATTCCACCCATAATTGTGGGTATACCTTCAAGTGACCCCCATAATATGTGCAATTTCTACACTGATATCAACAAAGCAGGGTGAGTAACTCTGTCAATCTTGATGCAACCTCAGGTTTGAACCTTGTGTGAGAAGGGATTCCCAGGAAAAAATGTTGCCAATGGAATTTGACACTCCTTATCACAAGATGCTATTGTGTGTTTTGTGCTTTGGAGATTGTGTCTCACTGCCTATTCCAAAGCTCTAGCCTAACTAGTGTTGGTGTAAAAGAGCCCTAGAAAATGTTACTAGTTAAATTTTAAAATTGCGCAATATTATTAAAGGTTGTTATTACTCAAAAGGAGACGGAAATGAAACCGATGTTGTGTGAGATTATGACACAACAATACATAAACATGAATGAATGATACAAATTCTTTGTTCGATGAATCCTATTTACAGGAGGGAAAGAGGAGTTTTCTGGAACAATGCGAACTACGATGTATGATCTTTTCTGAAATCCAATATCAAACAATCGTGAACAATTCCAATTCTCTATTCGTTGTCTTTTAATACTTGAATGCCAATATTTTTCGAATACAAGGGTTCTTTAAAAAGAAAATGTCTTTAATTTTTCATTAGAAACCAAACAACACGAATGGAACTAAGAAAAAACAAGCAACCAACGAAAAAGAAACACACAACAAACACCCAAACCAATCTTTCAATGAAGACAAAAATAACAAACTTACAAGACTAGTCTTTTCAAATGCACAAGGGTAACACTTTTCCAAGTAATAAGCAATGGAAAAGGACAACTGATATCAACTTTTAAAACCAATCAAAGGCTCCCGACCAAACAAGCACTCGGATTTCAAAACCAGAGATTATACCCTTGTTAAGAAAAGGTTAAGAGGTAAAAAATTGAGAAAAATGACCAAGACACGCTTTGGATTTCCGAAAACTAATCCTTCACGAGATTTGAAATCAAGAAACATTCAATCACTCGCTAGAGAAGTTCTTCTTAGACACACAAACAAATCTGGGCATCTGAGGACACAAAAGACCTATTCCAAATTTTTCACAAGTGGGTTCGCAGGCTGGGAGTGGGGTATAGTGCGAGAATCAAGGATTCTCATAGGCTAGACACAAGCAGATTGCGAGAAGTTCACACTGAACTTAACACCAGGGTGTGAAATTTAGTGATTCTCGTAGGCTATAGAAGGGTGCAGTGCGAGAAGGTCTATAATCAAGCAAATTTTGGAAAAAGGGAAAAACTTCTTAGGGAACTTCTAGATCTAGGAATCCTGTAAGGGTTTCCTTAAGACTCAGAGATTGATTGGGAATGAAAAATGGTAGGTTAAGAGAAAATGGCCAAGAAAAAACCACTAAAAATGGGTTGTATCCCCAGTCGAGTTGCCAATTTTGTTATTGGATAAATCGGTAGGTGCGGACACTAACAGATCTCCCTAGATCCACCTGGATCTAGAACAAAACAGGATAGGACACGACTCTTTCCCTAAGTTGTAGTCATTGAATCTACTAATATGAAGGAATGAGTGACATACCTTTATATCACTTCTTTAGGTCTCTGTTTCTCCCGTTTCACTCCGATGCTCTTGTGAAATCAATTCCAAGACAACACAAACCAACCAAAGTGAAGATAGCCAAGTATATTCAATGTCAACCTATGCATATGAACAAGGAGTTATGCAATAAAATAAAAGTAATTTTATGGGAAAGGGACATGTCGTTGTATTATATTAATTGAAAGTAGAAGATACAACCGGATCACCTTGATATCACAAGCTTCCTTTCAGTGACCCTTGGTTCCAACACACACACTTGCTCTATACTTGCATGAAGAAGATCCAATACCACTTGGTGGGCCAAAAAGAGTCTCCAAGCTTCTATCCAAGCAAGGTTCTTCACACAATTATTTCACCAATTCTCCATTCAATCTTGCTTACATGGATGAGGATGATCCCACTAAATCTGAGAAGTCAGTAGTATGCCAACCATACGAATTCCAACTCATTTTCTAGAAGATCCATTTCTAGAACCTTCGTGACCTCTTCACTTCTTCAAGCTGAAAACAGGTTCACACCCTACCTATAGAGCAGACTGCGAACAGTTCGCACCCTAAGTGTGGATGGCCTACGAGAATGAGGGATTTTCTCACCCTGTAACATAGGCAGCCTGTGAACTCACCTTAAAAATTTGTTTTTGGAAGAAGATAGCAGTCACTTTTCTCAGGCAAAAAGTCCTTGTGGGAGCCTAAATACATCACTTGTAGAAACATGACCAAAGTGACCAAAATCATGTGTAACACCCAGACCACCTGTCGAGGTTGGAGCATGGTGAAGAACCTTCCAGTATGGATGACACACTACCGGATGCACAACTTCTCACCATTAGAAAGAGTGATAAACACTTCGCAGACATAGTCCAGTTCCTGTCAACAGGATTAGCTCCAGTAGAATACACAATTCCACAGAAGAAACAACTAGTGGTGCGTGCTGTAGATTTTTCGCTAATAGATTGTTAGCTATATAAAATGGGACCTGATGAGATCCTAATAAGATGTGTGATGGAGGCAAAATTCCCTATGATCCTCGAAGAAGCTCATGAAGGCATTGTAGGAGGACATTATGCAGGCAAAGCAACTGTGCAGAAGGTTCTACGAGTTGGCCTTTGGTGGCCTATGTTACACAAAGATGCTAAACAATATACCAGAGCATGCGATGTATGCCAGTGAGTTGGAAAACCATCCCGAAGAGATGAGATTCCATTAGCACCACAGATGACCCTACAAGCATTTGAAAAATGGGCCATTGACTTCGTGGGACCTATAAACCCACCAGGAAAGTGCACATGAGCAAGATATATTATCACTGTGACAAAATACCTGACTAGATGGGTCGAAGAAAGAGCAGTCTAGGAATGTAGTGCAACTACAGCTGCGCGGTTTATATTTGATGACATAATAACCAGGTTTGGAAGCCCTAAGGTCCTTATGAGTGATAAAGGTACACACTTCATCAATAAGACAGTTGAAGCCTTGACTGAAGAATTTGCAGTCCACCATCAGAAAAGTACACCTTATCATCCACAAGCAAATGGAACAGTTGAAGGATTCAACAAGATCTTGGAGATAGCATTGACAAAGATTTACAGTGTGAACAGGGATGAGTAGGATTTAAGAGTACCAGCAGTACTATGGGATTATAGAACCACTTGCAAGAAATTAACAATCCAGACCCCTTTCAAGTTGGTTTATTGTGTTGAAGTTGTTGTCCCAATGGAGTACTTGGTACCAAGCTTAAGAATTGTTGCATTTACAAACATGGATGATATTTGCGCCATTCATGAGAGGCTAGCACAGTTGGTCGAACTAGAAGAAGATAGATTTATTGCAGGCTTCCATCAACAAATTCAGAAGGAACGAGAAAAGGCCTATCATGATAGACACATGAAGAAGAAGATATTCAGGCAAGGTGATTTAGTCCTGCTATATGACAATAAGTTTATCAAACACCCTGGGAAGTTCATGACTCATTTTCTCGGACCATGTGAGATTGCCTATGTTACAGAAGGAGGAGTTGCGTAGCTGAAGACATTGAAAGGAGATTGGAAGGAAGGATTGGTGAATGGGAGTCGACTAAAGTTGTACTATGACAACCAGTCACCTCGAAGCTCTCGGTAGAATCAAGAAGACAAGGGTCCAGGTACCCGGTGCAGTTGAAACTGGGTACCAGACATAGAAAAGACAGTCTGCACAAGGATGGAAAGGAGGCATACAGAAGAAAGCAAGGGCTGCACTGCACAGTCGAAAGTCGAAGTAAAATAAGAGGATTAGATCTCAAGTGCCTCAGGACAATTCATAAGTGAGTGTTGGGGGCCTGTTGGCCATGGGTTATGGAAGGAAGAAAAGAACGAGGAAGAAAAGGTAAAAAATGAGCTTCGCGGGAGACATAATGGCTGTCACTGGGTCGAAGTGAGCAAAAGAACAGAGAAGATGGAGCGAAGTGTGAAAAAGCAGGCCATTGGATGAGGATATCGACGATGACAGATCAGCAAGAAGGATGGACCGACGATGAATCAGGAAGTGGAAAAAGCCAGGATTAGATGCCTTGGAGCATCGCAAGATGGAGAAGAAAAGATAGGCTGGCGAATCCTAGAAAGAATGAGTCAATTTGACCTAGGGTTGTAGACACCCAGTGCTTTGGTAATTAGGGTTTTGACACCTAGGTTTCGACCTAAGGCTGTCGGTGAGGGATTGTAATGTATAAATAGAGGTGGAGAGGACCTAGGTGAGGTCGGTACTATGGTTGAGCCTTATAGTCGAGTATTTTTCATTAGGAAAATATTGTATTGAGGGTGAGAGAACTGCTGAGAGAGAGAGCCTTCTGGTATTGTATGATATTCAACTGGGTGCGAAGATCAAGTCCTACGGCTGGGTGCATAGGAGGAGAGAGGAAGAAGAAAGGATATGCTGGCCAAGAGCGCAGATCAGGACTGTAAGCTTTACCTTAATATATCATAAGCATAGTTCTATGGACATAGCCCTAGAGAGAGGGTGAACCACATACCTATGTTGTTGTGCGTGTGATTGATGCTTTGAGCTCTGATGTTGTTATATTGTTATCTGCATTACTGTATTAGATCTGATCTATAGCTGTGAGGGATAGATCTAACTAGTATAATGGTAGATGCATGTTACGTTGCTATTGTAATAAGAACCACTTGATATTCCCCTGGTTGTAGACATATTTGTCCTACAACCCCTCATAGCTGCTTCGGGTGAGACTGCATTTGCTTCACAGGTGTTGCCAAAAGGGCCAATAGCTAGGGCTTGTTGGTGCACTCTTAGAGATGAACCCTGGGTCTGCCCCTGTGCCAACAAGGGTCAAAGTGGGTAAATAAGAAGAAAAGAAGGAGTGAATTAAAGAGAAAATTAGTCGTTGGATGAGAAGATCAAGGAAGATAAAGAAGCAAAGAAGAGGGATCGTGAACAACTCAACAAGTGGAAAAATACACCAACGAATACTTTGGAGCACCTCACGGAAAAGGAGGAAATACAGACTTGCGAAGCCCCAAAAACGCGGGTCAAGTGGACCTAGGGTTTTAGCACCTAGGGTTTTGGATCTAGGGTTTTGACACCTAGGCTTCGGTCTAAGGTTGTCTGAGAGTCATGTAATGTATAAATAAAGGTCTAGGAGAGTCAAGAGGGTTGATCAATTGTTCGTTCGTATGATGTTCATTGTTGGTTATTGTTGATTATTGTTGTTGAGAGAAATATTGAGTCTGTATTCTGAATCTTCAGCCGGGTGCGAAGATCAACCCTCCAGATGGGTGCACAGGAAGGGAAGATAAAGAGAGAAAGATATCTACAGCTAAGTGCACAGATATAACTGTATGTTTTCGCTTAATAAATCAAGTAACACAGTTATGTGGACGTAGCCCTAGGGAGAGGTTGAACCACGTATATCTCATTGTCTTTGTGGTTTATGTTGTGTTATTTGTTATTTGTTATATTGTTATTTCATGATTGTTAGATCAAAGATATAACTTCGTGAAGCAAGAATAAGAGTGGTAAATAATATCTAGATTGATTGCATTGTGTTTTGGAATGACTTTGCATTTCCTCCGGTTGTAGACACATGTGTCCTCCAAAACCCTATTGCTACTTCAGGTGAGACTGCATATGCTTCACATGTGTTTCCAAAAGGGCCAGTAGTTAGGGTTTGTTGGTGCATTGTAAGAGTTGAACCTTGGGTCTGCCCATGTGCCAAAAAATGGTTTTGTTTCTAGGATCGGGATATGGTTGAGGGAATGTCAAGGTGGTTTCCATTGAAGAAAGAGATTCAAAAATGGATAGAAGAACAAGAAAAGAACTTCACCGAAGCTCATAACATGAATCCTAGCATTAATACATAATATTGGTTGGAAAGGTACATCTTTACTGACATACACAAGATTTTATTTGGAGGAGTTCATAAGGAGTTGTACGACTGATTAGCTAGATTAAAAGACACCCAGCTTGAGATCAGACTAGACCACCTGTGGTTTCGATAGCAGCGTTGAACAAGAAATTCAAGAGCAACGTTGTGTCTAGAGTAGTGGATCTCTAGTTTGATATCACTATTGGAGGGTACATTACTGAGTTCAATATCGATAGAGTAGAATTGTATAGTCAAGCAGAGAGGTATTTCTTTAAGGGACCTAGAGGAAAGTTCCTACATTTTTTGAAATTGAGGATTAAGATGCTATTGCATGAGAAGAATATCCTAAAGATATAGTGAAGCTAATGTTCAAGATCTCAGACAACGACAGTGACATAGAGGCTAGACACACGCGTAGTGGGAGATAATTTAGAGAAGTTCCTCTTATGAACCTATTTAAGCAGAATTATGGAGACGAGGGATTCTACAGTGGAGAAGAAGCAGATCTATCAAATGAAGATCATTCAGAGTCCACAAGGGTAGAGGAAGTATAGATTGAAGAACCTCGTTGAGTAGAAACAAAACATTTAGGCACTGCGCCTACTGTCGAAGTAAGTACTATTACTCTTCCTGTTCTTTTAGAAGCATTAAGTAACCAAAGTAACCAGAGTAGCCAGAGCAATCAGAGTACTGTTACAAGAATTTTATCACATACTTAGTTGAGAAACCCAGGAAGATCTATGGCAGATGAAATGACGTTACCTATCTTTAGAGGAGACGGATCTAAATATACTGACCATCACTAGTTCTTATGTGAAGCCATCTGGAGCATTAAGCAAGTCACCGATGAAGCTATTAAGAGAACTCAGTTTAGTGTTACCCTTAGGGATCAGGCTCTGAACTAATATATGAAGTTTTCTTCATGACCTGGATAGCCTAAACCTCTAAATGACATTAAGACTGTGTTGAGTGAGGAATTTAAGAAGCCTAAGTCGAAGTCGCAGTGCATTACAAAGTTGAAGGAAATCAAGCAGAAGGTCACTGAAACTGTTAGGGAATTTGATCAGAGGTTTAAGACTTTGACAGTTCGTTTAAGTTTTCATATCCCATATGAACATAATAAAGAATGGTTCATCGCTTCCCTCCTACCACATATCAAAGTTCCTCTGATGCAACAAAAAATCGTTTCACAGGCTGAAGCTCTGGAGATTTCTATGAAACTAGAAGCAACCCCTATAGGACAATCCAATCCAGATATGAGTCAGATATTAAATCAATTAACTATTTTATCCTTACAAGTCGAAGATATGAAGAAGGACAAATGAAAGGAAAAAAGAGAATATATCTGGTGTATCAGATGTAAATAAGAGGGCCATGAAAAATAGCAGTGTCCCCTATTTAATGAATACTTGGCTTCTGGAGCCCCTAATCCTTTGAAGAAAGCTATTGTACCCTGGTGCGAGGTATGTAGAAATAGACATCTCCCTGGTGAATGTTATTATATGAAAAAATATGTCCAGACACCTACCAATATTTACTGCACATTTTGTAAATCTGTGGGGCATGAGGAGAAGGATTGTAGGGCTTATGATCTCATGCATGAAACATTAAAGGATACACATAGGATTCAAGGAGAAGCACAACAAGAAGGAAATAATGCATAGTTCAACTCCCCAGGAAGATGAAATTTCAACCCTCGTTGTGGATTGAGAGGAAGAGGAGGAGGAGGAGTCATGGGTCGAGGTAGAGGTCAGATCATTTGCTATAACTACGCAAAGACAAGACATTTGGAAAGGGATTGGCAGAACCCTTCTACTACTTGCAACTACTACAACTCATTCAATCATGTCATCGAATATTGTCCAGTATTGTTAGCAAAACTTTGGGAGAGATGAGGAGGAAACCAACAAGTCCAATTAATATCAGCAGTACCTCGCGGTGAGGATCCTCAAGTCGTTGTTATTAATAGAGGAGGCATTGTTACAGGAGAAGATAGGGTGACTCCAGGAAAGAATGCAGAAGGATCAGGGATCAGAAGAGCTGCAGAGAAGGCACAATTGTTTGATCCAAGGAGAGAGAGGCATACTTTTGAAGAAGCAAGGAAATAATTTGTAGGAGAACAAGCTTCTTCATCTAAGGTACAACCAGAAGTAAGGGAATGTGAAATGCCACCAACATTTGATCAATATACTCTATCTAAACAAGGAAAAGAGGTAAGAAAGCTCATGGAATTCTTATATACATGTATCAATTTGATTAAATATGAGAAAGTTGTACATGAACTACAACAACTAGTAAGACAATATGAAATTGGGAGAATATATCTTATGCTAAGTAGAGTTGTGAATCAAGTATCAAGGAAAAGAAGGAAAAACAAGGAATTGCACCTTAGTGCTCAGATTGGAGACTACGACATCGATTATGTGGTCCTCGACTTGGGATCAAAAGTAAATGTTATGACGAAGCAGACTTGGGCTCTGATGGGAAAACCTAGATTGATTTACTCTCTTATTAGGCTAAGGATGGCTAATCAGTAGGCAGTGAGCCCCTTTGGAAGACTAGAGCATGTCCCTGTAGACATCGATGGGCTAAGGACATTTGCAGACTTCGAAGTGATTAATATTGTTGATCATAACTGTCCTTATCCTGTGTTGTTATGAATTGATTAGGATTTCAACAATTCGATTGTTGTTGACCTAAAGAAGATATAAATGACATTTGAGGGTAATGGCCTCAAGGTCATTGCACCTCTTGATCCTGATGAAGGTTGTAGATACACAGAACCCATAAGAGAAGAAAATTGCATGCCTATGATCTAGAGAACATCTATAAATTGACATCAAGACAGAAGGATTATATTAATCCCACAACATATGGAAATCTAAGTTGGCGATGTGAAAGTGCATGTTCATCAGATTCAGAAGAAACATTGGAAAATTGGCAGAATAGAATGTATGAAGTCTCTACATGGTGATGTGCCAGATTGACCAGAGCAGTTCACTATATTGGCACATAAGTAAGTAATCTCCCTACATTTGATGGCATGGATCATTTAGAGAAATTTCTAGCTGAATTTTAGAAAATTGTACCAGTACAATAGAGGATGTTGGCATTGAATGAAGCATTGAAAGAAACACCATGTAGAAGGTGGGGAACACACAAGAAGAACATCACAGAGTGAGTACAACGTCGCACCTTGATGACAATGCACTTTTTAGACCAAGATAAAGGTTACGAAGTTTGATACACAGGTCAAAGTTGTCCTAAGGACCATGTGTGAAGTTGTGAGGAAGCCTAGAACAACATTCCTCAAGAACAGTGGGTACATAAGTTCATCAACACTTTGGATACTACGCCTATAAACAGGTATCTTCAAGAAGAATTGCACTTAGCCAGTTCATATTGGTACAGTATGACTCAGAAATTTATAGCTACCTTGTTATTTGAAAGTCAGTACACTACAGTAGATCAGGTTTTACAACTTGTAAGACAAAA
This sequence comes from Picea engelmannii, assembly GCA_009831015.1. Taxonomy (NCBI): domain Eukaryota; kingdom Viridiplantae; phylum Streptophyta; class Pinopsida; order Pinales; family Pinaceae; genus Picea; species Picea engelmannii. The sequence continues at coordinate 111,472 of ML801406.1, read as the reverse complement.
GGTATTTGAGGAGGCACCTAAACTCCCTTTTGAGAAAGAAGAGGATGAATGGACTGCACCTCTTCAGAGATTACAGGGTTGTTATAATATTAATGTTGAGGAATATGATGATGATCCTAGGAATGTAAACATCACAGATACTGAAGGACAGAGGGACATAGAAGGTCCAGGGATTGAATTACCTTTTATTGGACAACCCATTAAAATTAAGAAGGTTAATATTGGAACAGAGAAAACACCTAAATTAGAAAATGTTGGAGACTATTGGGGTGATGCTACTATTAGGAATATCACAGAACTATTGCATGAATATCATGATTTATTTCCAACCAAGTTCACAGACATGAAGGGCATTAAAGGGCCCATGGGGGAAATGAATATCCCTCTGAGACTAGATGCAAGACCCATCAAGCAGAGACCCTACAGACTGAATCCCAAATATAGGCAGAAAGTTAAGATTGAATTGGATAGAATGTTGGAAGCAGGAATCATAGAACCAGTTGAAGAATCTGAATGGATCATCCCTATGTTCGTCCAAGATAAGAAGTCAGGAGAAATCATAATTTGTGTAGATCTAATGAAACTAAATGATGCATGCCTAAATGACCCCTTTCCTACACCTTTTGTTGATGAAGTTCTAGATAATGTAGGAGGACATGAGGTCTACTCATTCACAGATGGATTTTCAGTTTATCACACGATCATAATTGCTAAGGAGGATCGACATAAGACCACATTTGCAATAGAATGGGGTTCTTTTCAATACATTGTGATGCCTTTTGGATTGAAGAATGCACCGACCATCTTTTCTGCGATGGTGGTCGAAGCATTTAAGGACTTTTTACACAAATTATTGGAAGCATACTTTGATGATTAGACTATTTTTAGCCTAATGAAGGATCATATTGAATGCTTGAGATTAATGTTAGATAAGTGCAGGCAATGTCAGATTACCCTGAATCTGAAAAAGTGTATTTTCTTTTCAACTTTTGGAGTGTCATTAGGACATATTGTGTGTAAGCAGGGGTTGTTGGTAGATCCTTCCAAGACTGTTACCATTGTTGATCTACCTCCTCCTACTTCGGTTAGACAACTATGCACTTCATTAGGGCACACTAGATACTATAGAAATTTTATCAAGGGCTACACACGGATAACAACACCTATGGAGAAGTTATTAATGAAATATAGTAAGTTCCAATGGATAGAAGAATGCCAACAGAGCTTTGACACACTAAAGCAGAAAATGGTCATTGTGCCTATATTGGTCTTTCTAGATTGGATTAAGGAGTTTGATGTTCATATCGATGCTTCATCCATTGCATTAGGAGTAGTCTTAGCACATCCAGGTGCAGGAGACATTGACCACCTGATAGCCTTTGCTAGCAGGAAGCTTTCTACAACTGAAAGGAACTATACTAGAACTGAAAGAGAAGGCTTGGCTATGGTATATGTGTTGTATAAATTTAGACACTATTTGTTGGGCAGACATTTTAAGATGTTCACTAATCATTCTGCATTGAAGTACTTAGTCAACAAGCTAGTGTTGGGGGGGGGAGAATATGCATATGGCTACTACTATTCCAGTAGTATGATTTTGAGATTGTGGTTAATCCAGGAAGAATGACTAAGGACCTGATCACTTATCCATGTTGGAACATGGAGAGAAACCTAATAGTCTGGAGAATACACTACCAAATGCACAGTTGTTGGCCATCAGAAAATTCGATGATCACTTCACCGAGATAGTCTAGTACTTGTTCACAGGAATGGCACCTCATGAATATACAATTATTCAGAAGAAATAGTTGGTCGTTCGTGCTGTTGACTTTCAACTTATAGTTGGACAGTTATATAAAATGGAACCAGATGAGATCTTGAGGAGATGTATTATGGAGGCAGAAAGACCATTGATTATGGAAGAAGCACATGAAGGCATCATAGGAGGACACTATGCAGGGAAAGAAATAATTCAAAAGGTTCTCAGAGCTGGCCTCTGGTGGCCTCCTTTACACAGGGATGCTAAGGAATATTACAGAGCCTGCGACATATTCCAAAGAGTAGGGAAGCCTTCTAGAAGGAATGAAATGCCTTTAGCACCATGATTAACATTACAAGTATTCGAGAAATGAGCCATTGAATTTGTGGGACCTATTAACCCACGAGGAAAGCGCACATGAGCTAGATACATTATCACCGCTACATACTATTTAACCAGATGGGCAGAAGAAAGAGTGGTTAAGGACTCTAGTGCAGCCACAACTGCGCAATTCATCTTTGCGGATATTATAACCAGATTCGGATGCCCGAAGATCCTTATGAGTGATCAAGGCACACACTTCATCAACAAAACTATTGAAGCCTTGACTCACAAGTTTGAAGTCCACCATCAGAAGATCACTCCATACCACCCATAGGAAAATGGCACAGTCAAAGATTTCAATAAGATTTTGGAGACAACGTTGACAAAGATTTGCAATGTTAACAAAGATGATTGGGATTTAAGAATTCCAGCAATATTATGGGCTTATAGAACTACTTGCAAAAAGTTAACAACGCAAATTCCCTTTAAGTTAGTCTATGGATTAGAATAAGTGGTACCTATGGAATATTTGGTTCCTAGTTTAAGAATTGCAGCATTTACAGGTATGGATGACACATGCATTGTTCAATACAGGCTTGCAGAGTTGATAGAACTGAAGGAAGACATATTTATTGCAGGATTTTATTAGAAGGTACAAAAAGAACGAGAAAAGACTTACCATGACAGACATATCAAGAGGAAATCATTTAAGCAAGGATATTTGGTACTTTTATATGAGAGCAAGTTCATGAAGCATCCAAAGAAGTTCAAGAGACATTGGCTTGGGCCATTTGAATTTGCCTATGTTACAAATGGTGGAGTTGTGTAGTTGAAGATACTTAATGGAGAATGCAAGGATGGTTTAGTAAATGGAATCCGGTTGAAGTTGTACTGTGACAATTAGTTGCCTCACAGCTCTTAGTAAAAGCAAAGGAAGAAGGTTCTAGGTACCAGGTGTTGTTGAAACTGGGTACCAACCACAAAAAATATAGTATGCACACGATAGGGAGGGACAGAGCATAAAGCACAAGCTGCTCCGCGCAGTCTGCATTTGAAGTGATATAGAAGGCTCAATCTTCGAGTGACTCGAGATGAGTCACATGTGAGTGTTGGGGGAATTTTGGCCCTTGGTTATGTAAGAAGTGAATATTAAGGAAGATAGGCGAAGTGTGAAATGCGTGGAAGGCACATAAACCAAGGAAGGGTCAAAGTGGGTAAAAAAGCAGAAAAGAAGGAGTGAAGTAAATAGAAAGTTATCCGTTGGAAGAGAATATTAAGGAAGATAAAGCAACAAAGAAGAGGGATCATGGAAAACTCAAAAAGAAGAAAAAGACACCAACAGATACTTTGGAGCACCTTGAAAAAAAGGAGGAAGGACAGGCTGGAGAAGCCCCGAAAACATGGGTCAAGTGGACCTAGGTTTTTGGCACCTAGGGTTTTGGATCTAGGGTTTTGACACCTATGCTTCGGTCTAAGGTTGTCCAAGAGACATGTAATGTATAAATAAAGGTCTAGGAGAGTCGAGAGGGTTTCTCAAATTTTCACTTGTATGATGTTCATTGTTGGTTATTGTTGATTATTGTTGTTGAGAGAAATATTGAGTCTCTATTCTGGATCTTCAGCTGGGTACGAAGATCAACTCTGCAACTGGGTGCACAGGAAGGGAAGAGAAAGAGAGAAAGATATATGCAGCTAAGTGCCCAGATAGAACTATATGTTGTTTCTTAATAAATCAAGAAACATAGTTATGTGGACATAGCCCTAGGGAGAGGGTGAACCACATATAGCTTATTTCCTTTGTGGTTGATGTTGTATTATTTTTTATCTGTTATATTGTTATTGCATGATTGTTAGATCAGAGATATAAATTCACAAATCAAGCATAAGAGTGGTAAAGAATATCTAGATTGTTTGTTTTGTGTTTTGGAATCACTTTGCATTTCCTCTGGTTGTAGACATTTGTGTCCTGCAGCCCCCTATTTCTACTTCAGGTGAGACTGCATATGCTTCACACGTGTTTCCGAAAGGGCCAGTAGTTAGGGTTTTTTGGTACGTTGTAAGAGTTGAATCCTCAATCTGCCCTTGCACCAATAGGGATTGTTTCATTGATACTCGCCATATTAACCTTGGTGTAAACTACGTGTGTAGCCAGAGGATTAATAGGACAAGACCTATCTCCATTCATGGTCAAAATAAATTCACCTGCCTCTATTCTCCTTAAATCTGGGAGGAAGTAAGATCTATGATGGAGATCATCCTAGGGTTTTTCTGGACCATTCAATGCCTCAAGAATTGCCTCATCTAAGGTAAAGACCAGGTTTAAAGAATCTGTAGTTGCAAGAGAACCCTGAGCCCAAATAGGCTCGAGAATTGGATCTAACTCCTATGCAGGAGTCAGATCGGGGTCAACTGAAGCCTTTTGGACAATGATGTACACAAATTCTACCGCGACTAAGTGAATGGCCATGCTAGAATTCCTTGTCCCTTCCATCAAGGCCTATGGGGAAGGAAGAGTCCATGGACCGTGAAAGTAAGTCATTCGAAACGATGACATTTGAAAATTTTCATCCCTGGGCTAGTCGGGGGCAGATGATATAAGCTTGACATTGCCAGAAGGAGGTGGGTAATCGAAAGTACCCATCAGTGGTGGACACAAACCAACGCCTACATTGACGGTGTCGGGTTGAGGATTGTCAATCATCAGGACCGTGGGTTCCCTCGATGAAGGGTCAGGACGAGAGAAGGACAACTGGTCAATGGTCACAATTCATCCCTTGTGTTGAAACATCAAGACCCAAAATACTGTATCAAACACTGCATGCATTGCATAGCTCCAAATCCGTCCTAATAAAAGCTTGTAGTTAAGAGGCGCTTCGACCACTTCAACTTCGATGCACATGGTGTTCCCTCCTAACTGTATGGAGAAAGAAGGAATGATTCCATGTGGTCTGAACGAACGTTCGTCAAATGTCATAAGCAATGTAGGCGACGGAGACAAAACGGGTTAGCCAATGGCCTTCCAACATGCCAAACACATCACGCAAGTTGAAGAGACCTCGTCAACCATTGTATGGAGGATATTTCGAGTAAGAGATTTCATGGTGTGAGCCACTACTTTTTGAAATGCAACGTGGTAGGGAAGATGAGGTTTCAAGTTGGTTGGATCGAGAACCATCTCTCTCGGGTTACAAGTCTCTGCAGATCCCAAAGTGGATAACAGGGCTTTTCAATGTGAAGGGCAACTCTGGAGGACTTCCAAAGTGGAAATCGCACAAGGGGTTTGTGCCAAATCTTCCACAATGGAGTAGTTTTGGGCAGCCCTCACGTTCAGATTATGAAAATCTTTCTTGAGCGCACCTTTGGGGATGTGTGTCATTGTTTTTCCCATCGTCTTCTCAATATGGAGAGGAACTGATGGGTTTGTGGCTTCTTTACCCTTTTCGACAAAGTTCAACATTCCATAATATCGATCCCTAGTCGCTATATGAGTGTCAACTTTCAACATGTAAACATTCGCGACCGAGGTATTACCAGTAGACATGGGGGGTCCTTGACTGCACCCTTCCACACTCGAAGATGATGAGGCTTGAGCCATGTTTTTCCCATGTGGAAATGGGTTCGTCAGCACAATAGGATGTTGTTGCACTAATAGCTTTTGAGTCTCCACAAGTCTAGGGCACAGGTGAGTAATATGGTTCTCTGTGCAAAGGTTACACGGATACTTCAACTTTATCTTCTCTATTTTCCCCCCGCCAACATTGTTGCAATTGTTGTAATTGATTTGACAATAGATAAGTGGAATTTCCTTATGTTGAGTCCACAATACCATTAGCATGGGGTCCAAACTTTTTTTGGCCTTGTCGAGGATGGACCTTGGCACATCTGGAAAAATCTCATAGAGCAAGCTAGACTGAGAGTAAATTAGTTCGAGTTGTTGCGCTCTCATTATCGCCTCCTCCTCTAAAAAAAATCCTGAAGTTGCAACATCCTTGGATACAATTGGTACCAAGGACTTCAAGAACCACTCCAACAAGAAATCCTTTGGGACCTATACCTTAATCAAGCTCTTCCAACACCTCCATTCTCGGATGTGATCAGAGATATTTTCAGTCTTAGTCTACTCAAAGTTGGCCAGCAATTCAGTGTCAACATCCCATCTCATGGGTAGCTGGAAATGGTTTAGGAAGACAATCTCCAAGTCGTTAAAGTAAGAAAATCTCGAGCGGCCGAGCTCAACATACCATTTTTCAACACCCCCGATAAGAGTGCATTGAAAAAGGCGCAACTGTATGGAGTTGTCTTGCAGCAAGTTTGACAAGCACAATAAGTGGAAGGCTGTCACATGATCACCTGGGTCCTCGCTAGGCTTGCCTTCAAATTTTTGAATATTCAAGGGCAACTTAGTCGGCATGGGGTGCCAACGCGAATCATGACAAATTGGTTCATTGAGAAACCTTAACAAATCTGGCAGATACTGCGCTGCCAGAAACGATAGTTTGGGTTGAGTACTATGTATAGGAAAAAGGGGTCCTGGAGTTTCATTGGCACCAGGTTGCCAGGAAAACTTGGGTTTTTGGCCAGGGTTTTGGTAGAAACCGTGGCCCTGATCAACATACAGAAACTGTATTTGTTGGGATATCATCGGTTGATTCTTGTAATTGGACGACATGGGTTGGGGGGGAATTTCTCCCTCTGTTGTGTTCCAATGATTTTGGAAGCAGATTCCCTCAGTCGATCTGACGAAGATAGGTATTGAGCCCTACCTGGGGTTCCATTGACCATGAAATGGGCTTCCCCCGACTGGTATCCCTTGTGAGGGAACTGATCCCGGCCAAGGATTCCAAAGTCCTTGTGAGGAGAAAACTAATGTACTTTCCCCCTGTGTACTAATAACACACTGCACAGGATTATGTTCACTAAAACCGGGGTTTCCCCCAGCCGAGACAACAATCGAAGAAAAATTTTTATTGCCAAATGCGTCAAACAAAGAGAACAACATGGATCCCACCGGCATAGTGTAAGATGAAGTTCCTAAACTTCTTTCTCCAAAAAAGATATAGTTAGCATTCAGACTGATGGGTTGCTAGAAAGCACCAGTGAGTGAGGGGGATGAAGGAGGTATATGACCCCCACCGTAAGGGATAACATTGAAGGGGACTGAAGTGCCCCCGATGGATCCTTTCATGGGAGTGTTTTAGCTCCCTGCCACCAGACCCATGGTCTGTAAGGTGGAGTAGGTAAGGTCTGAGTTCGAATCGAAGTTGGGCATCCCATATGAGAATGGAAGGCCCGTCGCACTCTGCGTAAATGAAGTAGTGGTCATTTTCGATGAAAGTATCATACCACTTCCTGACACAGAGGGAGTCGATACCACTGTGGTATGGACTGACAAAGGTGGGTTACGAGGCAACATACCCCCTGTGGTATTCATCGAAATGGGAGTATGAGGACTCCCGGATGAAGTAGCAACATTTGATTCCATGGCTTCTTGTAAGACTAATTGGCGCTAAATAGGTGTCACCTTAGGAGGGACAAGTTGTACTAAGATTGGCATCGACAAGTCAGTGATTGGAGGGTTGGTTGTGTTAGCGACAATTCTTATCTTCTGCATCGGGATATCCAGGTCTACACGCTGCACGAGGAGCGCCCAAGCGCAACGCATAGAAAAAGTCATTTTTAGACTTAAAATCAAGCGAGCGGGTAGGATTATAGTGTCAACGGTCCGGATCCATCCATATGAGTAGATCAACAGTTGGCGGGAAATCACAAATAAGGAAGTTGCGTCGAAGCTAACACAATAGATCGCGCCCATAGTGTGCAGGGGAGAATAGCAGCCGTCCATCCAGAGGACGTGTGGCACGAGATCTAATCGCGTCGGTGTTTTGGCATTCAGAAGTTCGAGGGGTGAGAGTTTCATGTTGTTCCACATCTCAAAACCCCGAACCCCGATAGCACCGAAAGTGCCGAAAGTTTGGCCCGTGGTCACTTGAGAAAGGAAGAGAGTTATGCAAAGGTGCCAAAGCATCAGGTTTTTCCATGGAAGGGAATACTGCGCCCTCCAAGACCAATTTAGCTTGACTTCGATCCTGGTCCTCACTAAAGAATTAAATGAAGCTTAACAGAGGTAGTTGAAACCTCAACTCACTTATTGAATGCAAGGTATGGGGGTTCCGGCAGACAGTCTGCCCGAGACGGTCCTATACACTGATTTTCTCCAAAGGGTCATGGTTGGTCCTCATCTGATCAGAGAAATTCTGCGCACACCATGTTGGCCTTTAATGTTACAACTATCTCCCCTGCAGGAGCCATGCACAGTTAAGGCGGCGTATGATGAAATTTATCCGTCCGAATTCGGCTGAAGAGACACCACGCCTTGGATGACTGAACATGCCTCTGATAGGAAAATTTTGCTGAGTATATAGAATCAGTCTTTGTATTTTGTAATCTATCGATGGTAGAGTGGGGCTCCTGATTGTAATGTTTTAATAGATGCTCTAGTATTCTGGTTATGCATCTGTATGTAAGATTTATGGTTTTATGAAAGACAGTTTCCCTGTTTCATCTAGTTTCATCTCATACTAAGGGAGTTCATGATTGACTGATTCACATGAATTACTGCAGTTGCATTATGATAAAGGTTTTATTGTGACACTATTGTATTCCTTGGTTTTCTGCATTTGAATGTAAGATGATCTCGAGTTTAAATGCATTCTCCTACAGTCTACTAGAAACCTGATGTTGACAATAGACCTTTGCATCTCTTTGATATAAGTCTTCCCTCCTACTCACCCTTACTACAACTTACTATCTGAAGTATGTCCAAGACCTCACCTACCCATGCGTGTCGGGCCTAGTTTCAGAGTCGAAACAATATCGTCTGAGTTTACTTCCATTCGATCACCTCTTCCATACACAAACCGTGACATAAACTGATGGGTGTCAGGCTCTGCTCCTGCAAGAAATCTAGGAGTGACTTCCGTCGCCAACATTTTTGGCGCCATTGCCGGGGACGAAGTTGAAAATTTTCCCTGGGATTGAACGACATTGAACCTCTGATTCCGAAGGTGCATCGGGTATCAGAGCCTTTGAAGATTTCTACTGTGCACCTGGCGACTCCATTGTGACGACTCCATTGGGGAGAACCTTCTCTATTAATTGTGGCTTTCAGAGGTAGACACACGCGGTCTCATCCATAGCTGCCTCTAGCTACACCTGAAACTGATCCAGAGGTGGTTCTCATAAAAGGAAAGGCCTATGAAGAAGAAGCTCCCACCATCGAACCAGGTAATCTGTCATCTCCTTCTGTAGGAACTCCATTCTCTCCTCCTCAGTTTCTTATTAGACCTCCTTCAGGGGTTCCCGTTTCCTAAATTTTGGGAGTGTTCCTGCTGAGTTTTCCCCTCCCGGTCTAGGACAGGAGGGAGAAATCCTTTTCACTCCCCTCTCCTCTGAGGTTGTACCTTGGCGTAGGCCCAGGACTACATAAAATTTCCCCACTCCTATATTTACTGCTCCGTCTCTTGCTACCGTTACTACTCCTGTGCAAAGAGGAGCACCTGCTAACTTGAGCTCGCTAGCCTTCTCCTTAAATCCCCTCTTGTTTCCCACTCCACTTCGAGACTCATTCCCAGTAGCCCCTTCAATAACTCCTTCTCCTCTAAGTTATCCTCCACCTAATACCCCTATGGCAGTAGCAAATCCCCCTATGACCAGAATGGAGGCCATTATAGCCACTAGGTATGCTCCCCTCGTGCTACCGCAGCCTCTCAATGCCCTCCCAGCAGATGGTTACTTGAAGCAGCTACCCAAGTTTACAGGTGAGGGGGACATAACTGCAGAAGAACACCTAGAAGCCTTTTACCGTTTCACAGATGATAATGTCATCATGCATGCAGATGTATGGATGAGAATTTTTGTCCATAGCCTTCAAGGTGAGGCTAGAAAATGGTTCAAAGCCCTAATTCCTGGATCTATTGATGGGATCGAAGCTTTAGATAATTCCTTTTTGAGACAGTGGGGAGATAAAAGAGACTTCATGTATTACATGACAGAGTTTGGGTCTTTGAAGAGAAAAGAAGGAGAGTTTGTCTCCGACTTCTCCAAGAGATTCAATAAAATGTACAATAAAATCCCTGCTGAGATCAAACCCTCAGAAGCCTCCACAAAGATCACTTATGCCAGCGCTTTTGATCCTGATTTCTGCCTCCTACTTAGGGAAAGAAGAGCCACTACTCTGGCCCATATGCAAGATGCAGTTGTGGAGGTAGAATCTAATATATTGGTTGTTGACCAACTCAGGAGCACTGTTGGTAGAAACATATCCAAGCAAAGGCCTGAAACTTCCTCATCCATCCCCTCTCCCCTTCCCCTTCAGATAGATGAGACAGTTAGAATACTAAAGTCACTTTTTGCTAGAATGGATAGGAGGGAGTTAGAAGGGAATCCCATGTACAGAAATCCCCAGAATGCTGATGGTAGAGGTTTCAGGAGACCTGATAACAATGGACCGTGGGCCTTCCCAAGGGAACAAAGGGAAAAAGACAGAGAAGATCAAAGGATTCAAACCCCTCTCCAAAATAACCTAGTTACTCATGAGGGAGGGGAGGAGATAGACGAGTTCGACCCCGAAATTCATTGTGTTGAAGAATCCCCTCCTTTTCCTCATTTGACTCAGTCTGCATATGAGAAATCCCTGATGAACGTTCAAATCCATGAGTTAGGTAAGGGAGAAAAGGCCAGTCACGCCTCTAACAGATACATTCTCAGGTCAAGAAAGAAAGAGGGAGACTTTGACAGCCAAGACCAGCCCTTCATAGCAGATAGGCCTACTAAAGCTGCAGCAATCACTACTAACGAAAAGAAAACTCAGAGTGCTTCACCAGCAGCCAAGGAACCTGTCACTGAGGTAAGGGAAGCTCCTAAGCCTATTCCTTCCTTCAATTTTGAGCATGAAATTCAGAAGATTAGAATCCTTGTACCCCTATCGGAACTAGTTAAAAATGAAGATTTCAAAAGGTCCCTCTCCAAGCTTCTACATTCTGAGCTCCCCGAGCCTTCCACTGACTCAATAAATCTCTAGGATGAAAAGCCAGTAGTTGTCCTAGGGCCCATGGTAGAAGATAGAGATGATTCATCCCCTCCCTTCTACACATCCCTAAATATACATGATAAAGTGTTGCATAACTGCCTCATGGATTCAGGGGCTTCCCATAACCTTATGCCCAAAATAGTTATGGAAGAATTGGGACTGGAGGTGACAAAAAATTATCATGATTTGTACTCTTTCGATTCGATAAGAGTGCAGTGTCTAGGAGTCATCAAAGACCTAGTGGTTTCTTTGTTTCAGCTACCCATGAAGAGTGTGGTCATGGATATTGTGGTAGCTGACGTTCCCCCCAAATTTGGCATGTTGTTGTCTAGATCTTGGATTAAAAAGCTTGGGGGAACATTGCAGATGGATCTCACGTATGCCACCATTCTAGTATTTGGAGGGGAACAAAGGAGGTTATATAGAGAAGCCCAGCTAGCCTATATTGTCAGTGATGAAGAAAACCCCATTAGTCACCCCATCTTTTCACTTGACACTGATTTAGGGTCTAGTTTGTTGCAGATCACTGAAGCTCCTGAGGTCCCTTTACAGATCATAAATCATCCCATTCTTAATCAGGAGGTACCCCCTCCAACCACCTCTGTTTGGAAGATGTTTTTCGATGGAGCTTCTTCTAGCGAAGGCGCTGGCGCTGGGGTGGTTTTCATATCACCTTGTCAAGAGGCCATATCCCTATCATACAAGTTGGAATTCAAAATCACCAACAATGTGGCAGAGTATGAAGCTCTTGTTCTGGGTATGAGGGCCGCAAAGGAAATGGGAATTAAATAAATAGCAATATTTGGAGATGCTGAGTTGATTATCTAGCAAGTCAGAAATGCTTATCATGCTAATAATCCCAGGCTCAGGAATTACAGAAATGAGGTATGGGACCTGATTGACAATTTCTTCTTGGCCTTTAACATTTCTTTCATTCCGAGGGGGGAGAATACTTCAGCCGATTCTTTAGATGTCTCAGCTAGTTTGCTCAAAGTTCCTCTACCGCCTAGGGTCAAATATGACGCTGAAATAATATATAGGCCCTCTGTACCGGACAACATCAAGCATTGGAAGGTATTTTAAGATGACCTGGAAATCGAAAAATTTCTCCAATTTGTTGATGAATTTTTTGCGCTGCACATTGATCAGGATCCCGACCCGAAAGGTAACCCTTTCCCTGAGGTGTTTTTAAATAAAATTGCTAATCACCAGATTATTCAGCTGCCCAGCAATCACATTCCGAGAGGACTGGTCCCCTTGGAAATACTGTTCGATGGGAATGATGTGGACGTAAAGGGTAAGGTTTCAAATGAAGATGTTGATACAACCGAATGCAACATTGGCACACAGGAGGAGCCCAGGTTTGTCAAATTATCAAGCAGTTTGACCAGAGAACAGAAGGTCGAATATACTGAGTTGCTAAAAGAGTTTGTTGATGTGTTTGCATGGACATACGAAGACCTCAAGACTTATGACACATCTGTCATTGAGGACAAGATCCCACTAAAGGAAGAGGCTAAACCATTCAGACAAAAGCTGAGACAGATAAATCCAATGTTGCTACCTGTCATGGAGAAAGAAGTGAAGAAATTGTTAGATGCCAAAATTATTGTTCCCTCGATATATTCCAAATGGGTGGCCAATTTGGTCCCAGTAAGGAAGAAAAGTGGAGAAATCAGACTCTGTGTTGATTTCAGTAACCTGAACAGGAGCTCAAGGAAAGACAATTATCCCCTGCCCAACATGGAACACATATTGCAAAGGGTAACGGGTGCCTTTAGGATATCCATGATTGATGGTTTTTCTGGTTATAATCAGATTTCAGTCATGCCTGAGGATAGAGAAAAAACAACCTTCACCACTCCTTGGGGTACATTCATGTATGCCAAAATGCCTTTTGGATTGATGAATGCGGGAGCAACGTTCCAGCAAGCTATGGATATAGCCTTCATTGGGGAGAAGGACCAGTTTGTGGTAATCTATCTAGATGACATCACGGTCTTCTCTAGGTCAGACAAGGAGCATCGCTGCCACTTGAGGAAAGTTTTCCTGAAGTGTCGGAGGTTTGGCCTATCCCTAAACCCCAAGAAATATTTGTTTACTATGAAGGAGGGGAATTTATTAGGCCATATAGTATCAGCAGAGGGAGTGAGAATTGATCCTAGCAGGGTAGAGGTGATTCAAACCCTATCACTTCCTAGATCCAAGAAGGAAGTTTAGGCCTTTCTGGGAAAGATCAATTTCTTGAGGAGATTCGTCTCAAATTTTGTTGAGTTTGTGAAAAATATCACAACCATGCTCAAGAAAGGAAATGAAGTAAAATGGACTGCTAAACCCAGGGAATATTTTATCCAAATAAAAAGGGCATTGATGGAGGCACCTGTGCTGATCAGTCATGACTATTCCAGAGAGTTCCTAATTTTCTCTTTTGCTTCTTTTGATACAGTAGCGGCAATCTTGTTGCAGAAAAATAAGGAAGGGCAAGAGCAACCCATTACCTTCTTCAGCAGGGCATTAAGAGATGCAGAGATCAGGTATGAAATCATGGAGAAACAGGCCTATGCCTTAGTGAAAGCTCTCAAATGTTTCAGAGTCTATGTCCTGCACTCAAGGGTAATCACATACATTCCTTCGACTTCTGTGAAGGACATCCTTATATAGCCTGATATAGATGGGAGAAGAGGCAGATGGATCGCTAGAATCCTAGAATTTGACTTGGAGACAAAGCCCACCAAGTTGGTTAAGGGGCAAGTTTTAGCCATGCTACTGGCTGAATCCAATTACGAATCCCTGGGTGTTAGTTTCATCAATACCTTCTCACGAATTCAGCAAGTTGAGTTTCCCAGTCAACGCTCTCAAGAAGGCGTATTGCTAGCAAAGTGTGCCTGGTATCATGACATTTTGTACTTTCTGTGGGAGTTGAAGCCCTCGGATGGAATGTGTAAAAGTAAGGCAAGAGCTTTAAAGCTCAATTCAGTCAGATATTGCCTCATTGGGAAAGTCTTATATTGGAGAGACCCCCTAGGAGTGCTGCTAAGATGTATGAACCCACTAGAATCCCAGAAGGTCATGTTTGATTTCCACAGAGGCCTTTGTGGGGGGCATCATTTCCGGAATACCACAGCTCAAAAAATCCTCAGGGCTGGGTATTACTGGCCCACTTTATTTGTTGATGTCAACAGAGAAATCAGGGCCTACATCAAATGCCAAAAGTTCTCAGGGAAACAGCAGCTTGGGCCACTACCACTGAAGCCTATGATAGCTTCAACACCTTTTCAATAGTGGGGGCTAGACTTTATCGGGGAGATTCATCCTCCCTCAAGTGGCTAGCACAGATGGATCCTGACTGCAACAGATTATTTCACCAAATGGATAGAAGTTGTCCCTACCAGAAGTACATCCCACAAAGTAATTATCAGTTTCCTGGAGGATATCATAGCCATATTTGGCTGTCCTAGCAGGATCATAACTAATAATGCTGCTTCTTTCAAATCTGAGCCTCTCATTAAGTTCTGTGAGAAGTTCCAAATCTCGCTAATTCACTCCACCCCCTACTATCCCCAGGGCAATGGTTTAGCCGAATCCTCCAACAAGGGCCTGATAAGGATCATCAAAAGACTATTGGAGGACAACAAAAGGGTCTGGGAGTCGAAGTTGAAATTTTCTTTATGGCATGATCGAGTGACAACGAAGAAATCCTTGGGCACCTCGCCTTTTCAGCTGGTTTACGGAGCAGAGGCGGTTTTTCCCACTCAGCTTGCCTTACCTGTGGTGAAGTTCTTTCAAGATTATGAGGGAGAGTCAGATCATATGATCAGAAGGATTCATCATATAGTAGAAGTACAACAGATCAGGGAACAGGTAAGGTACACCGCTCATAGTCATCAACAAAGGGTCAAACAGGCTTTTGACACGAAGGTCAGGAAGAAGGAGTTCGAGATCGGGGATTTGGTACTTAAGTGGGATGCACCATGACAGGATAAGGGAAAACATAGCAAGTTTGATGCCCTCTGGATCAACCCCTTCAAAATCTCTGAGGTCTTCTCAAACAACACGTACCATTTGCATGATCTGGAGGGTGAAGAGGTTTTCAACAACCCAGTGAATGGGCATTTTCTGAAGAAATGTTTTATTTCAGCCTTAGACGACTCCTTTGTTTGTAAATATTGTGCGTTAGTTCTTTGTTCATTTTCTGTTTGTATATTTTCGGCTTAGTAAATGACTCCATATCCCAATAGCAAGGCACTAAAACTACAGAATGAGTTCTTAGAGCATCAAAGGGATGACTCTATCCCCCATGGAGCCTATATGTTAGCGACAATTCTTGTCTTCGGCATCGGGATATCTAGGTCTGCAGGTTGAACAAGGAGTGCCCAAGCGCAGCGCATAGAAAATGTCCTTTTCGGACTTAAAATCAAGCGAGCAGACAGGATTATAGTGTCAACGGTCCAGATCCATCCATATGAGCAGATCAACGGTTGGTGGGAAATCGCGAATAAGGAAGTTGCGTCGAAGTTAACACAATAGATCGCTCCCATAGTGTGCAGGGGAGAATAGCAGTCGTCCATCCAGAGGACACGTGGCGCGAGATCTAATCGCATCGATGTTTCAACATTCGGAAGTTCGAGGGGTGAGAGTTTCATGTTGTTCCACATCTCGAAACCCCGAACCCCGATAGTGCCAAAAGTGGGGCCCGCGGTCACTTGAGAAAGGAAGAGAGTTATGCAAAGGTGCCAAAGCATCAGGTTTTGCCACAGAAAGGAATACTGCGTCCTCCAAGACCAGTTCAGCCCAACTTCGATCTTGGTCCTCACTAAAGAATTAAATGAAGCTGAACAAAGGTAGTTGAAACCTCAGCTCACTTATTGAATGCAAGGTATGGGGGTTCCGGCAGACAGTCTACCTGAGACGGTCCTATACACTGATTTTCTCCAAAGGGTCATGGCTGGTCCTCATCTGACCAGAGAAAGTCTGCGCACGCCATGTTGGCCTTTAATGTTGCAACTATCTCCCCTGCAAGAGCCATGCACAGTTAAGGCGACGTCTGACGAAAGTTATCCGTCCGAATTTGGTTGAAGGGACACCACGCCTTGGATGACTGAACATGCCTATGATAAGCGAATTTTGCTGAGTATATAGATTCAGTCTTTGTATTTTGTAATCTATCGATGATAGAGTGAGGCTCCCGATTGTAATGTTTTAACAGACGCTCTAGTATTCTGGTTATGCATCTGTATGTAAGATTTTTGGTTTTATGAAAGACAGTTTCCCTGTTTCATCTAGTTTCATCTCATACTAAGGGAGTTCATGATTGACTGATTCGCATGAATTATTTCAGTTGCGTTATGATAAATATTTTATTGTAACACTATTGTATTCCCTGGTTTTCTGCGTTTGACTGTAAGATGATCTCGCGTTTAAATGCATTCTCCTACAGTCTGCTAGAAACCTGATGTTGACAACAGACCTTTGCATCTCTCTGATATAAGTCTTCCCCCCTACTCACCCTTACTACAACTCACTGTCTGAAGTATGTCTAAGACCTCACCTACCCATGCGTGTCGGGCCTAGTTTCGAAGTCGAAACAATATCATCCGAGTTTACTTCCATTCGATCACCTCTTCCATACACAAACCGTGACATAAACTGGTGGGTGTCGGGCTCTGCTCCTGCAAGCAATCCAGGAGTGACTTCCATCGCCAACAGGTTGGACCGAGAGCTTCCACTCCAAGGTCAAAAATAGTAGGTTCCTTCAGAGTCGAATAATATCCTCTTGGAGCAAGCTCGAGCAGAGTTTCCTACAGCCCGATCGCTTCGAATGACCCTTGCTGGTCAAGTCTTCATCATAATGGTGGCGATGGTGGCTCTAATGCAACTGATGGCAGGCTCTAAAGCCTTCACGACCAACAGAGCTCTTGATATTCCACTTTGTGAAAAGATCAAAAGACATAGTAAGGCTTTAACTAGCGTTTAAAACCAAGCACACACTAGAAATTCCTAAAGGAAAATCAAGTAGACGACTATCTAGTAGGAATAACAGTTACACCAGTCAACACTAGAGAAACTAACCAGTTCAAGTGCATATTGAACATGAAAGCACCCTCCGAGTATTCTCTATGAAGTGTGACCTGATGTTTTCCCTAGATACCATGGTATACCCCCTCAGTCACCCGTGTAAGTCTCTAGAAAATGGGAAACTAAGTTTCCAACTCGCAAACAGTCACCAAGTGGGTACAGTTGACAGTCGGGTGGACCACAATAAGTAGGATAAAAATTATGAAACCTATCGAGGGTATCGAAAGAAAGTGGTCCACAAGACAACAGAGGATATCGAATGGATTCGAGGTCCAACAAGCTTTGTAGGAAAATGCAGTCGGTAGTATTCCCACAACAGATCCTCAATATGTGTTCCCTACTACATTTATTCCATCTTAGGAGGGGTTATCTTCGTTGCTTTTCCTCACGTGACCTCGTCTTTATCCCCTGTGTTAGAGGGGGGTCCCAGATAACTTTTACATCACTGGACTTTAACACTCCCTAGATTTGACTCCAATGTTTGTTTAACGGCCTTAAAGAGTTTCCTCTCTAACATAATTCAAGGCCCTAACCCTAAACTAGTTGATTGACCCTACAAACATAAAAGTCTAATTAATTTTAGATTTCGTGTTCGTTTTAATGGCTTGATTTACTCAAGGGATATGGAGGTGAAACCAGTGATGTTATGAGAGACAAAAAGAGGAGAAAAACATGAAACTTGAAAGAAAAAATACTTCTAATCAAAAGCAAATATTTACAACTAACTCTTTGTAACCAACGTTTCTTTAACTAACTTTTCAAGATCTTTAAAAAGAAGACCTAAAACGAATTTCCTCTTGACTACAAGCTACTTAAGTTCCAAGATATCAGTAAAGAACTTAAAAAACAAACTCTTTTTCCTTTCTAGTAAAATAACCAACTCTAACTACTTTACCAAACTGAAAATTAAAAATCGTTTTTTTTTGGTAAATTGATTCAAACAAAAAAAATGAAATAAAACTTTTTTTCTCTTTTTTCAAAGCAAATGAAAGGGGTAAAAATAACACCAAGACAAGAATGAAACATACCTTTGGCCCATTGTGGATCACATGGAATCACTAAAGAAACCAAACAGGAAGATAAAGCATTCAAAAGACTTGCTTAAAACCCTTTCATAAGTAAACACGTGAAACTCAAAAAGACAAGTAAACCGAATTCTAATCTAAGCTCTGGCAGTAAAAACATAGACTCTGAACTATATCAAGAAACCCTGAGAAGTATAAACCTTAATCATGAAAGAGGTTGGTTGCCTATTTTTCAAAACAATTCTTGAACCAGAGACACTATTGTTGCTTCAGCAGCCTACGTATGTACATGGGTTGTTTGTTGAGAAAAGAGCGTATGTCCACGGGCTGACTCAAGGCAGGGCATGTACACCTTTGTATTTATTTTAAAAAAGAAAGAAACAAATAGTCTTATAGGGCAGGGAGAACTGGTATGGCACCTGAAGGTGACCAAAATCCCTTAAAAGACTCAGAAGGCTCAATAGAAACTCGAAAGGTAGAAAAACCAATCAAACAACCCAAAATCCCCTAAAATCCCTAGAGGCTTCCCTAGTATGGTTGTCAGTTCTGCTAGCAGGGAAAACCCCCCTATGACTACACTAGGGTTTAGAATGTAGGAAGATCGATTAACCGTCTAAAAGTCAATTAATTATCTAAACTACCCCAAACATACCAAAACTCATATGAAGAAACCAAGTAAAAGGAGATGGGGTAACTATACCTCGAATCCCACGTCTGGTGATGACATCCTCACACTTGGAAGTTTCGTTGAATGCATGCCTCCTCCTAGGGCTGACATGCATCCAAAGATTGAAAAATAGAAAAATACAAGCATGTTATTCTGTATATAAGTTAAGGTTAGATGTTAGAATGTAATACATAAACCAACAAAAGTATACAAGACACCATCATTTGGGACAGGAAAAGTAATTCTTTTATTAATAACACAATTATTATACCTTTACAATCAAATTTGGCTACCCCTCCGTGAACCTAGTTCGGGCTCCTCTTCATCAAGCTTCAAGTGCACCTTTGTATAAAATTCTCCTGTCAACATTCTAATCTCTTCTTGGAAAGTGAATGGGCGAAATGGGGGAGAAGGGGCTAATGATGGAATGTTGAGGCGATTCTCACAAAAGTGATGAAATATCTTGGGCAAGGAGGGGAAGTGAAATCGGGCAGAGTTTCATTGTTCTTATTCTTATCTCTGGAATGAGACCCCAACACCTCATGTTATATGACAAAAGGATGGTTATTCAATTGGGTGATGGGCTATAACAGGTGGATTAGTTGGGAAACTACCCAATAGCCTGTAATCTTAATGAATTCCTTGAAATTTTTTATTTTTTGCAACTTTTGCAAGTATACGCAAGCTATAATGGTGTAGCATGTGTATGTACACAAGTTGTAGTGGTGCAGAAAGCATATGTACGTGGACATTAATGGTGCAGGGCACATACATCTTCAAAAAAATGGTTTTTTAAGAAGAGCAACTTAGCAGTGCTTTGGCAAAAAATGCAAGTAAGAGGGCCAAGGCCATGTATGCATGTGTAGAGAAATTTAGGGTTATAACACTAATAGATAACAATTCTCCCTTCTGGTGTGCATAATAGTTATGCAGTTGAAAGTACTTTGTCATACCCATCAACCAGGTCTCTGCATGTTCATCCTTCTTGTGCTCACCATCAAAGGTAGGAGGATTGATCTTATTCATTTCTCCCTATAGCTCGTCCACCCCGGTCCTTCTCTTATGCTTTCTGACAGGATATGGACTTGAAATACTGTGTTCTTTCCTAAAAGAATGATTACTAACACTTCTTTCTTCTCTTTGTTTCTCATCATGAGACCTGTGGCTTCTTGATCTACTCATTTTTGTCTCCTTGTCCATTTTATTTTCTATTCTATCCATACTTTTCATCAATTTGACGTTAAATTCATCTTGTTGTGACTTGGATCTCATAAGCCTTTCATTACCATCCTTATAACTCTAGACATCTTTCTACATTACTTTTACAGCTTCTACCAAGTTCACGTGCTCCCCCTTGGATTTTGTACCATCTGCACCCAAACCGACATACAAATCTCCAAATTCATCATCATGACTATAATTCCTTTGTGCATCTTCCATGCTTTTAACCTTCTGCACTAATTATGTCCTGGTCTTAATCGTTGGTAATTCTTCAAAATATGCAGGAAATTAAGATTTGTTAGATGGTTTCATGCAATAACTACATGAAAAAATTGCACCATTTTGTCATAATAATTCTCTCGGATTTCTTGGATGATTTAAACATCCCAAACTCTAATGCATACATATGTGCATCACTGTCTTTGTGTGCATCATAGCTCTATACCGCGTATTAGTGGTTTTTCATGCAAACTAACTCTACCCTGTATGGTACCAATTCTCAGCACACATATCTATTCATGCTAATATCTGGCCTATATAAGTCCAATGTTGGACCAATAGTTGTGATGCCAATTTGTAACATCCCCAGCCACCCAAGATGGTCCATGCTACTCCATAAAACACTCTGACAAAGCTATGATACCAATTTGTAACATCCCCAGCCACCCGGGTTGGGTCAGGTTATTCTAAAACTCTCACTATGCAGTTTCTACTTTAAACACAATTCACACAGTTTCACTTGAAGTAGTGTGCTCGACCCAAGATTGAGTTGTGCTACACAACTTGTAACAACATAAGAAACAATCTCTTTTCAAAAACATCCTTGAGCGGCGGAAAAATACTCACTAAATGCGCACATAACGCGGTATACTGATCACACATCCTAAATGTGCCCACATCCGTATAGGCATCATGTGCAACTTCTTATTTCACTGTGTTTGAGGTCCAATTCCTTAACCCCACACACAATAGTCTTTTGAAGCAGACATGATACAATATTGTGCACCTGACCACTCAATCCTCTTCTTGATGGTTCATAACCAAAACCACAAAATTAACTTAACAGGAAAAACTAACCACATTGGTTATATACATGCACAACTACAAATACATGCTATAAGCACCATACTTACACGAGGATGCAACAATTAACAAAATAACAACAAATACTTATAAAAAACACATACATGAATTTAACCTATGTGAGACATAGATAAAAATCCATACAATAACCAAGACAAGTATATAAGGAACACTTATATTAAATAAAAGTCACTAACTGTGGCCTTGACTCAGATGTTCCTTCCAACCATAGATGTTGTTTCTCATAAGCTTTCAGCAACAGGTCACCCCTTATATGGGGCACAACTCCACCAGGGAAAAAAGGGTTCCTAACATTAATATGTGTTATGAAACTCAATAGAATTTCCCACTCTTGCAACTATCCCACAGTCCCTCATTCACCACGCACTTGTCACACCCTGTTACGAGGAAAATATTTCTATGGCTAGGGTAAACCACAACAAACGAAAATGATTGCAGAAATCAACTTTATTCTCAAGTATGTTATATAAACAAATATGCTAGAAAGACAAGATAAAAGGACTACCACGTCCAGACGTTCGATGAATCCACCATTGAGCACTTGACCCAAAGAAATATACCTGCAACTAGTCCTCAACAACCAAGCAAAGAAAGCATATGGTGATAATATATTATGTTAGCACATTCAATAGCATAATCCATTAATATACATAACAAATATGCCCATGGAACAATAATTCAAATATTTGCAAGATATCAATTGGACGGGAAAAGAGTATTTCTATTAATATATGATCAACGGAAGTGAAAAAGTTACAGAATTATATGTCGGCATGGTTCGAAACCGAGAAACTAAGTTCCTTCCAGCTAGGCCTCCACCACTTCAATCCTCCACCAAAGGAAAGCTCATACAAGAGATACCATGAAGTTCTCAATCAATAAGGGAATAGCTTGGGGGTTGAAAATTGTGTTCAGACTTAAAGGAAAAAGGGATGCGGACCCAATATGAAGTGAATAATTTATCTAGAGTAACTTTGCTCTCAAAGTGGAATTCTTTCTCCTCTTTTAATAGCTCGGAATTGGCCCATTTATAGCCTTCAAATGGAACTGAAGGGCCGAGTCGAAACGTTTTCAGTATATGGAAGTCCAAGGATCATTGATCTCCTGTCGCGACATGGAAACCCAACACCATTTTTCATTTTTGGGCACAAATCATGATGTACGCGGGTTCTAGTGGTGAAACCTGTGTATACACATGTTGTATAGTAGGTAAGGTGCGTACATGTGGAAAAAATGTATTTTTACCTCTGTGATTTGCAAAAAGGGATGAAAAGTCTGCATAGGGAAATGGAAAAAGGCCCTCTGTGCAAGATTGCATAGGGTGAGGAAAATATTTCTATAACAGATGCCCCCTAATGTGTGAGGTCAGAGGAGTATCTGTGATGGCCGAAATACATTATAAAAACCCAGAAGTGGAGTGATGGGGAGCCAACTAGAAGAACTAGTTGCTCATTACATTCTTCACTAACTTTGCATACATGGCTGCCAATTTGAATTACACTACAGATCCATATGAAAATATACCAAACAACTGTCTATGGCCATGAATAGGAAAATAAAAATGCGATTACATGCTAGAGGATGTCATAGTCACGAGCAAGGCCCAGTAGAACCAGTATCAAAATCAATCTGAAGATATATGTATACCATAGAGTACAATCTGATCTCCCATGATCACTGAAGTCATACAAGTACTGGTCGAATGAAAAGGAAGCAACAACTCAGGAAAGTTGCGGCCACACACTGATGTCTTCAAGTCTTCTACACAATCTGCCAAAGGTGCAAGTATACATCATGTGAATAAAGGAGTTTAGGTCAAACATAATGATACATCGTTTGATTACCAGTCATTGAGGTATATCGTTAACAAATGTGAGACAACCTACCGATAATGATAGTAGGTATCAAGGCACTGAGTACATTCTTACAAGTGTAAATAAAGGAGTCGGGGTCGAACACTTGAACAATCCATCGATCAGGAGACATTGATATATTCCCAACTGTCGATGGTGAGAGAACCTGCCACTAGTGACTGCAAGACGCAAGGTACTCATAAGACCCAAGGTCTCATTTCCAGAATATATGAGTTGAATTCGATGGAAGGAGACCCATTGAAAGGAGAGCATTAAGGAATCTCTCATGCACGAGGTACAAAGCAGGAGCTTCATAATTAGGAGGAAATTGGATGAAGAACATGTTCATGAACCAACAACCCTGTGCATCTTTCACATGTGCCAAGTGCAAGCGGTACACGAAAAAGACCCTCTGAATAGCAACCAATGAGGTAGGGATGATTTTAGGGGATAAATTTCGCTCATGGGCTAATTTTCCATGGTTTTTCCAAAAACGAGATTCATTATTTTAAAAATGATTCGCCCAAATTCTATAGGATAAAATTATTTTACCTCAAAAATTGCCAAAAATTTATAAAAACTATATAAAATACTTATAAATTTGAATATTTTTACAAAAATATCGCCAAACATTTATAGTTGACATATGAAGGATTAGTAAGATTCACCAAGGTTTCTACATTTTAAAATAAATTTCCATCCTTA
>ML801406.1:70805-87601 GCA_009831015.1 Picea engelmannii | reverse complement strand
TAAAAACTATATAAAATACTTATAAATTTGAATATTTTTACAAAAATATCGCCAAACATTTATAGTTGACATATGAAGGATTAGTAAGATTCACCAAGGTTTCTACATTTTAAAATAAATTTCCATCCTTAAAATCATCCATGCAATGAGGAAAAATGTTGACAAAGGCGAGGAAACAACCAACAAGGATAATGGCATCCAAGACACTGCATGAATCCCAATGTGTGAATAGATGTATTGTCGTCGACCACAAGGGAAACCACCTAGTCAACAATCAATGATGAAATGTCTATTGTTCGATTCAAGGTTACCTACCAATGATGAAAGTAGGACCAGTGTGCATGATAGGACTACAACATCATGTGATTCTGAGACAAATTGAGGGTATGGACGATAGGAAAAGTCAAGAGTTCTAAGTAATGGCCGACACATATTGATAGACTTCCTTTGAAAAAGATCATGAGACATATGGAAGACTCTGGAAGCATTGACTCAAAGATGAAATCATGAGATGCAGGAGGCATCAATGAAATTATCCATAGGGATTGGAAGAGTAACCAGTCGATAGAGAAAAATCTTTGTAATGATCTCAACTTCCTAAGGCCATGCTAAACCCAAAATTATGATGACAAATGGACTCAATAACTTTGTGCTCTTGTTCAAAGGCGACATGACCGCTGCCAATATAAGATAATACTCCCTTCTCGCCCGTCTTTGTTTTTTTTTTCATAGTCAAATGAATGTTATGATACAGAGGAGGAAACGAGTGTCACAAGTAAGAAAAACTAGTTCCAACAGTGGAACATACCTATGCTCAATGCAAGGAGATGCATGTGGGAGATGGACACTTGGGGGAATGTTCCCTCCTGGGTATAGGGTCTCAAATTTTGAAGGATATAAACGAGGCTCTTCTTGGTTGAGGATGAAAAACTGCTGAGGTAAACATTTTATAATGCAAAGTGAGAACCGACTATTGTTGGAAGATTGGTTGTTGTCATTGATGTCCACCCTAGTCATGGGTTTTGGACCGCAAGATTGATAAAGGTATTTGGACATGAACGACAATGCACATGCATATACAACACCCATGAATGGATAATATACATCATGATGTTTCTGATAGTATGTGGCACATCACATGGATCCTCATGGTTGAGGAGAAATGAATTTTTGAAATGACAAAGTGAATTGAAGAAGGAAGTACATGTAGGCCCTGAAAATAATTAAAGAAAATAATTACAAAATAAGAAAGTGTCAAGTCGGCCCTAATGTTAAAAGGAAGTGACATAAATGGTATAAATAAACATCATTATACATTCATTTTATACAAGTTGAATTTCAAAGGTAATAAGAAGAAAAGAAGGCTGGATTTCAAGGGAGGATGAAGTCTTTTGGTGATGTGTTCTAAGGTATGTTATTTTCAGGTCATCTTACCATATTTTCTATAAAAAAATTTCTAGAACGATTCAGATGGTGAAATCGCAATGGTATTGAGAAGACATATCAAGGTACCTTTGGTAAAAATTTCAGCTCTTGATTCGCTATAATTATAGAGATACACTCTATGGAAGATAGGGTTTGTGACCAGTCCTGAAGCTAGTCAATAAACAGGTGTTCCGGGTAAAAAAGTCATAAATTTTTCATAAATAATACAAATGAAGTGGGACCACTTCCATTGGAAAGATTATGGAATTTATTTTCTTGTGTGAATTTTTCAGAATCAGATGTTAAATATTGAGCGTGGGGCATGTTGTACAAGTTGGGTCTTCTGAACTGACTAGAATTGAATAAAGTCTACCATTCTTTCTATAACCTCTTTTTGGGGAGGATTCAAGGAGTGAAAATTGAAGGAGTTTCAAAGAATACATTGAATAATATTATCTACAGGATCAGAGTACTCCAAGGATTGAAGAATTGCAGAAATTGAAGAAGTCTCAGGAAGCATTATCAGGTTCTATGTGATGATTGGTTGATGGTGACGATTTAATGTAAAGTTTTATTATCTCTCATATATTCTTGGGTGGAAGGAAGGAACAAGGATGGAGAGTTCAACTCTCTCTTGATATTGGAGGATTGTATCTTCCTCTTGGAGGTTTATCCCTCCCTCTACATTTGGAAGCTATAGCTACCTTTGGAAGTCATTACTTCCCTTGAACAATAAACTATTGATTATTTCTCATATATTATGCATGGTGTATTATGGTGTATTGGTGTAACTCTTATACTATTGTTCATTGTTCATTGGATATAGTTAAATCGTTTAAGTATAAGTTGAAAAAGGTTTTAAATTGTACTTGATACTGATTCACCCCCCTCTTAGTATCAACAACTATAGGCTCAATACTGCAAGCAAGGGTATGCGATGCAATCACAACTTAATGCCAAAAAAAATCTTTTTTCATGATCTTAGTCTACTTGGTGTGAAAAAGGGATAAACGTGTACCAAATAGACATCCTTTCAAATCCAATTTATGAGTGTGAAAGATACAAGTTCACTCGACAATCTTTTCGCTTTTTAAAGATGAGTTGGGAAAGAGATTAAAATAAACTCGATTGGGATTCCTCTAGGTATAGGGAAGCATGTTTATGAGTGAGAAATGAGGCTCAACATAAATTCATGTATTAGCTATAAGGGACTCCCAGTCCTAAGGAAACAATCTCTACATGGGCACCAAATGAAGCAGAGGATCTAACTAGGGAACCCATGTTTGGTAAGTCTCTACCACTTGATAACGACACGTCTTATATTAGATGGAAGGTTCTATGTCGCAACAAATGGGTTCGTACCTAATACATATAAGTGAAATTTATAGGACGATGCAAAAGTGCATGGTGGAATGGATACCTATCATATATGTTGGGTAGCAAAAATACATGTCCGTGGTTACGAACGGTCAACGTAACATTGAAATCCACAAGAATCCCTGGTGAAAACTATAAAAACCAACTCAATCCACTGTTGTATTAGTCCATTAGGAGAAACAATGACTCGAAACTATAGAAAGTGGGTAAAAACTGCTATAAATAGTAACAAAACCAAAATTTACTATGTCATTTTGACTTTTTACCCAACTAGTAAAAATTGGACCAAAATACCTCCAATCTTCAACTGGTGATTGCAAGAGTGTTGGGTGACGAAATTAGAGACCGTCTGGACCAGGTAATTCCTCTTCCCCTCCTCTTCTTTTCTAGTGGATTAGATTTTTAAATTAGGTTTCAAAATTTGAGTAAATTAGGGCGCAAATTGAGTATTTTGGTGTATGTGGGATACCCTTCATCAGGTCGCATATACATGAGGTTATATGTGATTGTGTAAAATATAGGACACGTGTACTCAGCCCTATACATGACTTTGGATCATGTAGCCCACATAAAAGTCTGAAAACAATATTTTCTATGGTTGTTAACTCAAAAATTGATTTTTATCTCGCAGGATGGTGCTAGAATGGAGGGAAAGGGAACATGAGGGGGTAGATGTTGTTGTGGAAAGAGATCCGGGGGTCCAAATGGCCTTGAAATGATGTGTCTTGTATAAATTTTGGGCACTCAAAGGGATGATTTCCCAAGTGAGGTTGCTTGATATGCTCGTGGATTACTGGGATCCTGACAATGAGAGATTCAACCTCGATGGGAAAACATTGAGGATTGAAGTTGAGAATATATACTTTTTGATTGGGTTATCGCATCGGGGTGAGGTGATGAACCTCAAAGCCTAGGGAGCTGGGAGTGTAATGAATATAGAGGAGTACATAGATGCTCACTATGTAGCATGGACAGAGAAGGTCGGGAGTCAACTCCCCATCCAAGAGATAAACAATCTCAGCCTCAAGATTGTTGTCCTCGTGTTGACCAGGATCACAGGATCGACTTCATTGCACCAGGCATCGAAGCCACTCATGTTATATTTTGTAGAGTGCTTGAGACCCATTGTATATGATTGGTGTACCTCACTACTGGCTAATATGAAGAGCTAGTTGACAGAGTGCAAACAACGTGAAAAGAGGAGCTTCGGATTTGCCTCTATCTTAGGTAGCTTTTTCTTCGAGTGGGTTCCAGTTTTTGGACCTAGAGTCGAGATCATTCCAAGAAGACTGTGTGATCCATCCATGGCATGGTGGACCGAGGTAATGAGATGACAGTGGGGAGGTAGGCTGTCCACACCCTACAATGATGATTTCTTCTAC
The DNA here is from genome assembly GCA_009831015.1 of Picea engelmannii. NCBI lineage: Eukaryota > Viridiplantae > Streptophyta > Pinopsida > Pinales > Pinaceae > Picea > Picea engelmannii. The sequence goes on along the minus strand of ML801406.1, from coordinate 83,417 downwards.
TGGTGAAGGCGGCAGGTCATTTCTCTGGATGACTACCCCTATGCAGGAATCGAATTCATAGGGGACCCTAACATGCCACTGCCACCAGGGACTGCATATGGGGACATAAGTATGTCAATGTTCTTAAATATTTCATTTTTTTGTATTTTTGTATAATAACAAATATATATTTTTGGATGATGCTTAAGTACTAACTAGACACTTGTGTAGTGAAGATGTAGGTCTACAACGGTCAGATGGGCTTCCACGACATCAACGAAGGCACCAAGGAGACGAGGCGACGGGAGGAGAAGCATAGAGGATCCTTCAAAATGTGCAGGGAACCCTGTCCCATTTGACTGATAGGATTCTGATGGTTCAGGTAGAGGATATTTTCGAGGCCATGCAGCGGCAAATGGTTGGTGTGCCCAGATCTTGGGTGTGAATCTTTCGACGTCTCACAAATGTCGTAGTTTTTTATCATAACACACATCTGGTGCCACATGCGTAGATGTTGTGGATCTTGTATTATTGGTTGTATATGTGTATTGAGGGTGTTAGCCCCAATTTTGTACAATAAACATCATATTTTTTGAAATATATATAAAACAAGGATCTTCGACTTTACATATATTACAATGTGTATATTGATGAGATGGTTTTCTTTTCTTTAGTTATGTGACAAATGTCAATCTAAAATGAAATTAGCATAAGCATCGAATACAAAATTAGAACTCCTAGGTATGTGATAATAAGTAATAAAATCAAAATGTCGTTCTAAAAGACATACTCGTAAGAATCATCGTAGTAAAGTAGGATCACACACGTGGAAACTATCGTTCAATTGGAATAATACTAACTGGGAATCCAGGCTAACCTCTAAAGAGAGAATAACATGTGAGATAGCATTGCGCAAAAGTTCTATAAAGACACTATATTCTACCACATTATTTGTGGATGGCCCTAGGCATACGCCACTTGAAGACACCACTAGACCCTCGAGTGAGTAAACCACCCAAGCGGCGGAAGCCAAGTTCCGTGTATGATGATTGGCTCCATCTGTGAATCCTAAGTAGACCAAAGACTCCATTGACATCTGCCAACCAAGGGAAAACTCGATAAGAAAGTTGAAGACAAAAAGAAAGTGAAAACAATATATGCAATAAATTACATTAGTATACAAAGAGTCGCGCCCAAAATTGGGGCTCAAGTGTAATATATTTTCAAGTAATCCCATTCCTAGGCTCAGCCAACATATTCCCTTCGTAATCTTCTAGTTCATAGGCTCCTTTTTCTAAGACACGTCGCATGATATAGGGACTGTGCCACATGGGTTTAAACTTGTCTTCCCCCAGCGGTTCTTTGGCTTGATCATATAAGAGGACCAATTCAGCATCAATGTACAACCGAGGATAGAAAGACTTATCGTATTGGACCTTGACATGTCTTTTGTTCGCCTCGATACTCATAGAGGCATCTTGACACTACTCGTCATGACTCTCTAGGTGTACAAGGCATCGCTCGAGACTAGAAGTTTAAAGTAGGAGAGCAACTGCCAACTTAAGAGAAGGGATCTTGCATTCAATAGGTAATATCGACTCCACACTGTGTATTAACTAGAAAGGGGAAAAATGGTGGAAATCTTGACTGAGGTTCAGTATGCCCAGAGTGCGAGATATAGCATAATGTGTCGGTCAGACTTACTTTGGCTGAAAATTTTCTACAAAATGGCCTTGAGAAACTTGTTGACGACCTCTACCTATCCATTTTCCTGGGGGTAGTAAGGGGAAGAATGACCATGCTTAGACCCTGACTTGGATGCTAGTTCTTCCATCATTTTGTTCTGAAAGTGACTGCCATGATCAATGACAATCTCACTCGAGATACTGAATCTGGCATTAATTTGATTGAATATGAAGAAGTCGACAGTATTCCCGTCAGATTTAACTGTAGGCATGGGTTCAGCCCACTTAGTAAAGTAGTTGACAACCACGATAATGTGTTGATGCCCCCTAGCCGAAGTTGGGTTGCAATCCATGAAGTCCACCCCCAACTTGATGAAGGGACTAACAATAATGACTGGGTGAAGAGGGGTTGGATGCGAGCACATTTTCTGAGTGAACACCTAGCAGGGGTGACACTTCTTAACTGCTTCAACACAATCTTTAAGGATAGGTGGCTAGAAATAACCAGCTCACAAAATTTTCTGGGTTGTCGCAATCCCGGATAGATGACCACCACAAGCCCCACTGTGGAAATTGTTTAGAACTGACTCGGGTTCTCCGTGAGTTAAAAAATGACACAGTATATTGTTTATTCCTTGGTGATACAAAGTTTCATCGATGATAGTGTAATTCTTAGCTTGATATCGTACACGTTGTTGGTCATCTCGCGAGAGATGCCGAGGGAACTTCAAGGTTTGAAGATAGAGAATTATCTCTCCATACCAGGGGTCGGACGATCAAACAAGGAAAATGTGTTTGTCCGCAAACAAATCAACATGGATAACATCTTCATCTAATCATGGAAAGACAGATATTAACTCCGCAAAGACTAGTGATTTCTTGGATTTTGTAGAAGCAAAATTGAGATCAAATTCTTGTAAAATGACAATCCATTTATTATATTTTCCCCCTATGATACGCTTGGTAAGGACGTATTGAAATGGATTGACATTGGCAAACACAGTAGTCTTGCAAAGAAATATACAATGGCGTAAACGTTGGACTACATGTACGAAAGCCAAATCTATCTTTTCAATGTGAGAATAATTGAGCTCAGGACCGACTAAGTTTCAACTAAGATAGTAGATGATGTGTTCGTGGAGCTCATCATCATCCTGAACCAAAACCATAACAATTGTCTCTTCGGATGTGGTGACATAAGGAAAGTAATCCCTACTGTAGTCAGGAGACTTCAACAGACGCGTCGATACCAAGGCTTCTTCAAAGCATCGAAGGACTCACGAGTTCACTCATCCCAGATAAAAGGGGTTTCCTTATTCAAAAGACGCATGAAACCCTTAGTGATATTGGCATAGTTTACTATAAACCAACATAAAAAGTCAGCTTTCTCCTGTAAACCTTGAAGTTGTGCAATAGTGTGTGGGGTAGGCAATCAAAGTATTGCCTCAACCTTTAACAGATCTACCATGATCTCGGTCTCGGAAACTAGAAATCCCAAAAGACGACCAGACCTAATGAAAAATATGCACTTATGAGGGTTCAACCAGATTCTATAGTAACGACATATTTCAAAAACTAGCCAAAGGTGCTTAGAGTGATCTGCTCTCTTTCAAGAGTGAGCATCAAGATTGTCAAGGTAAGCTTTGACTATATGCTTAAGATCGTGGAATGTGAAGGTCATAGCACATTGGAAAGTTTATCCAACATTTTTAAGGCTGAAAGACATCTTCCGGTATGAGAAAGTACCCCAAGGAAAAATAAATGTCATCTTGTGTTGATCCTTGGGTTTAATTTGAATTTGGTTATACCCTGAAAATCTGTCCATGAAAGAAAACACTTCACTTCCTGCACACTCGTCGAGAATATGATCGATGAAATGTGTCGGGAAGTTTTCCTTGGGATAGGCTTTTTTCAGGTCATGAAAGTCCATGCATACATGAATGGTTCCTTGATTTTTATTCACACAAACAATATTGGATACCCATTCAGTCAAGGGAACCGGGTAGATGAAGCCAACATTAAACAGTTTCTCTACCTCTTCCTTAATAGCAAGGGCCTTTCGAAGATTGACAGCTCTGAGACATTGTCAAACAGGCTTAGCATCCGGATAGGTTATAATTTCATTTTTTACAATACGAGGGTCGATTCATGTCATCTCTTCATATGAACAAGAAAAAACATCTTGGCATTCCTTGAAGAGCTCGGTGTAGATCAGGATTTCTTATGGCGAACAATCTACACCAATGTGTACGTTTTCAATCTTTCCAGGGGTACGAGAGATATTGATCATGACGGTAGGAGAGATACTCACCATATTTACTTCGGCATAAATTTTGTGTGTATCAAGTGGAACTACGACGTGACCGACTATCTCACTCAAAGTAGATCGAAATTCATCCTTTTCGATTCTAGCAAGTTATGTGAGAAAATAAGAGCGATGATGCATATCATCCCAGGGTATGTTAGAACCATTCATGGCTTCGTTCGAGGGAAAATTATCATCAAGGAATTCATGTGAAAAATACAACGAAGTGGCCCACATGGGCTTGAGAACAGGGTCCTCATCATCCGTCGGCGAGGTAACAGGATCAGGATCGACAGAAGAGTCAAGAACATCTTGATATGCAATATTCGTTTCCGATAGTGGCATGGCCATTCCAGCATGTGACTGAACTTCACAAGACAAAGTCGAAGAAGGTAGGGTCCAAGAATCGTTAAAATAGGAAGTGCAGAAAGGAACAAGCCTCTCTGACTAAACAGGCCTACTGGCCATGGCGTAAACATGGTGAATCGATGCCATGAAGCTGAAAGTACAAATAAGGGAAAAATACATTCTGACACTGATATTCTCAATTGCAGGTTGAGAATTGTCGACCACGAGGATCGACGTTCCAACAGATGCATTGGGGCTATCGTACACAAAGGATAATGGGTCGATCGTCACGGACTTCCCATCGAGTGGAAAACAAACAATGTGGAAGATGGACGATATGAAGACAAACATAACATAGCTCCAATTATGTCCTAGTAATAAGTTATAATCAATAGGCGCATCAACTACCTCAACATCCACCTCTACTATATTCCCACCTAACTAGACCAAAAAGGCAAGAAGAATACTGTGAGGGTGGAAGGAATGACCGTCAAAAGAAGTCAACATCGTTGGCGATTGAGAAAGAGTTAGAGAGCCAAGATCTTTCCAACAGATCAGGGACATCACACATGTAGCAGCGCCTTCATCAAAAATCACACATTTGATGGTATACTTTGAGTACCCCACATGGATTTGGAATGCCACGTGGTAAGGCAAGCGAGGCTTCACATCTGTGACGTCAAACTTGATAACTTTTGAGCCATTGGGATATAGAGCTCCTAACACAGATAACAATCCATTCCTCTGTGAAGGACATGTCTGGAGTACCTCCAGAGCCTACATCACATAAGAGATTTGACCCACGTCCTCAACAATAGAGTAATTATGGGCGGCTCTAGCATTTGGATTGTGGGTAGATCGATTGAGTACTCCTTTCGGAATATGAGGCAGTGGATCTGGTTTTTCGATTTGTAAAGTTGTCTTTGGAGGAAGAGGAGGAGATTCTAGAGCAGCTATAACATGTGAGGAACTATAATCATGATATCAGGTGGCTACATGAACCTTAGCATCGACCATATTAATACAAAAACGGTTACTGTCTTGCGACGACGATTTTTGACTCCCACTGACCGCATTTTCAGAATTTGAGGAGCTCGAGGCCATGTGTTGGTTATGTGGAAAAGGATTCGTCAGCACGATGGGCAGTAGAGATAAGAGCCTCACATCTTCTGCAAGTTTGGGGAATAAATGAGTAAGGTGATCATCTGTGCAAAGCTTACAGGGAAATTCCACCTTACACATTTCTTTCTTTCCCTCTCCAACATTATTATTCGTCTTCTCATTATTACCATTGTCCTTGGGTTTATTGATATGTTTCCCACCCTTATGATTATTATTACATCCTTTCTTCTTATTCCCGCCTGGTTGTTGGTTACCATTTGGGCCAGTTGACGATTGCACGGAATGTACATCCATCGATTAAGTGTGATTGGAAGACACAAATGAAGATGGCCCTCCTGCAGACTAGTTTAGAGACAACTCTTTCAAATGGCTTGTCACTGAGTCTGCGTATTTTACATTTGCGGAGCCTACAATGCCATCGGCATGAGGTTTGAGATTTTTTATAGGGTAATATATTGACCGTTGTGCATCCAAAATAATGTGGTATAGCATCCCAGACTTAACGTATATAAGATCTAATTGTTGGGCTTTCAATATTGCTTCTTCCTCAGTTGTAACCCCAGATGTAGCAACATTCTTCGAGATAGGAGGTTGCAAATACTTGAGGAACCATTCTAAAAGAAAGGTCGGGGGTATGGAGGTCTTAATCAACCTCTTTCGTCTATGCCACTCCTAGATATGATCTAAGATATGCGTGGTTGTGTCCTAGCGTAAAGTCAACATAATTTCTAGGCCAACATCATAACAAAACCAGTAATTGGAAGTGGTTAAGGAAGACTAACAACATATGACTAAAGGACCAAGGTCCCATATTCCCCCCTAGGTAGATTGATATACCATTTCAGAGCGACCCCAATGAGGGTGCATTGAAATAATCTTAACTGAATTGAATCATCATTAAGGAAATTCAAGGAGCATCATAGGTGAAAGGTGGTAACGTGATCACCAGGATCCTCTCCATTCTTACCTTCGAATTTTAGAATGTTCGAAGGAAACTTGGTGGGGACGGGGAGCCATGTAGGATCATCACACACAGGGTCGTTCATCAACTTAGACAAGTCTGGCAGATTAAGCATGGCCATAAAAGGGAGACGGGCTTGCAGCATCTGGCCCCAAGCTCCCTAGAAAGATCGTGTTTGAGGAACTACAACCCATCTAGGGTTCCGGTAAGTACCATCGCCCTATCCAAGATTGTAAGACCCTCCTCCAGGATGATTCATAAGAGTTTGGTTGGACATCATTCCAGTAGGAATTTTCTAATGGGGGTTATAAAAATTTCCCCCAGTCAGAGTGTCTCCAGGTTGGGGGTTTCCCAAGGTGTGAAACTGACATCCTCTGGGTGTGAATCTAGAGGATAGAGATGGATTTGTCATGCCAAACATGTTGGTCAGAATCGACACTGAGGAGGTAAGGGTATAGGATGGAACTTAAGAAGAAGATTGTCTGCCAGGTTGTTTTCTCCACCCAAAAGCAAGAGGATTAGACCTGGGGTTAAAAGAAGGAATGCCTCCCATATTAGGAGTCGTTTGAGATATTTGAGAGCCACCAAATGAAAATGGAGTATAAGGAGGTGTAGTTCCCCCAAGTTCAATGCTAGCATTAGGGCTAACAGTTGGGATGGAGTTTAAAAACTGTGAAGTAAAATTTGGCATACCATAGGAAAAAAGACTAGAGGCCATAGGGATGGACTAAACATTATAGCCCGGTGAGTGACCAAGAGACCCAAAGGGGTTCGAGGCAAGAGATTGAGCATTCACTATAGGACATAAAGTAGTAATAATAGGTTCCTCTGACACTACAACCATTGTGGTTGCAAGATTCGAAGGGGTTCCATTAACTATAGTAGGTGTGGGAGTCGAAGGGATCCCAGTATTTTGGTGACTCATTTTAGTACTCATCCTTGTAGAATCACAAGTTTGAAAAGTGGAGGTGTGTGTACCACTTCTAATAACTCTACACCTTTTAGAAGTCAAAGAGTCGGAATCTGGTGGTAATTGTAACAAGCGATGGGACCAATAGGGACGTTGGTTCGACTCCTTGATGAATTAATACTCAAGATAAAAAAATAAAAAAATAAAAAAAATCCTAAGGACAAATAGTAATCAAGGAGGACACCAAAAATAATCAAATGACCAATATGCACACAAACGGGGTAAAGTGGTTGAAAGGGGCCTCCCTCCCTAAAGAAGGTATGTCTCTCCCGAGAGGGGCCTGAGACTCCCTACTAAAGATTGTATGTAACATAATCAGTTATAAGGGCCCTCGTGGTCGGATCCCCCGGAGAGGTAATCCTCCATAAAGGTTGTGTGTTTTCTGACCCTTACCTGACCCAGGGTACCTGCAGAATAACCCCTGCAAGTAACCTATGTGGCACCTAAGTTAAGAAACTAAGCAACCAATGTATAAACGATGCACAGACGAGCAGTCGTAAGGCAGGTTCAGAATATGGGTAGGGTAACAAAGCCCGAAGCCTTGAAATTACTACCTCTCACGGAGGTAAGGGCACTAGCAAGATCCCCAGATACGATTAGATCCCTAGAAATATCTCTGATGCTAAGAAGGTATCGGAGGGATATCCCTTCAACCAACCTCGCATGACCTAGTGATTAACTCTGGTGTAAGCGGAGCCTCCTGATATTACCGATTATACAATGGATTTATCCACTCCCTTAGTCAGATACATATGTTGATTTAATAGCCTTGGAGAAGTTTACTAACAAAATCCTATTTCAAGGCAATAAATCCTAAGCTAGTTTGTGCACCATAGAAAATAAAATCGTTAGTAATCAATTTTAAATTACAGCATTAATTTTAATGGTTGTTCTTACTCAAAGAGGTATGGTAGTGAAACTCATGATGTTATGACTCAACAAGTAAAGAAAATATGAATACAATGCAAAGTCCGAACTTCAATTTTCAATGAATGATATGCTTCTTAAAACAATGCAATTTTCAATTTTAACTCTGCAATTTTGAAATAAAAATGTTGTTAGAAAAACAGGACTGGGGAGCAATAAAAAAAAACAAATGTGGAAACAAAACACAGAAGATACACAATACAAGAGAGACACAGATTTACATGGTTCACCCAGTGTGGGCTATGTCCACCAGAGAAATTGCCAGGTCCTTCCTTTATTATTATCCAGCAAATGAAGGGATAAAACCTACAGCAAAACCCGTTGTAACTTCCTCTTCTTTCTCTCACGGTCTCCTCTCTCAGAATACAATACTCACCATAATGCATAGTCGCAATACATTTCCCTCATAATAGAGGGTTGTCTTCTAGGGAAAAAAACCCTAACATAATTTCTACCGTTAGATCTGCGACCTTATAATGAACGATCCAAATTTACAATGAAATTACAATATACATTTACAAGGAAAAATTTCCTTCAGGGGCTTCACCCCCGAACCCCCTAGTTGGGGGGATAGGCCCCCTGGACCCCGCAGAGGGGGTACCCCCCCTCTGCACTCCCCAGCGTGGAAGAGTGTACATACTTCTGGGGTGTAAATTTTTCATGGGGTATAAACACAATTGAAAGCAAGGACCTCTAAATCAAGAATATAATCAGGCTCCACAACCAACAAATGAAATCTTTCTTTACATGCACTAAGCTAAATGACGAAGACTCAAAGATAAAAATGCCAAGCAATGCAAAATGCCTAATATTTTTTTGTTTTCAATATAAGAAAACTGAAAATGCATGGACTAAACAACAACTTGATAAATAAAAAATCTACTATGTATAAAAGAAACAACTCAAGTAGGATACCAAGGAGAAAAACACCCATCCCAATGTACTAGGAAAATCAAAATGAAAAGATGATGAGAAAGATTCAACCCAAAAATTCAACCAAAGACAGGTTTCATATCATCTCACAGATAATTAACAGTCACTACAGAGACTCGAGAAGACTCAACAATCATCAAAACCTACCCAGCAACCACCAAACCCAACCAACAAGAAAAAGAGGTTGATGTACGCGTATGTTCAAGGAAACAACGCGTATGTACGCAGATTGCAGAAGGACAACACGCGTATATACCCGACTGTTAAGAAAAAACCTGCATATATGTTTCAAAAACAAAGCTAGGCAAAGGAGAAGGATGAAAAACTCAGACCCAGAGTGAATAGAGGTTGTCAAGCAATGATACTACAGGAAACACAATAGGAACGAGAGCAATCTAAGGAGAAAAACACTCCAAACCCTAAGAAAGAAGATTCACTCCCTAGTATGGTCGACAATTATGTTACGAGGAAAATCTCTCTATGGCTAGGGTAAACCACAACGGATGGAAATGGCTACAAAAATCAACTATATTCGCAAGTATGCTATATAAACAAATATGCTAGCAAGACCAGATTAAAGGCCTACCTTGTCCAGATGTTCGATGAAGTCCATTGTTGAGCACTTGACCCAAAGCAATATACTTGCAACTAGTCCTCAACAACCAAGCAAAGCAATCATATGGTGATAATATATGATGTTAGCACATTCAATAGAATAATCCATTAATATACATAACAAATACTCCCATGGAACAACAATTCAAATATTTGCAAGATATCAATTGGATAGGAAAAGAGTATTTCTATTAATATATGATTAGCAGAAGTGAAAAAGTTACAGACTTCTGTGTCGGCACGGTTTGGAAACGAGAAACTAAGTTCCTTCCAGTTGGGCCTCCACCACTTCAATCATCCACCAAAGGAAAGATCATAGAATAGATACCATGAAGTTCTCAATCAATAAGGGAAGAGCTTGGGGGTTGAACACTATGTTCAGACTCAAAGGAAAAATGGATGCAGACTCAATATGAAGTGAATAATTTCTCCAAAGTAACTTTTCTCTCAAATTTGAATTATTTCTCCTCTTTTCCATAGCTTGGAATTGGCCCATTTATATCCTTCAAATGGAAATGAAGGTCCAAGTTGAAACGTTTCCAATATATTGAAGGCCAAGGATCATTGATCTCCTATCATGACATGGAAACTTGACACCATTTTTCATTGCTGGGCACAAATCCTGATGTACACGGGTTGTAGTGGTGTAGCCTGCATATAAGCATGATGTATAGTAGGCAAAGTGTGTACATATGGAAAAATGTATTTTTAGCTCTAGGATTTTCAAAAAAGGATGAAAAGTCTGCATGGGGAAATGGAAAAATTCCCTCTGTGCAAGATTGCATAGGGTGAGGAAAATATTTCTATAACACACCCAAGGAAGTGTGCCCCTTATCTGCTCAACAATCCTTCAACTGCCCCACCTCCCTTCCTAGGGTTACCGGCAATAAGTCGGACAAGAAATCTATGAGCCTTGCGACTAATGCTCAGTGCACCAGGGAATAACTCTCAGCAAAACTCTCACCTGGAGAGTATTCCCACGCATTTGATAACCACTCCAAAACAACCAGTCTCTCACCCAGAGAGACTTCTCATGATATGTCAACCCGACTCTTCAATAATGAAACATTGGATACAACCCCACAACTCCCTACATGATTCTTTGGCAAATAAGGTCATAATCATATTTTCCATACAGTCTGACACCCTTCTTCTCACAAGAGGCTCTAACATCCATTCCCCTTTTTCGAGTCGAGAATCCCATGCAAAATAATAATAATAATCCCCAAAATAAACTAAGGTCAATAATATATATTGCATGCCTTCCACTTGACACTTGTCACCTTCAAAAGTAGCTTTAATCCACTTGGTGACCCATTCCCAACCCCCGGGAACTTATGATAAAATAATATATTCGTCGCTTTACACTTTTCAGAAATATTATTAAAGTATTCCCCAAAACATATGACTTTCCCCCTTTTCCCTTTTCCGATGGAGTAGGCCCCGCATCTCATTTTTTATGAGTCTGTCAGTGCACACTGATGCCAAGTTATATTAAAATCATGATTATATTTTACATGGATTGGAAAAATGGCCTATTTGCGTCTAGGATCACCAGCCTCATAATCACATAGGCTCCCCGACCTCAAAACATAAATAGTCATATATACACATATATATAACTTATAACTACACACTTCCGGGTCATTACCATGCACTTACCCAGGTGCACACAACACACAAACTGTGTGCACCCCATCTTTATAACAATTCTCTATGTACTTACTAAGATGTGTGCAACACCAAAACCGGGTGTCAATGCCCCACCAACCTATATATACATTACAAAAACCATTAGTACCAATGGCTCGCCAGCCTATATACAATTACAAAGGGTCCTTTATTGGGGACATTGCAACATATCTTCCCAAACTTCCTCTGCTAATGGATAATATTCTCTGTGGTAGACAAATATATCTTCAATATTATTTTGCAAGTCCTGCACTCCAATAGGTTGTTCCTCAAGGAATAGTGGTAACAACGGTCTGGAAGCCCTCATATTCCTTGTTTGTAAGGTACTTTGTGTCAGAATATGATTATTTCTACCTTGTGCATGAGTTCTTCCCTGACTTCCATTTGGTCCTATGTTCCCTTGTTTTCCTACCAATTGTATGAGTGTCATCGGATTCTGCTATTGGGTTCTCAACATCTCTTCCTATCTCATAGAGGCTTCTACCTATTTCTAGTTATATTCATCCTAACCCTTTTTCAACTGATTCAGTAGTCTGAGCACCGGGTCTCGTGTAACCTTCGAGCTATCCTCCATGTTTCCCTCTATTTCTGTCTGGGTTTGGTTTGCTTCCACTTCTCTCTCTGGTGAACTTCGAGAGGGTCCTCCATGCCCTTTCTTCCTAGGCATCAATGTAATCATAGGCTAGCAGAATCACTAGCTCCAATACCACTATAATGTTCCCAACTAGGATAGATGGGGAATATATGTGTATTTCCCAAATTTATTATTTCTCTTTGTGTGATTTTATCAAACAATTTGTATTAGTGTTGTTGGAAGTGCCAAATAGTAGCTTAAACATAGATCATATACCCATTACACATAGAATAGAGAAGATAACCATGGCATCTTATTATGGATGGAAGCTCCCAAAATCAGTACAACAATAACTAAGGGTTTGTTGACGGGCGAAACAGTCCATCCGTCAACTGGGAGAGTGGAACCGGTCCGGGGTTGTCTAAATAACCCAAGCCGTTTGGTATGGACCACCCTGACGAGTTTAACGGCTCCGTTGGCCGCTCTAAGGTCTCGTAAGGA
>ML801406.1:16030-50943 GCA_009831015.1 Picea engelmannii | reverse complement strand
GATATTGAAGAAATTTCAGATGGAAGATTCCTCTACAGTCAGCACACCTATGGTGGTTGGTTGCAAGCTGAGAAAAGATGATATCTCACCTGATGTTGATCAAAGGACATATCGTTCAATGATAGGCAGTCTTTTGTACATCATAACATCCCGTCCTGATATAATGCAAGCTGTTGGAATGGTTGTTCACTTTCATTCTGCTCCTAAACAAATTCATTTGGTAGCTGCCAAAAGAATATTTAAATACTTGAAGGGAACTATGACTTATGGTTTGTGGTATCCTAGAAATCAGAATTTTCAGTTAACTGCCTATTCAGATGCAGACTGGGAAAACTGTGTAGATGAGAGAAAAAGCACCAGTGGAGGAGCATTTTTCCTGGGTGACTCATTAGTTGCATGGCTTAGTAAGAAGCAAGGATCTATTTCACTATCCACTACAGAGGCAGAATACATTGCTGCTGCTACTTGTTGCACATAGATCTTATGGATGATACAAACTCTTACAGATTTGAAGGTAACTTACACTGATCCTATCCCAATTCATTGTGATAACACCAGTGCCATAAGTGTCTCCAAGAATCTTGTTCTTCATTCCAAGACTAAGCATATTCCTATAAAGTATCATTTTCTCAGAGAACAAGTTTCAAACAGAATTGTTCAACTGAACTATATGCCCTCTACATAACAGATTGCTGATATTTTTACTAAACCATTAGCTGCGACCCCTTTTGGATATCTTCATCAAAAGATGGGGGTTACAAACTCTTGTGTCTAAAATATGCACCTGGTCAGGGGGAGTGATTATTGAATATATGGTGACTTTCCTAAATGCTTATAGACGACAGGGGGGGTCTATTTTGCAACAAGATCAGAGGAAGAATGCTTCTTCTTTGACATTGATCTCAAAGGGGGAGAAAGGATATGATTCGGGAGCAGAATCGAATGAGTAAAGGAGTTGAGTCGAATAGTAGAATTGGCGCAAAGTCGGAAGCAGGGAGCAGAGTTGAATCCGAATACATTTGGGTTCTTGTGTTGCCATCAATGCCAAAGGGGGAGATTGTTGGCAATTATTGAACAAGCAGCGACTGCGTGTTGAGAGTTGTTGTCATTGATGTCAAAGTTGCAGACATTGAATGGTTGTTTTCATTGATGGGTTTGTATGCAGAAAGATTGCAACAAGATCACGGTTCAATCATAACCGTTGAATCCAAAATGAATCTGGACCGCAGTTTACAACCCTTGTCAGAGAGAGGATCTGAGCCGTTGGATCGGAAGCAAACACCCGTTAGCCGTCATATCTGCAGAAGCTGCGAGGGAGATAAGCGTGGCAGCGATCGGGCACCACCGGGAGAAGCTCGACAGAAGGCTTCATCGGAGAATCGGGGATCGGGACTTTGAAATGTCCAATACACTTGACAACGAAAACCCCAAAATTGTGATATGCGATTTCATGATTTGATCACAGTCGTTAAAGCAAGAATTAGATCTGGACCGTTGATTTCCTTCATCGAAGAATCGGGGATCGGAGGATCGGGAATTCCATAGGCACGTGAATGGTGACATCGAAAATGACAAAATCCCGATGGGAGGTTTGACCGAGGTCATGTGTTGACGGTCATATGGGCCAAGGCCTATAGCCAGTAGGGCTAGCGTGTGGAAAGGGGTGCATCGGCATTAGGGATCGGAACTTTGAAGTGACAAAGTCACTTGAACTCAGGAGTGCCGATTTCGCGATATGCAAAATCGCGATACAATCTGAGTCGTCAGATCAGGCTATGATCTAGACCGTTGATTCTAGACCATGTCGGATTTTCGGGGATCGCAACATGGAATGAAAAGTGAACAAATGCAACAGAAATGGCGAAATCGTGATACACAATATCGTGACATAATTGTAACCGTTGAGACAAGATCGCACCCGGACCGTTGATCAAACTCTACGTCGGAGTTTCGCGAATCAGGATATGGTAAGGATTGTAACATGAATTGTGAAATCGCGATATGCGATATTGCGACACAATCGTAGTCGTTGAGCCAAGATCGCTCCTAAACCATTGATCAAAATCCACATTGAAGTTTCATGAATCGCGACTTTGAAATTCCAAAATCACTTGACATAAATCGCGATATGCGAAATCGCAATGTAATAGCAACCGTCAGATCTAGATATAATCTGGATCGATGATCTGTTTTCTACACGGAATTTCGGGGATCGGGTTTTGGTATGGACAAGAATTCTGAACATCAAGACTTACGATTTAGCGATATGCGAAATCGCGAAAGCGCCTTTCACATAGAACCTTGGTCACAGCCCTTGGTCACGGGAAGAGAAGGAGTCAAGAATAAAGTTTATTTCAGAGTTTCGGAAATCGCCATGTGAAAGTGTCGAGACTTGGGCAAAGAAATGCCGAAATGCCGAAATCCGATTTAAAGGGCAAGAATAATAAATATTGGCCTTGGGCAAAGAAATGTCGAAATCCCATATTAGCATGGTCGTTTCTTGTGGTGGGTCAGCCTCTTCCTGATCGGCAATGTTAAAGGTCGAACTACTGGATGGTTCGGTCAGAGAGACTTCACCCAGAAAATGATTGGCCATTAAATTCATGGCGTGGACCCACTGAGGACATTCCCTTTCTGAGTTATTCTCTTGGTGGTACCTACAGAAAGAATCAGATGCAACATTCCCTAAGTCAATGTTTAGGTTGATTGGGGGAGGTTCAATTGCTTTGAAAGGCTGGTTTCTTTGAAAGAAAGGATTATAGGGTCTCTGGCCTTGGTTTCCCTCACCCACATTTCTTTTAATATCTATAATCTCATTTGATAGTTTCTTGACCATGCGTTTTAGGTCTTCTATATCTCCATTACCCTTGTCAGGAGTTGGTTCAGCTGCCTTCCTCGACGGTCTAGTTAAGAGGAGTCCTCTCCTAGGAGGGGGGTAGCTTTGTTTTCTCACTAGAGATGCATGGCCTTCTTTACATCCTTTCATCTGGAACTCTATCTTCTTGGCCTCTTCGAAATTATCCGCGAGGGTTTTCTTAGAGGATCTTTTAACGAACATGGAAATAGAGGCCAGAAGAGCATTGGCATAGACCTCGATTTGCAACTCTTGAGCCAGTTTCGCCACGGGCTGGAATTTGTTTAGGATAGTTGTGAATATTTGATTGAAATCTTTGACCCTTTCCTTTGGGGTCATGGTGGCTACGAATAATTCATCCATAAGGGCTCCCGTGGTATTTTCTTCGGCAAATTTGTCTAGGAATTCCTTTTGGAACTTAGTCTAGTTGGTTATGGATCCTACTGGCAAGTTAAAATACCAAGTGGAAGCCGAGTTCTCAAACGTGTAAGGGAAAATTTTGCATACCACGTCTTCATGTTGAATGTTCATAAGCATGATTGCGAGAATGAACTTCTTGATATGATCTCTGGACTATCCTGAGGTTTCAGGATCATACTTGGGGAGCAACTTTTCTGGGTGTTAAGGGAGATTGTGTATTCGTCCAGGGACAACCAAGGCATCCCCGACCAACCAGGGTTGGTTGTCTTGAAGTGGGACTTCCCTCTCATCCTCTCGACCATTGTTCTCTTCCATATCTTTAGAGTCGAAGTCAGGCTCTTCCTCTTCTAAAAGATCATTAGGTTCGGAGATGTCACCGGCTGGCGTCTCTTGTATGAGGTCAAGAGGTTCTTGGATCTTGGTGATCGCAAAGTCTAATAAGTCTTCGATGGAGTGTACGAAAACTTCATCGGGAGTGTTGACTACTAGTCTTCTTTGTTGTTTTCTTCGAGGGAAGATGGGGGTGAAGGGAAATGAGTCGATTTATCGGGCATAGGCTCTCGTAATCCTTCTAAATTGATTTAGTTCCTCGTGAGGGATGAAATAAGCTATTTCAGGATGAAGATGTCCTTCCTCAGAGTGGGGTGAGTTATCTTCTTCAGGAGTACTCGGTAAAGGTGGGATGTCTGTTGAATGACTAGCCATGCATGTGGGTCATTACGAATCTATAGGTTGTTCGAAAAATCACATAACTTACATATTCATCCATTCATTCTCAGGCCCTCCTTCTAGCGCCATTTCTGTTGATGGGGCTTAAATCCCCTGATTCAATAGTAGGAACCAAACCCACCACCAAGGCCCAATTAGACTCTGCATCATTTGGAGTGGAATAGTTCTCCAGATCTTGCAATCTGGCCAAATTATCGATGATCTTTTGTGTTTTCTGGTGAATGCTCTTCCTTCGGTTAACACAGTTTTTTCTATATTTTCTCTTAGGTGGGGAAGGTACAAGAGATGCAAGCTAGTATAAACCAAGTTGACGAAGATAGGACAAGATTTTTAACTATTGTGAAGGGGTCGAGCTTGGGATAACCCGCTATTCGAACATGCAGACAGTGATCCTATGCCAAAGGGGATTAGTAATAATACTTTAACCAAAAAAGCATCCAACTATTGTCTGAGAAAGATACGTAGCAAAAATAAGACGCATATATGATCAATATCGAGGTAAGAAAAATAATTCATCTACCGAGACATTTATCACATAGCTGAGGTAAACTACTTAGCATAGAGAAAGAAACACAATTGTAATCAATGTCACAGCAAGCAAAGTAATTCATCTACCAAGGCATTCATCACATAGAAACACAATGATTTAATTTCATCATTTAAAGCAAAGAACATCAAAACATTGTACCAGATAACTTGACAACAGAATTAATTGCTCTTAATCATTTACTGCAACATTCATGGAACAGGAAAGGAAGTAATTCTTCTCCAACTCCAATCACATACATTTGATGAAAATAGCTCGTCTCTAGTCCAGAAGGACTTCTTAATTCATAGCAGTCTCAAAATAATTATCAACAACCAAAAGAAAAGAGTTCTTACAACAACCATCGACCTTCTGACCATTGGTCGATGTTCCTATTTATAATATAAAGTCTCAACAGTAATTAATGGTAAAATACAATTTGAGCTAGTCAAGAATCGCCACGTGGCGTCATCATCTAACAGTCTATCAACAACCCACCCGAGTTGTTTCTTGGAAAGGGTGGAATCTTTCATAATCATACCATCTAATGAAGGGTTCTTCACAGGTGTTGGCCCATAGAAACCTGTGTTGTTCCAACAAAGATGCATAGATTACCCTGATGTCTGTTGCATGCGCCCTATATTGTGCGAGGCTGACGTTCAACTTATGAAGTATGGATCCGGCTTTGGTTGGATGTCCTGCGAACTTTTGTGCTTGCTCAGGCTTTGCATCGGTGACCTTTGCACATTCTTCGGCTCATGACGCATCTTGTTCGGTGCACATCTTGATCATTCCACTTAGGTCAATTAATATCGGGATGTCGAAATCGGGAGCTTGACATACTTCATCACTTCAGTGATTCTTTCAGTTCTTCGGCAAGATCACAGGACAGTCTCTGGTCAGTGACCAAGAAGGTTCTTCCTGCAATTAAACATAAGTAATTTAGTGATAAAGCAACCCATGATATGACATAAATAAACAACGGATCAACACGTACATGTGTAGCTTGTTAGTCTCAATCGCTTTTAATACTTACGTGATCCCAAACGCTTCCTTCAAGTGACCTTTGAATTCGTCACTCCTCTTTGGTATAAATGAACACCTTAGCATGTTGTAGTGTGGATAATCAAGTACGATAGACATGAATGTATAATTATCACAATAATTACTTGACCTTTGGGAAAAAAGGGCGTCGAGGACAAATTATGTGCGTGTGTGCTCCCAAGAGGTTGGATATCGTATAGAGAAGGTTGTTAAATGCTTTCGGAACTCATACCACCAAGCATGCCAAGCGTCATTTATAAATAACGGAGGTTCGGAAGTTCAAAAAGGATTGAAAGGATCATACTGCATGCTTTCCTGCAACCCCGATCGGCGGCGCTTTCATGTTCTGGATCGCATCCGTCGATTAGTTGTGTCATGCTGAAATTTTTCAAACATCATGTCACAAGGCGCAGGCATTATGCTGGCGAGCCTAGTGTCTCTCTTTGATTTCCCTATAAATCCAGGAGTTTTACGAGCAATCCTTCTTATATGCCAAGCTCATATTCCCTGGGGATCTAGTTTGGTAAGTTCATCTTGGCGACGTCCAGTTGAGTAAGCCATTTGTGGACGCCTTGAGTCTCTTACACTTTGCGATTATGGGATCTCATTCAAACATGGGACGAGGTCCACAAGGCAGCCGGAGTGCGAGGTCTCAGCCCCAGCGCACCTGGGACTCCTTCCTGTGGGCTTCAAGAGGTACAACTATCTACCTGAAGGCAATGTTAGCGTCTAAACACGAGCTTGGGGTGGTCGCAGATACATCCGGGAGAAAAAGCTGGAGACTACGCCTTCTTTGGGACCGAAACCACGGATAAGAGGACGGCCTAAGAAGAAAACTTGGGAAGGAGAGGAGGACCGCTCCAAGGCCGAAATGAGTGTGTGTCCAACCCTCGAGGAGTCTGTAATTCCTATCGATCATTCGGAGTTGGTCAGTATTGCTGGAAAAGGAGGCAGAATAAGAAAGGGGAGGGCCAAAGAGCTGAGATCTTTTGTCGAAAATTCCACTCAACAACTAGAGCAGGCTCAAACTAAAATAGCCAAGCTTTACCAAGAGAATAGGGAACTACAACATCAGTTGGCGGAAAAAACCCAGAGGATACAGTTGTCGCAAGGTCGCGCGAGGAGCACCGTTTGGCTGCAAAGACAACTTAGGGAAGAACAAGACACGATCATGGAGTTACATGAGGTGCAGTGGATGGCAGCAACAATAAAGCATAAGACACCACCAAGCGCAACAAACAACCTGAGAGAGGACCAAAGCATAGGAGATACGTAGTTAGCGGGTTCTCTCCCTGTGTTCCTGGAAGTGTGGCTTAGCACCTCTTTGTCTTTCTTCTTTGTAAAACTTTGTAATCTCACGACGACCGGGTAGGTTAGCCAAGTCGTCAAGGTTGTTTATTCGTATGTAAAACAAGCGTCGTGGATTTTTTTGATTGTATATAAAAAAAAGTTTAAAAGTATCATGTTGTGAATCAAACGTGTATTCTTCTTTAAATCTTTTGCATAAAATATTAGATCTTTTGGAACCATTGTTATTATGTCGTGAGTTTGTTAATGTTTTTCTTTGTAAAACTTCGATATTAATTACTACTTCCACGGGATTATTAATCATGGAAAGATATTTGGCTAATGGATAAAGGTCATTCTCGTAATTTCACTTATACCGAGAGTTTTTGAGAAAATACTAGAGGTCACAGTTGTCGATACCGAGAGTCATTGGAGCGATTAATTAGTTCCCTCTCGCCAATACCGAAACTTTTTTTCGAGAGTTCGGCGGTCGGCAGTGTTTCTTTATCTATGTGCGGCACTTACAATAGCACTTTTCTGTCGAAGCCGAAGGAATCGGCCTTCGGCGAAACATTTTTGGAGACTATATTCATAAAAGAGATACTCTTATCAGTCGATGCCAAAGAATGTCGGCACTCAACTACTTTTACTTCCCATACAATTTTCGTTGCCTTAATCTTTCGTCGATGCCAAAATTCTCAAGTAAGCCGGGAGAAATCTGGGTCATTGGTTCCTTGATCAGTCATGGTGTTTCTCAAGATGGTTCTTAATATTCTCAAGAAAAAATCAGATATGAAACATATCAGATAAGAAGGTTATAAGGCTCAAACCACGATGAAAACAATCAAAGGTAGAAGACAAGGTGGTACCCAAAAGGAAGTGGTCCTCACAAGCACATGCAAGTACAAATAATTACTCACTCACAAGCACATGTTGAGACCTTGCTTATTGTTTTAGAGCATATAGGTAACCATAATTTTAAAAATGACAAGGTATTATCAAAGCCATTATTTTACATAAATTATTCATATTTTTAAGACAAAGCATTGAAAATAGAATAAGAGTCTTTTAAATTAAGATTTATTCATAAAAGCACAAGTATTGTAAATCATGGAAAAATGAGTTTAGTTTTTAGTTAATAAAGCTCAAGGTTTGATGGCTACTCCATGCTTATTAAATACCTAAAGCAAAGTAAAAAATGATTTATCAAAACCAATCATTCTTTTGAAAAAGAGTTAACTATTTGCGTGACAAAGTATTAAAACTAATCCATTGTTTGAAACTATGTTTGATGCATGCAAGAGTATCATAAATCTATGCATTGTTGTTCTTCAAGTTCCTCGTAGAAGAATTCAACACAAAGTCAATATATTCCTCCTATAAGTAGTTCACTATTCTATAGCTTTAAATATGGGAAAGCCAAGTGAAATCCCAGTGCTTTCTTTATCAAATGATCTCAAAAGAGGAGTTGACAATACCTTTGAAGAAAACAAAATTGAGGAGTTCGCAATACCTCTAAAGCAAACAAAATTGAGGAGTTGACAAGGAGAGATCCAATAAACCATATTTTATTTGTGCCACAATATATAACATTGTTTATACTATAGTTTAATTAACTATATAGTGTTGCCTAAGGGAAAAAATGCCATTGGAATCTTCCTGAAAATCTAAGAAAAAATGACATTATTTACTACGTTGTTTGAGTAGCATATATATGTCGGTATATATACCAGCATAGATATTTATTGGTGTATATGTTGGTATATATACCAGCATAGATATTTATTGGTGTATATGTCGGTATATATACCAGCATAGATATTTATTGGTGTATATGTTGGTATATATACCGGTATACATGTCAATATATATACCGACCGATATATATCTCGGTATATATACCGATCGATATATAGTACCAATGTATATACCAACATATATATGCCAGTATATATGCAAGTTGGTATATATACCAATTGATATATATGTTGGTATATATACCAACCTGTATATCTACTAGTATATATACCCACTGGTATATATGCCTCCCAAAAATAGTTTCCTACCTTAACATCATACATAGATGTCAGTATATATACTAGTATATATATCGACTGGTATAGATACTAGTATATATACTGACCGGTATATATAATGACCAATATATATGTCAATATATATACCAGTATATATACTGACTTGTATATATACTAGTATATATGCCTTCCAAAAATAGTTGCCTCCCTTAACATCAACATATATGCTGGTATATATACAAAGAGAAATCAACATATATACTGGTATATATACCGATATATATGTCTAGGTTCACTTGATATATGGTGACCTTGATAACAAAACTGATCTGATTCTAGGTTCACTTAATCAAAGGATCAATTATAAGATCATTTTTATTGACTTGAATGCTTAATAAGGTGACATTGAAGTTTTTATAGGCTTGAATCTAAATTGAATTAAAACTTGGATAATCAACTTATTACATCTCATGTATCATCACTTAAAGCCTCCAATACTTAATGTGCGGAAATAAAGGGAAACATCATGAATATGAAATGAACAAGCACACCAAGAGATAAGAAATCACATAAGATAGACAAGAAGTCACCACGTGATAATGGAGTTCACCCCAGATGGGCTACATCTCTAGGATTTTCACAATCTCTTAGTCACTCTATTTCCTCTTTAAAAATATGCTTCTCCTTTACAATTGAAAGGGATGCAGTCCCACTCCTGGTGATAGCATCAAAGAGGGTGTTCTTATGTATAAAGAACAATTTCTCATAATGTATGTAAAAATCTCTCATGAACATGAGGCACTCTCCATGGACCATTCATGGGTAAAAATATCACACACTTGTGGCTAAATAATGAAGACTCCCATCAATATGAAGCCATGATCATCTTTGGATTTGTTTATCAGATCCAAGCACAAACACAATCATCACACATGTCTCAAAATTTTGAGACTTTTGACTCCAATGTTGGCTACCTTCCGACCAAGTTCCAAAACTATCTCTCCTGCACTTAACAACCTCGATTTACATGAAAGGGTGAAGAGATGAGGTTTTCTGCATTAAAATGGATTTTGCTGCCATGTTGCAACTCTCCATACTCTTTGAAACCTGTACCAAGCATACAATTGTTGCAACATCTCATAAATAAAATAACATCATAAAGACCATTCTTACATTGGGATTTTTTGAAATAATCTTGTTGATATGAATCTCTGATGTAGAAATGGATCGCATCATTGCGACCGTGGCGATAAAACATGTCAAATCTACTATTTACAAGTAAAAAATGGACACCGTCCATCCCAAGGCCTCTTGGGATATTCGCCTCATAATGCATGCATGTACCTATAGTCATTACACAGTGCTCTGGCTTGTTCTATGTGCCATCGTACTACCTGGGCGTGCACTTCCCTCCTTCACTATGCAATAAACTTATGTTTAAAAACCAAATTTGAGGAACGAACTTAACAATGAGTCTGTTTGGAAAGTTGGTAATTGTTTCTAAGTTAAGCCATTTGTTAGGGAGGTCCAAAGGTCAAACCCACATCCCCCCCCCCCTCTTTGGCATCCATTCCAACTTAATTTTAAATATGGTTTTCAACAACCATATCATATCACCCTTATTTAACCACTTAACCGCCATATTCTATACAGTATGGATGTATGCCATAACCATCGCATGTTTTGGAAAGTCCATCCAATATAAAACTCCACGCCACTTATTGATAAGACTCATGCATGGAAGAGACCCATTAGATGTGGTCAGACTTGGTTAACACGTTGTTGCCAGAAATGGGATACATAAAAATTCATGTCAGATTGGTGGATGGTTACACTGGATTTGGTGATGTATCTAATCAGAATTCAGGGGATTTGTTGGCTTATATAGTAGGATCTCACCGTATTTTGTGGGGTCTATTGCACGGACCAGCCACCATCCGGTCAACAACCTTTATATATGTTTTTTCAATAATCGGTCTCGAGCCCTCTTTGGGCATTTCAAGGGTGCCTTGTGGCACCCATTGATTTGGCCATGTGGCAAATTCTCATTTTCCACTTCTCGGTACAATCGACTGCCAAGTGTCCCTTCTTTCATGATGCCATGTGTCATGTTGGTATGGAACCACTTTTTGAACTCTCCTGCTATCATGCGTCATCTCCTAGGTGGTGCCACATGGCACTTTCCAATAGGCCCAAGTGGCCTCAAAAAATGCCAAATCTGATTTCCACGTGTCAAAATCTAATGGTTCCACATGGCATGCCGATTTCATCAATGTAGATGTTGATGTCACCCTATACAGTCAGTTGCACAGACACTGATGTCACCCTGATGACTTTGACTGGGTTGACCAAAACTTTGACCGGCCATATCTTCTTCATTCTAATTCTATTCGATGAGCCTCTTTTGTCGTTGGAAATATTGCAACGACTTCTTCGAATTGGCACTAGTTTGACCGGATTCTGAGAACCTTTATTTTTTACCTTTTTCTGTCCTCTTGGACCATTCTGAGCCTCCTGGAACATTTCTAGGATTTATGGATCATATCTTGAGTCTCCTATATCATACCTTCCCTCTGAAATGACTTTTGGACCCCAAAATTATTGCATTATGAGATTAAAAAATGTCTCTTGGAGTTACAATAGAATCCTAAACCCAAAGCTACCTCGCAATGCCTAAACTATCACTATGTTGCATAAAGAAGTGATGTTATACAAGTCATCACTTTTAGAAAAGTTCCCTTCTATGGGGTCTTAGAAGAAACAAGTGATTTACAATAATGGCCAGTATCAACTAACTTGAAATGTTTTTCCATCCTTTCATTCATCAAGACGAATGGATCCTTCTTCTCGAGTTGTCCCTATTCTGGTAGCTAGCCTTCTTCCTGTGGTTGGATTCCTTTCTGAGTTGCTTCGTCAACTAGTTCCTCAATAGATGCTTGTCTAACCTTCTTTTCCTTCTTAGGACAAAAATTTGGATGAAGGGTCCAACATTTGGCTTCATGTTGTCCACCTTTCTCGTAATGAATGCAATAGTTTTTCCTCTTCAAGGTTTTCTAGCCCTTTCTTTTCTCCTTATGTGGAGAAAGGTTTTCAAGTCCTAGATCCTTTCTAGCCACCATGACCTTCCTGTACAAATATTTTATTTTACAACACTGGTAAAAAACATGGTTATGCATACCACAAAACGTCCAAGGTTTTCTACACCATAAGCTTTGTTTCACATTATCAATCCGTTCATAATCAAAGGGAACATTAGAATATTGAGACTTTTTATACCTTGATGGACTATATCCGGTGTTGGAATCGCAAGGAGATATTTTCTTATCTCTCCCTCTAGAGTACTCATCCCCCCTTGGAGATGACTCACAATCGCGATCATGAAATGATGTGCTCTCAGCCTGCACTAATTCGGTTCTGTCACTTGAAGACTTGCTTGCTTCAGGGGTCTTGGAGTTTTCTTCCTCTTTGGTTTTGGAGCATTCTCTAACCTCTTCTCGAACATAGCCTAGTCTGGTATATTGAGGCCATTCCACCACCTCGATGGGATCCACAATTCCTTGGCCATTAGCCCCAAGGAATCCTCCTTTATACCCCATCTTCTTCATTAAATTTCAGGCGATTCTTGTAGTATGATGTTCAAAGACTCCAAAAGAGATATCAGCATCAATGAAGAAATTAACTAAACATGGATTATTTACCTCCATTTCGTTCTGTGACTCTCGGTCTTCTTCCCAAAATGTGCCCAATTGTTCCTCTTGGTGGGAAGGAGTGGTAGATGAGGCTTCCAAGAAACCTCCTTGGTTCATTGGTGCATGGATCACATCCTCTATCATCTGAAAATGGACACAACCATCAACACTATCATGATCAAATCCATAATTGGTATATCCACCATGGCCACAATATGGCCTATTTACTTCCCCTGACGTGGATCCTTCTCCAACTTGCACCTTCATAGCTTGTAGTTGTAGCCGCACCATCTGGTTTTCCTCTTCTGTATCGACAATTGTTGCAATTGATTTGACAATAGATCAATAGAATTTCCTTATGTTGAGCCCACAATAACATCGGCATGGGGTCCAGACTTTTGTTTGGCCTTGTCGAGGATGGACCTTGGCGCATCTGGAAAAATCTCATAGAGCAAGCCAGACTGAGAGTAAATTAGTTTGAGTTGCTATGCTCTCATTATCGCCTCCTCCTCTAAAAATACTCCCGAAGTTGCAACATCCTTGGATATAACTGGTACCAAGGACTTCAGGAACCACTCCAGCAAGAAAGCCAGTGGGAATTGTACCTTAATCAAGCTCTTCTGACGCCACCATTATCGGATGTGATCAGAGATATGGTCGACCGTAGTCTGCTCAAATTTGGTCATCAATTCAGTGTCGACATTGTATCTCATGGGTAGCTGGAAATGGTTTAAGAAGACCATCGACAAGTCATTAAAGTAAGGATACCTCAAGCGGTCGATCTCAATGTACCATTTTGTGGCACCCCCAATAAGAGTGCATTGAAAAAGGTGCAACTGTATAGATTCATCTCATAGCAAGTGTGTCGAGCACCATAATTGGAAGGTTATCACGTGATCACCTGGGTCCTCTCCAGGATTGCCTTCAAATTTTGGAATATCTGAGGGCAACTTAGTCGGCATGGGGGGCCAATGCGGATCATGAAAATTTGGGTCGTTGAGAAACCTTGACAAGTATGGAAGATATATCATTGCTAGAAACCATAGTTTGGGTTGAGTACTATGTACAGGGAAAAGGGGCCCTAGATTTTGACTAGCACCAAGTTGCCAGGAAAACTTTGATTGTTGGCCAGGGTTCTGGTAAAAACTGTGGCCTTGACCAACGTATGAAAACTGCGTTTTTGGGGATATCATCGGTTGATTCTCGTAATTGGACGACATGGGTTGGGTGGGGATTTCTCTCTACATTGTGTTCCAAGGATTTTGGAAGGGGATGCCCCCAGCCGATCCGACGGGCATAGGTATTGAGCCCTACTCGGGGTTCCATTGACCATGGAAGGGGTTTCCCCTGACTGGAATCCCTTGCAATGGAATTGATCCCTTCCAAGGATTCCAAAGTCCTTGTGAGGAGAAAACTCTTGTACTTGCCCCCTGTATAGGAATAACACCCTGCACAATATTTTGTTGCCCAAAACTGGGGTTTCCCCCAACCGAGATGATAGTCGAAGAAATAACATTATTATTAAATGCTCCAAACAAAGAGAATGGCATGGATCCCACCAGCGTAGTGTAAGACAAAGTTCCTAAACTAACTTCTCCAAACAAGTTGTAGTTATCATTAAGACCGATGGGTTTTTGGAAAGCACCAATGAGTGAGGGGGGTGGAGGAGGTTTATGACCCCCACCGTCATGAATAGCATTGAAGGGGATTGAAGTGCCCCCGATAGACCCTTTCACAGGAGCGTTTGAGCTCCCTACCCCCAGACCCATGGTTTGTAAGGTGGAGTGGGTAAGGAATGAGTTTGAATCGAAGTTGGGCATCCCATATGAGAATGGAGGGCTCATCGCACTATCTGTAAACAAAGTAGTGGTTGTCGTCGATGAAGGTATCGTACCACTTCCCGAGGTAGAGGGAGTCAAGACCACTGTGGTTTGGACTGGAAAAGGTGGGTTAGGAGGCAACATACCCCTATGGTAGTAGCTGAAACAGGAGTATGAGGACTCTTGCACGAAGTAGTAGCATTTGCTTCCATGGCTGCCTGTAATAATAACTGGTGCTCGACAAGTGTCACCTTAGGAGGGAAAACTTGTACTAAGATTGGCACCGATAAGTCAATGATCGAAGGGTTGGTTGGCTCGAGAGATTTCTCTCCAAGTTCAGAAATAGTAGGTTCCTCCATAGTCGAATAATCTCCTCTCGAAGCAAGATCGGGCACATTTTCTTGCGGCCCGGTCGCTTCGAATGACCCTTGCTGGTCAAGTCTTCATTGTAATGGTTTCGATGGTGGCTCTAATGAAACCGGCAGCAAGCCCTAAATCCTTCGTGACCAATGAATCTCTTGATCTTCCACTTTGTGAAAATATCAAACAACATACTAAGGCTTTAACTAGCATTTAAAACCAAGCACACACTAGAAATTCCGAAAGGAAAATCAAGCAGATGACTATCTAGTAGGAAGAACAGTTACGCCAGTCAAGACTAGAGAAAATAACCGGTGCAAGTGAAACTCGAACACAAAAGCACCTTCCAAGTATGCTCTACGAAGTGTGACCCAAATTTTACCCTAGGTACCGTGGTATATCCCCTTAGTCACCCATGTAAGTCCCAATAAAATTGGAAACTAAGTTTTCAGCTCGCAAACAGTCACCAGGTGGGTATAGTTGACAATCGTGTGGACCACAATGAGCAGGATAAAAATTCTAAAACCTATCGAGGGTATCGAAAGCAAGTGGTCCAGAAGACAACAGAGGATTGCGAACGGATTCGAGGTCCATGAAGCTCCGTAGGAAAATGCAGTCAGTAGTATTCACATGACATATCCTCAATATGTGTTCCCCACTACATTTATTACAGCTTTGGAGGGGTTATCTTCGCTACCTTTCCTCATGCAACCTTTTGTTTAGACCCTGTGTTAGAGGGGGGTCCCGGATAACTTTTACATCACTGGAATTTAACACTCCCTAGATCTGACTCCAATGTTTGTTTAACGGACTTGAAGAGTTTACTCTCCAACCTAATTCAAGGCCCTAACCCTAAACTAGGTGATTGACCCTACAAACATAAAAGTCTAATTAATTTTAGATTTAGCGTTTGTTTTAATGGATTTATTTACTCAAGGGATATGGCGGTGAAACTAGAGATGTTATGAGAGACGAAAAGAGGAGAAAATGACGAAGCTTGAAAGCAAAATTACTTTTAATCAAAAGAAAAGATTTACAACTAACTCTATGTAACCAACTTTTCTTTAACTAAGTTTTTCTAGATCTTTAAAAAGAAGACCTAAAACGATTTTTTTCTTGACTACAAGCTACTTAATTTTCAAAAAGTCAGTAAAGAAATTAAAAAACAGACTTTTTTTCCTTTCTAGTAAAATAACCAACTCTAACTACTTTACCAAACTAAAAATGAAAAATCTTTTTTTTTTAGCTTCAAACGGAAAAACTGAAATAAATCTTTTTTTCTCTTTTTTCAAAGCAAATCAAAGGCGTAAAAAGAACACCAAGACAAGACTGAAACATATATTTGGCCCACTGCGGATCGCAGGGAATCACTAAAGAAACCAAACAGGCAAATCAATCATTCAAAAGACTTTCTTAAAACCCTTTCAGAAGTAAACACACAAAACTCAAAAAGACAAGTAAATTGAATTCTAACCCAAGCTATGGTTGTAAAAACAAAGAGTCTGAACTATATCAAAAAACCCTGAGAAGTACAAACCTCAATCAAGAAAGAGGTTGGTTGCCTCTTTTTCAAAAAAAATCATGAACCAGAGATGCTACTGTTGCTTCAACAGCTTGCATATGTACGCGGGTTGTTTACTGAGCAAAGTGTGTATGTCTGTGGGATGACTAGAGTCAGGGCGCGTACACCTCTGTATTTAATTTTAAAAATAAAGAAATAGACAATATTATAGGGCAGGAAGAACTTGTATGGCAAATGAAGGTGACCAGAATCTCTTAAAAGACTCAGAAGACTCAACAGAAACTCGAAAGGCAGAAAAACCAATTAGACAACATAAACTTTTTCCATCCATTTTGTCATCAAGATGATTGGGTCCCTCTTCTTGAGTTGTCCCTATTATGGTAGCTATACTTCTTCCAGTGGTTGGATTCCTTTATGATTTGCTTCGTCATTTGGTTCCTCAACAGGTGCTTGCCTAACCTTATTTTCCTTCTTGGGACGCATCTCTGGATGAAGGGTCCAACAGGTGGCTTCATGGTGTCCACCTTTCTTGCAATGAATGCAATAGTTTTTCCTCTTCAAGGTTTTCTAGCCCTTTCTTTTCTCCCCATGTGGAGAAATGTCTTTAAGTCCTAGCTCCTTTCTAGCCACCATGACCTTCCTTTACAAATATTTTCTTTTCCAACAGTAGGAAACAACATGGTTATGCATACCACAAAACGTGCAAGGTTTCCTATGCCGTAAGCTTTGTTTCACATTATCAATTCGTTCATAATCAAATGGAACATTAGAATACTGAGACTTTGTATACCTTGATGGACTATCTCTGGTGTTGGAATCATGAGGAGAGATTTCCTTAGCTCTTCCTTTGGAGTACTCATCCCTCCTTGCAGATGACTCACAATCACGATCATGAAATGATGTTCTCTCAGCCTGCATCTGTCGCTTGAAGACTTGCTTGCTTATGGGGTCTTGGAATTTTCTTCCTCTTTGGTTTTGGAGCATTCTCTAACCACTTCTCAGACATAGCCTAGTCTGGTATATCGATGCCATTCCACCACCTCAATGGGATCCACAATGCCTTGGCCATTGGCCCCAAGGAATCCTCCTTTATACCCCATCTTCTTCATTAACTTTCATTCGATGCTTGTAGTATGATTTTCAATGACTCCAAAAGAGATATCAGCATCAATGAATAAGTTAACTAAACATGGATTATTTACCTCCATTCCAATCTGTGACTCTTGATATTCTTCCTGAAATGTGCTTAATTGTTCCTCTTAGTGGGAAGGAGCAGTAGATGAGGCTTCCAAGAAACCTCTTTGGTTCACTGGTGCATGGATCACATCCTCTATCATATGAAAATGGACACAACGGCCATAAACATTGTCATTATCATATCCATAACCGGTATATCCACCATGGCCACAAGATGGCCTATGTACTACCCCTGACGTGGATCCTTCTCCAACTTGCACCTTCATAGCTTGTAGCTGCAGCCACAACATCTGGTTTTCCTCTTCTGTAACTCGTAGCAATTTCTTCATCCCAACATTTTTTTTTTGAAGGATTTGGTTGATCTTTTGTAGTTCATTGAACCACACCTGCTTTAGTTTTCTATCCATCTTCAACACCTGCAATCTTTGTCAATCCTGCTATGATACCACTTTATATGAATCCAGGGCAACCTTGATACCAAACTTGATCTAGTTCTAGGCTCACTTGATGAAAGGATCAGTTGTAAGATTGTTTTTGTTGACTTTAATGCTTAACAAGGTGACATTGAAGTTTTTATAGGCTTCAATCCAAATTGAATTAAAACTTGGATAATCAACTTATTACATCTCATGTGTCATCACTTAAAGCTTCCAATACTTAATGTGCGGAAATAAAGGAAAGCATCATGAATATGAAATGAAAAAGAACACTGAGAGATAAGAAATAACATAAAATATACAATAAGTCATCACGTGATAACAAAGTTCACCCCAGATGGGCTACCTCTCCGGGATTTTCTCAACCACTTAGCCGCTTTATTTCCTCTTGAAAAAAATGCTTCTCCTTTACAACTGAAAGGGATGCAATCCCACTCATGGTGAAAAAAGAGAAGAGGGTGTTATTATGTATAAAGAACAGTTTCTCATAATGTGATCCGGGTAGATATCGGTGGCCACCCACGTTTTCCAACTGGCTCAAAACAGTTTTCTAACAATTTTGGCAATTTACTATTTTTAGCAGTTTTAACTTCTGGGGCCATTTTGGGGGCCTAAATGAAGGTTTTTATGGATAAATCCTATCAAATATAGCCAAAGGAGTGATTGAAGCCCAAAATGAATCTCCTCGAAGATACCTTTCTAACGGGCTATCATACACCTAAAATGGAGATCGTATGCAAAAGTTACGACCCCGAGAAGTTGATGTACTAACTTACCCAAAGAGGGCCCACATGACTTTTGGTGCTTCATCTCCTAGGGTTAGATTTTTGGATGTCTAGGGTTTTTGGAATTCCTGTTTATTGTAAAAATGCCTTCAGAGCCTCATTGTAATCATCTTATTGTGAATGAGCACAACCGTCACGTCTCTTCTCAGAGATAAGCCGCCACCATTCTAGCAAGCTTGTTTCCGCTGCATTTTACAGTTTCAACTTATTTCCTTATTGAATAGAAAACCAATTTTACTATATCTATGTTATTTTGTGTTAAGAACCTATTAATAATCTGTAGTCATTTCGTGTTGCTCATAAAATATGGATCAGTGGTATCAGAGCGGTCTGCTCCTTGTCGTCTTAATGCATGTCCATAACGAGCTCGGAGTACAAAGAGTTGGGTCTCGAGCTTATTTCTCTTGAGGACAAAATCTCTCACACACCCAAGTGAACTCTCATGGCAGGAGAAAAGAAAGATGATGGGACAAGAGATCCTTTCAAATTGTTGATTGAGGTATCCCTCACACAACAAAAGAACGATATGAGGGATAGTTTTGCACAAATCCTTCGACGGCTACCAACAGGGAACGCATCTTCTTTGAGCGAAGGTGCCACCCGATTCAAGGTACAAATAAACTTTTATATTCCTATATTTGAAGGTCAGATAGATGAATATGTTGTAGACAAGTGGTTCATTCTACTAGAAGGGTATTTTTCTGTCCATAACTTTTCAAATAGAGAAAATATTACTTTTGTGCTCCTCAAAGTCGTTCCCCGTGTCAAAGATTGGTGGGAAACTTTCTGTCAGAAAAAGGAAATAAAGGAACCCTCATTATTTACATTCACGACCACCTGGAAATCCTTCTAGGATGCTATTAAGGAACAATACTACTATATCATAAGTTATGATGACTTGTATAGCAAATGGACCACACTGTGGCAAGAAAGAGACCCAGCAGTGCCAGATTTCACAAATATCCTTCATACCTTGCGCACCAAGCAGGGTATCAAAGACTCGAAGCGACATCTGGTGCTCAAGTATCGTGATGCTCTGCATAGATACATCCAGACCGAAATGGAATTTTTGGACGTCTCATCCTTGGGCGCGACCTACCGATATGCTGTCAAAATCGACCAGAAGCTCAAACAAAAGACGCGACAATTTGCGCCCGGCAACCCCTCACAACAAAATCCAAGAAAGGGCGGACCCAACCCTCAGAACAAAGGATAGAGAAAATATGGACAGTACCATAAAAACCATTCCAAGCCACAAGCAAAGAAGGACACCGAAAATACAAAGAAAGATACAGGGAAGTGGTGCGACTTCCATAAGAGCCCTTGGCATAAAACTGTTGACTACCTGATCCGGATTTTATGAGAAGATACAGTAAAACTGGTTTTCTATTCAATAAAATAAAATAAAATAGAATACAGTAAAACTGGTTTTCTATTCAATAAGGAAATAAGTTGAAACTGTAAAATGCAGCGAAAACAAGCTTGTTGGAATGGTGGTGGCTTATCTCTGAGAAGAGATGCGACGATTTTGCTCATTCACAAGAAGATGATTACAATGAGGCTCTGAAGGAATTTTTACAATAAACATGAATGAAAAAAACCCTAGACATCCAAAAACCTAACACTAGGAGATGAAGCGCCAAAAGTCATGTGGGCCCTGTTTGGGTAAGTTAGTACATCAACTTCCCGAAATCGGAACTTTTGCATACAATCTTCGTTTTAGGAGTATGATAGCCCATTGGAAAGGTATCGTCAAGGAGATTCATTTTGGGGGCTAAATCATACCTTCGGCTATAATTGAGAAGCTCGATCCCAGAAAAATTTCATTTAGGCCCTCAAAATGGCCCCAGAAGTTAAAACTGTGTTGGCCCTTAGTTATGGAAGGAAGCGAAGAATGATGAAGAAAAGTTAAAAAGTGAGCTTCATGGGAGACACAGTGACTGTCACTGGGTCGAAGTGAGAAAAATAATAGAAAATATGGAGCGAAGTGCAAAAAATCAAGCTGTTGGACGAGGAGATCGAGGATGACAGATCAGCAAGGAAGATGGACCGAGGATGACTCAGGAAGTGGAAAAAGCCATAATTAGATGCCTTGGAGCACCACGAGATGAAGAAGGAAAGGCAGGTTGGCGAAGCCTAGAAAGAATGGGTTAATTTGACCTAAGGTTGTAGACACCTAGGGTTTTGGTAATTAGGGTTTTTTACACCTAGGTTTCGACCTGAGGCTGTCGGTGAGGGATTATAATGTATAAATAGAGGTCGAGAGGACCTAGGTTGGGTAGGTACTATGGATTTGCCTTGTTATTGATTATTTTTCATTGGGAGAATATTGTATTAGGGTGAGAGAAGTGTTGTGAGAGAGATCCTTATGGTGTTGTAAGATCTTCAACTGGGTGCGAAGATCAAGTCCTGCAGTTGGGTGCGCAAGAAGGGGAGAAGGAGAGAGAGAAGAGAAAGGATCTGTTGGCCAAGAGTGCAGACCAGAACTGTAATATTTATCTTAATATATCATAAGCACATCTCTGTAGACGTATCCCTAGAGAGAAGGTGAACCACGTACATCTGTTTTTGTGTGTGTGATTGATGCTTTGAGCTCTGTTGTTGTTATATTGTTATCTGCATCATTGTATTAGATCATATCTATAGCTATGAAGGATAGATCTAGCTAGCTGAATGGTAAATGCGTGTTATGTTGTTGTTGTAATAAGAACCACTTGATATTCCCCTGGTTGTAGACATCTCTGTCCTGCAACCCCCTCGTAGTTGCTTTGGGTGAGACTTTATCTGCTTCGCAGGTGTTGCCGAAAGGGCCTGTAGCTAAGACTTGTTGGTGCGCTCTTGGAGCTGAACCCTAGGTCTGCCCTTGTGCCAACAAATGGTTCCATTGTCAGGACATGAATCTTTTTAAGGGATGTCAAGGTGATTCCCGTCAAAGACAAATATTTAGAAGTGGATAGAGGACCAAGAGAAGGACTTCATTGAAGCCCAAAAAAAGAACTATAAAATAAGCACTGAATATTGGCTACAAATATACATCTTCACCGACATTCACGAGATCTTCTTTGGAGGAATAAATCAGGAGCTACACAAGTGGTTGGCCAGGTTAGCTGACACACATTTTGAAATCAGATCTAGACCTCCCATGGTTTGGACACCAGCATTGATCCAGAAGGTCAAGAGAATCGACAATGTTGTATCCAGAGCAGTAGATCACTGGTTTGATAGTACCATTGGAGGGTATATCACCGAGTTTGTTGTTGACATAATAGAATTGTATAGCCAAGCCGAGAGATACTTTTTCAAAGGAGCCAGAGGAAAAATTTTGCACTTCCTGAAGCTACAGTAGATTGATCGGACATGAAAAGGCTAATGTTCAAGATCTCAGACAGGGACAACAACACAGAAGCAGGACATACGCGCATTGGGAAAGTATTCTGAGGAGTTCACCCTGAGAACTTGTTTAAGCAAATCTACAGGGAAGAGGGTTTCTGTAGTGGAGAAGAGGTAGATCTAACCAATGAAGAGCATCCAGAGCCCACCAGAACAGAAGAAGGGGAAGCTGAAGAACTGCGCCAAAACGAGCTAGAAACCTCAAGAACTGCGCAAACTACTGAAGTAAGTAACGTTAATCCTTCTGTTGTCCAAACAATACTTAGTAGTCAGAATAGTTAGAACCACCAGAGTCTTCAGAGTACTGTTACTAGTAGCTCAGCATCTACTCAGACAAGAACCCTAGTCAGCTCTATGGCAGATGAAATGAGACTCCCTATTTTTAGAGGAGATGGATCTGAAGATCTAGATCAACATTAGTTTATGTGTGAGGCCATATAGAATATTAAAAGTATCACTAATGAAGCCATCAAGAGAACCCAGTTCAGCACTACGCTAAGGGACCACGCACTGAGATGGTACATGAAACTTTGTCAAGGACTGGCACAGCCTAAGCCCCTGAATGAGATCAAGAATGCGTT
Source organism: Picea engelmannii (assembly GCA_009831015.1). Taxonomy (NCBI): domain Eukaryota; kingdom Viridiplantae; phylum Streptophyta; class Pinopsida; order Pinales; family Pinaceae; genus Picea; species Picea engelmannii. Next base: position 28,266 of record ML801406.1, on the reverse strand, counting down.
GATTCAGAGTTTAAGAAACCTAAGTCAAAGGCACAATGTATTAAAGAACTTAAAGAGATTAAAAAAAAGGTAGTAGAACCTGTTTGGGAGTTTGACCAAAGATTCAAGACCCTGACAGGCCGATTAACTTTCCAGATCCCCGACGAACAGAACAAAGAATGGTTCATCACTGCGTTGTTACCACACATAAGGATCCCTTTGATGCAATAGAAGATTGTAACTCAGGCATAAGCTTTGGATATTGCCATGAAGCTTGAATCAACACCAATGGGAGAATCTAGCTCAGGCATTAGCCAGATCATGAGCCAGCTAACTAGTTTGTCTTTACAGGTCGAGGATATGAAGAAAGATAAGGAAAAATAAAAAAGGGAAGATATCTGGTGTGTAAGATGCAGATCTAAAGGCCATGATAAGGAACATTGTCCCTTATTTCATGATTACTTGGCATCAAGGGCACCGAGCCCCTTAAAGCAAGTTAATCTACCCTGGTGCGATGTATGCAAAAATAAGCATCGCCCAGGTGAGTGCTACTACATGCAGAAGTATGTCCAGACACCCACAAACTTGTATTGTACATTCTGTAAATCAGTGGGGCATGATGATTGGGAATGTAGAGCTTATGATCTCATGCATGAAAGGCTGAGAGACATATACAATATTCAAGGCAAAGTACAACAAGAGGGAAACACTCTGCATTACAACTCTCCGTGGAGAGGAAATTTCACTCCTCGCAGTGGCTACAAGGGACGAGGATGAGGAGGAGGTATGGGTCGAGGCCGAGGACAAATAATCTGTTACAACTGTGCACAGACAGAACATTTAGCAAGGGATTGTCAGAATCCCTGCACAACATGTAGTTACTGTAACTCCTTCGAGCATGTCATAGAGGAATGCCCTGTGCTACTGGCTAAACTTCAGGAAAGACGAGGACCCCAGCAGAACCCACTAGTACAACTGATATATGTTGAACCTCGCAGAGAAGACCCTAGAGTCGTTGTTATTACTTGAGGAGGCGCTCTACAGGAGAAGATAGAGCAGCCCAAGGAAAGACTGAAAATGACCATGGAGTCCGGAAGGCTACAGAAAAGACCCCAACGTTCGATGCTAAGAAAGAAAGACAGATATTCGAGGAGGCAAGGAAAGAGTTCAAAGGAGTTCAAGGATCTTCATCAAATAATATGGCATGCCTCAGGCGTTTGATCCATCTGCATCGCCAACAGAAGGGAGAGGGGTAAGCAAACTCATAGAATTATTGTACACTTGTGTTAAGTTGATTCAAGATAAAGGCATTGTACAAGAATTACAAGATTTAATCAAGCATTGTGAACTAGGAAAAATAGACCCCTTATTGAATCGAGCAGTGCACCAAATTGGAAAAAGGAGAAGGAACAATAAAGAATTACACTTGAATTCTCAGATAGGAGAGTATGAGATAGACTATGTGGTCCTCAAATTAGGGTTAGAGGTCAATGTCATGACGAAGCAGACTTGGGCATTGATGGGAAAACCCAAGTTGATATATTCCCCTATCAGGATTCGCATGGCTAATCAGCAAGTTGTCAGCCCATTTGGACGATTAGAGCATGTCCCAGTGGACATCGATGGAGTAAGAACCTTTGTAGATTTTGAGTTAATTGAAATTGTTGATGATAGCTACACTTACCCTGCATTATTAGGAATTGATTGGGCCTTTGAAAATTCCACTGTTGTTGATCTAAAGAAAAGATGCATGACATTTGAGAAAGTTTGTCTTAGGGTCGTTGCACCTTTAGATCCAGATGAGGGTCCACGATACATAGAACCTATCAGAGAAGAGGACCATGCATTTGAACTGGAAAACATCTACAAATTAACGGCCAGATAGCAGGATTATATCAACCCTACAGCTGACGGGAATCTGAGCTGGCGAAGTGACAGTACATGTTCATCCGACTCAGAAGAAGCGTTGGGGAACTGGAAGAACCAGATGTATGAAGTATCTACAAGAAAATGTGCTAGGCTAACCAGAGAAGTTCGTTGGATTGGCACAATAGTGAGTAATCTACCCACATTTGATGGGCTATACCCCTTAGAAAACTTCTTATCAAAATTAGAGACAAGTGTACCAACATAACAGAGGTTGTTGGTAATGGATGATGCCATGAAATCCACACCAGCAAGATGGTGGGGGACACATAAAATAAATATTACAGACTGGACACAATGCCAAACTTTGATGACAGTGTGGTTTTCAGCACAAGTAGGAAGCTGCGAAGCACGGTACACAGGTCGAAGTTGCCCAAAGGATCATGTACGAAGTTGCGAAGAGGCATGGAGTGACATTCCTAGAGAACAATGGGTACACAGATTCGTCAATACGCTAGATACCACCCCGATTAACTGGTACCTTCAAGCAGAGTTGCGCCTTGTCACTTCAGAATGGGAAGGTATGATCCAGAATTTTATAACCACCTTTTTGTTTGACAATGAATTTCCTTTTGTAGATAAAGCACTACAGATGGTGAGACAGAAAGTATTTAAGGAGGCATCTAGCCTCCCTTTGGAGCAAGAAGAGGATGAATGGACTACGCCCCTCCAGAAAATGTAGACCTGCTACAACATCAATGCCAACGAAGAAGATGATCCAAGGAAGGTGAATATCGCATAAACAGAAGGACAGAGAGATGTGGAAGGAACAGGAATTGAACTACCATTCATTGGACAATCGATAAAGATAAAGAAAGTCAATATCAGGAAAGAGGAGACCCCAAAGCTTGCCAATGTCGGAGATTACTAGGACACTGCTACTACTGACAACATCACAGAAGTACTGCACGAGTATCAGGACTTGTTCCCAACCAAGTTCACTGATATGAAGGGAATCAAAGGACCTATGAGTGAAATGAGAATACCTTTGAAACCAGATGTAAAGCCAGTCAAGAAAAGACCCTATAGATTGAACCCAAAATATAAGGAAAAGTAAATATTGAGCTCAACAGAATGCTGGAAGAAGGGATTATTTAACTTGTCGAAGAATCGGAGTGGATTAGCCCCATGGTAGTGCAAGATAAGAAGACAGGTGAGATCAAGATTTGCGTATATCTCAGGAAGTTGAATGATGCTTGTCTACATGATCCTTTCCCTACATCTTTCACAAACGAAGTGTTGGATAACGTGGGAGGCCAAGAAGTATATTCTTTTACAGATGGGTTTTCAAGATACCATCAGATCCGCATCGCCAAGGAGGACCAGCATAAGACCATGTTTTCCACAGAGTGGGGATCCTACCAATACACAGTAATGCCATTTGGACTGAAGAATCCCCCAACCATATTTTTCAGGGTGGTGGTTGAAGCATTCAACAAGATCTTGGAGACAACATTGATAAAGATTTGCAGTGTGAGCAGGGATGACTAGGATTGAAGAGTACCAGCAGTACTTTGGGCTTATAGAACCACTTGAGAGAAATTAACAATGCAGACCCCTTTACAGTTGGTTTATGGTCTTGAAGTTGTTGTCCCAATGGAGTACTTGGTACCAAGCTTAAGAATTGTTGCATTTACATACATGGATGATATTGGTGCTCTTCATGAGAGGATAGCATAGTTGGTCGAACTAGACGAAAATAGATTCATTGCAGGCTTCCATCAGCAAATTCAGAAGGAATGAGAAAAGGCCTATCATGACCAACACATCAAGAAGAAGATATTTAGGCAAGGTCATTTAGTACTGGTATATGACAGTAAGTTTATCAAACACCCTGGGAAGTTTAGAACGCATTGGCTAGGACCATATGAGATTGCCTATGTTACAGAAGGAGGAGCAGTGCAGCTGAAGACATTGAAAGGAGACTGGAAGGAAGGCTTGGTGAATGGGAGTCAGTTGAAGTTGTATATGACAACCAGCTGCCTCACAATTCTCTCTAGAAACAAGAAGACAAGGGTTCAGGTACCAGGTGCAGTTGAAACTCGGTACCAAACACAGAAAAGACAGTCTCCACAAGGATGGAAAGGAGGCATAAAGTAGAAAGCAAGGTTTGCACTGCGCAGTTGAAAGTTGAAGTAAAACAAGAGAATCAGATCTCAAGTGCCTCAGGATGACTCACAGGTGAGTGTTGTGGGCATTTTGGCCTTTATTTATGGAAGGAATTGAAGAACAAGGAAGAAAAGGTAAAAAGCGAGCTTTGCGGGAGACATAGTGATTGTGACTGGGTCGAAGTGAGAAAAAGAACAGAAAAGATGGAGCGAAGTGCGGAAAGCGGGTCGTTGGATGAGGAGATCAAGGATGACAGATCAATAAGCAAGACGGATCGAGGATGACTTAGGAAGTGGAAAAAGCTAGCATTAGATGCCTTGGAGCACCACAAGATGAAGAAGGAAAGACAGGTTGGCGAAGCCCGGAAAGAATGGGTCAAGTTGACCTAGGGTTGTAGACACCTAGGGTTTTGGTAATTAGGGATTTTGACACCTAGGTTTCGACCTGAGGTTGTTGGTGAGGGATTATAATGTATAAATAGAGGTCGAGAGGACCTAGGTCGGGTCGATACTGTGGCTTTGTCTTATTATTGATTATTGTTCATTGGGAGAATATTGTATTAGGGGTGAGAGAAGTGTTGTGAGAGAGAGCCTTCTGGTATTGTACGATCTTCAGCTGGGTGTGAAGATCAAGTCTTGCAGCTAGGTGTGTAGGAAGGGGAGAAGGAGAGAGAGAAGAGAAAGGATCTATTGGCCAAGAGCACAGATCAGAACTGTAAGCTTTATCTTAATATATCATAAGCACAGTTCTGTGGACGTAGCCCTAGAGAGAGGGTGAACCACGTACATATGTTGTTGTGTGTGTGATTGATGCTTTGAGATCTATTGTTGTTATATTGTTATCTGCATCATTGTATTAGATCAGATATATAGCTATGAAGGATAGATCTAGCTAGTTGAATGCTAAATGTATGTTATGTTGTTGTTGTAATGAGAACCACTTGATATTCCCCTGGTTGTAGACATCTTTGTCCTGCAACCCCCTCATAGCTGCTTCAGGTGAGACTACATATGCTTTGCAGATGCTGCTGAAAGGGCCAGTAGCTAGGGCTTGTTGGTGTGCTCTTGGAGCTGAACCCTGGGTCTGCCCCTGTGCCAACAAACCGCTAAAAATAGTAAATTGCCAAAATTGTCAAAAAATTGTTTTGAGCCAGTTGGAAGAGGTGGTTGGCCACTGATATCCACCTAGATCACTACCTCTCAAAGTAGTCGTTGGTGGCCGAAGTGAAAACCTCTCAATCAAATGTGGGTTCAGAATCTGATCCAAAACTAGAAAGGGGAAGACAGATCATTGATGCGGAACCCAATGCCATTGTTTCTACCACCAAGCTCCAGCCTGGTGAACCAGATGAGCCAGAAGAAGGAGAACGCATCTTCCATTCACATATGTGGGTAAAAGGCACCATGTTAAACCTCATCATGGATAGTGGTAGTCGTAAGAACCTCACCTCAGCAGAGGTCATCAAGCGGCTAGCCCTGCCGACAACACCGCACCCACAACCCTACACCATTGGATGGATCCACCAAGGAAGTGATCTTCGCGTCAGCCAACAGTGTTGACTGTCATACAGTATCAAGCCCTTCAAAGATGAGGTATTGTGTGATGTTGCTCCTCTCGAAGTTTGTGATGTTCTTTTGGGCCAGCCTTATTTATGGAAACGTCATGATGTTTATGAGTCTAGGCCTCATAGTGTTATTATTACTTTGAACAGGAAATAGTACAGGATACCCGAGGCAGTCCCACCTAGTTTTATTTCCTTGATCTCTGCTAACCAATGCAGGAAGGTCATCTCTTAGATGAGGAATTTTTTCTTCTTCGTGATTCTCTCTCAGAATAAGCGAAATATCACAGCCACATCTAGGGTCTTTGCGGCCGAGCTCTCCACACAACAGAAGAAAGTAGATAAGATCATGGAAGAATACTCAGATATCTTCTCCTCACCTATCGGGGTACCTCTACACTTCCAAGTCAAGCACCCCATCGATTTGAACCCCGGTGCATCATTTCCCAATGGGCCAGTCTATCGCCACTCTCTGTTAGAGAATGAGGAGATCAAGCGACAGATCCAAGAACTACTCCAAAAGGGGCACATATGTCCCAGATCATCACCTTGCAGGACCCCAATCGTGTTGGTACAGAATAAATATGGAACTGGCGACTCTGCATTGATTATCGGGCTCTGAATAAAATCACAGTCAGAAACTGGTACCCAATTCCCTGAATCGACGACCTCCTTGATCAACTCATGGGGGGGGAATAATTTAGTAAGATTGATCTAAAATATGGATACCACCAGGTCCCGATAGAATAGACAAATGTATGGAAAACCACCTTCAAGTCAAAGGAAATCATTTTTGAATAGTTGGTCATGCCCATTGGTTTGACAAATGCTCCAACCACTTTCATGAGGATGATGGACTATATTTTGCGACCATTCACCAATACTTTTGTAGTGGTGTATCTGAATGACATTCTCATTTACAGAAATACTTGGGCCGAACAATTGCAACATATTCAGTAGGTTCTGCACACCCTGCGGCAGCACAAGCTATATGCCAACTTGGAAAAATTCTCCTTTGACATGGATAGGTTCCATTACCTGGGCTACATAATTGATCAGCATGGAATACATGTGGATCCAGCCAAGATCCAAGTCATCCGTGACTGGCCAGCCCCAACCACACTCTCTGAGCTTCAAAGCTTCTTGGGCCTTGCCAATTTCTACCGTAGGTTCGTGTTAGGATTCTCCCATATTGCATGGGCCCTCAGCCAAATAACCAGGGGTGGTGGTAAGGCTAAATTTGCGTGGGGTCGGTCCCAACAACAAGTGTTCGACGATTTGAAGCAATGCTTGTGCTCAGCCCTAGTACTTTCACTAGCAGACCTGCAACATCCCTTTGAGATCAAGACAGATGCTTCAGACTATGCAGTGGGCGTCATTCTCACTCAGCATGGCCACCCCATGGCCTATCATAGTGAGACACTATCAGATGTTGTCTATAAGTACCCTACTTATGACAAAGAAATGTACTCCATTGTGCAAGTCTTCCGCTAGTGGAGCATGGATGATTTTAGGGGCTAAATTTCGCTCATGGGCTAATTTTCCATGGTTTTTCCAAAAACAAGATTCACTATTTTAAAAATGATTCGCCCAAATTCTATAGGATAAAACTATTTTACCTTAAAAATCGCCAAAAGTTTATAAAAACTATATAAAATCCTTAGAAATATGAATATTTTTACAAAAATATCGCCAAACATTTATAGTTGGCATATGAAGGATCAGTAAGATTCGCCGAGGTTCATACATTTTAAAATAAATTTCCATCCTTAAAATCATCCTTGCAGTGGATACATTACATTCTTGGGAAGGAGACAATCATCCACACTAATCATAATCCACTGCAATTCATGCAGACATAAGGAAAATTGCAGAATGATCACCATCAAAAGTGGTCCACATACTTGCAGCAATTCCACCTCAACATCAAGTATAAAATAGGAAGCACCAATCGCGTCATTGATTGCCTCAGCAGACCACCAATCGTAGCACTCACCACGGTGCTAGACTCCCATGGCCATGAGACCTATGGATGGCCCCAACTCTATGAGATACACCCAAACTTCACCACCACCTACCAAATGTTGGGTGCAAACATAGTTGTCGATAATTTCCATCTTCAGGATGGGTTGTTGTGTCATCTAGGCCATATTTTTGTTCCATCAAGTGAGCAAGAAAAGATGATCTGGGAATCCCACTATAGTTGGGTGGAAAGACACTTTGGCATTGAAAAGACAGTGGCAATGCTACAGAAACATTTCTACTAGCTGAAACTTCGACATGAGGTCAACAAGTATATCAAGTCCTGCACTGCCTGCGTTATTGCCAAACCGACCACTAAGAAACAGGGCATGTACAACCCTCTTCCTACTCCTGATAGGCCATAGGAATCCATTTCAATGGACTACATGTCGGGCCTCCCGTCCACCAAGCAGAGAAACAACTGTGTTTTTGTGATTGCTGGTCGTTTTTCTAAGATGGTGATTCTAGTTGCCTGTAAGAAGAACATCACAGCAAAGGCCACTACCAAGATCTTCTTTGAACTAGTCTGGGTACATTTTTGAATCCCACAAACCATTGTCTCAGATCAGGATATTCGATTTCTCATCACATTCTGGTTAAGCCTCTGGTCACTGCTGGACACCAAGCTCACCAAATCCACAACCTTCCACCCCCAGACAGATGGCCAAACCAAGGTCATAAATCGAATGATTGTGCATATCCTTCGCATGTATAATTCAAATCACCCTCATACATGGGATGAGAGCCTTCCCTATGTACAACATAGCTACAATCGAGCCCTGCATAGCTCAACCAGCCACAATCCCTTTCAGGTGGGGTTGGGATTCCAACCATTGGGTCCCATAGACGTTCCACTTCCCCTTGCGGTCACCTCGACCAACTCATCTCCTGCTCCAAATGATGTTGACAAAGCCACCCGGTTCATTGAGCAGATCCAGCACATCTACCAACAGATTCATAATATCCTACAAAAGTCTAATGACAAGTAAAAGAAGGGCCATGATCAACATCGGGTGCCACATAAGTTTCAAGTAGGCAACAAAGTTTGGTTGCACTTGCAGAAAGAACGCCTTAAAGGGCCCCATCGGAAGCTTATCCCACTCCATTATGGGTCGTACACCATCACTAAGGTCATGGAGGATAATGCTTTTGAGCTCAACATTCCTCCTTTCCTTGGCCTGCACCCAGTGTTCAACGTGGATCTCCTTACCATTATTGGACACCTTAGACATAGCAGAGCAGCTGACACCAACAAAGCTCAACCCCGACTTCATACAACAGGAATCCAGCGATCATATTTTGGACCTACATATAAAGGGCACTCGACAGCAAAGGATCCAGCTTTATCGAGTCATCAAAGCAAGGTAGCTCCTGCACCAAGGCAAGTGGCTCACCCGAGGCCAAATTCAACAGAAATTTCCTCATCTGATGGGGGAAATCAACGCAATAGAGACCATTGTTTCCTAAGGAGGGAGGATTGATCCAGGTTGATATTGGTGGCCACCCACCTTTTCCAACTGGCTCAAAACAGTTTTCTGACAATTTTTGCAATTTACTATTTTTAGCAGTTTTAATTTACAGGGCCATTTTGAGGGCCTAAATGAAGGTTTTTCAGGATAGATCCTCTCAATGATAACCAAAGGCATGTTTGAGCCCCCAAAATTAATTGCTTCGATGATACCTTTCCAACAGGCTATCATACGCCTAAAACAGAGATCGTATCCAAAAGTTACAACCTCGGGAAGTTGATGTACTAACTTACCCAAACGGGGCCCACATGACTTTTGGCGCTTCATATCCTAGGGTTAGGTTTTTGTATGTATAGGGTTTTTTGCATTCATGTTTATTGTAAAAATTCCTTTAGAGCCTCATTGTAATCATCTTCTTTCGAATGAGCTCAGTCGTCACATCTATTCTCAAAGATAAGCCGCCACCATTCCAGCAAGCTTGTTTCCACTGCATTTTACAGTTTCAGCTTATTTCCTTATTGAATAGAAAACCAGTTTTACTGTATCTTTGTTATTTTGTGTTAACCACCTGTTAGTAATCTGTAGTCATTTCGTTCTACTCATAAAATTTGGATCATAGTGTATGGAAAAATCTCTCATTTACATGAGGCACTCTCTGTGGACCATCCACGGGTAAAACTCTCACAAACTTGTGGCAGAAGAATGAAGACTCCCATCAATATGAAGCCATGATCATCTTTGGATCTACTGATCAGATCCAACAACAAACACAATCATCACATATGTCTCAAAATTTCGAGACTTTTGACTACAATATTGGATACCTTCCGACCAAGTGCCAAAATTGTCTCTCCTGCACTAAACAAACTCAGTTTACGTGCAAAGGTGAAGAAATGAGGTTTCCTGGATTAAAATGGGTTTTGTTTTCATGTTGTATCTCTCCATGCTCTTTGAAACTTGTAGCAATCATAGAATTGTTGCAACATCTCATAAACAAAATAACATCATAAAGACCATGCTTACATTAGGATTTTCTAAAACAAGCCTGATGAATTGAAGCTCTGATGCAGAAATGGATCGTACCGTTGCAACCATGGCAAGAAAAAGTGAAAAATCAACTATTTATGTGTCAAAAACAGACATCATTCATCCTAGGCCTCCTAGGCTCTTTGCCTCGTAATGCATGCATGTACCTACAGTCATTACACAGTGATCTTCCTTGTTCTTTGTGCCATCGTACAGCCTAGGCACGTGCTTCCCCCCTTCACTCTGCAATAAGCTTAGGTTTAAAAACCAAATCTGAGGAGCAGACTTAATAATGAGTCTGTTTAGCAAGTTTATAATTGTGGCTAAGTTAAGTCGTTTGTTGGTGTAACACACCCACTATCATAATTTTAAAATTTTCGGATTAATCTCCCTCAAGTGAGAGATCTCCAGAAAACCGGCATTTGCGAAGTACCAACCCCTGGTGAAATATCAGAAATAGGGGTTTCTAATGTCAAACTCATTCACCCCTATGATTCGCGTTCCTCCGAATTTCCGATGCGCTCCTCACGCATTAGCCCCCCCGGGCCAAGCCTGTGGTTCACTGCCTTTACGGCCGTGGTCTTACCTCCTTTCGGGGCAACTCCTATCGGAGTTTCGGGTTTCCTGATGTCGCAATTCACGAGTCCTTGGAACTCGCGATTCCCCGATCCCCGATATGCTCCTAACGCATTAGCCCTCTAGGCTAGCTCCGTTCTCATGTGACCTTCTACCATATGTCCACCACTCTATAACTACCCATCGGGGTTTCGGGGTTTATAATGTCGCGATGCACATGCATTCGCAATTCCGATTCCCCGATCCCCGATGCCACTTGGCATGAATTCACGGCCAAGCTTCGTCTTCCGACATTTGTCCCTTGTTCCGGCGCCTATGGCCCACACCCTTTATGATGGCGTGGAGTGACACCTGGCCTCCACTGGAGTGCTATAACTAGGGGACCGTCGCGTTTCGGGATTTCGCGATTCCTCCTGTCGTGAGTTTCTTGTCATCGAGAATCCCGAATTGCCGAACCCCGAACCCTCGGGATCTTCTGACATGCGTCCTCATCATGAACGGCTCAGATCTCATCAGGAAATTGCGGGTCGCGATGTCCTGATGCACAATTCCCTTACCATCGAAAACTCCGAAGGCACCCGATCCTTTGCCACCTGTCCTCGCGGACGGACGGCCCGAATTGATTCTCGGGGTTTCGGGACTTATGAGGTCTTAGTTCTCATGGCCTCGAGAACTCTGATTTTCCTATGCGTCAAACTCCGATAGCGCCATAAACTCCAACACCTGTCCCTCAGATGGACGACTCAGATCCTATCGGTAAATCGCGGATCGCGATTCCGGATGGCAAGAGTTCTATGTATTCAAAAACCCGATATGTCGATCTCCGACTCCCTCGGATCTCTCGCCATGCGTCTCCGCTAATGGACGGTCCCGATTGTATCGGAGTATCGCATTTCACGGTTTCCATATGCAACGGATCTATACTCCCCAAATCTCTGATGGTAAAAATCCCGACGCCTCTCAAACGCTGACACGTGTTCTGCCGAGATCAACGGCTTATGGGATTTCTACCCCAGATCTGATGGCTCAGATCACTTCCTCATACGCCCACCCCGGTACTTAACCCCTGCGCAGCTTCTCCAAATCCATCAGCTGACGGGTAATTTGGACCGAGATCTAACGGTCTAGATTCATTTCCTTTGAATCCTGGGCTCTATGACCCCTTTTATATTCTTAAAGTCTTCCCACCAGATGGAAGCCTTTCCGTTCAGATTGAAAGTGGCCACTTGGGCCTTCAAGTTCTCTGAGAAATCATGGACTCTGAAATATTTCTTTAGTCCAAGCAGCCAAGCCTCAGCCTCCTCTCCCTTCTTTATCTCGCCGTCGAAGGAAGGAGGTTTGGCCTTTTTAAATTCCTCAAATTTATGACTCTTGGAAGTCTTTTGTTTCTTTTGTTTTCTGCGAGAATAGGGACTGATCCTGCTACTAGAAGAACCTTCTGAATCACTGAATTCTTTCTCAGTGGAATCATCTAGCATTGGTCCTTTACCTCTGGGGTGGACCTTTCTGGATGTGCTTCTCTCAGTGTGGCCACTGACACGACCATGATTTTGCATCTCAGGTTCATG
>ML801406.1:0-10092 GCA_009831015.1 Picea engelmannii | reverse complement strand
TAGCCACCCCCGAGCTGAGACCACGATTTCCTGAGACCTGCGTCTCTCTGTCTGCCAGTGTCCAGGAGCGAAGGTTGCAATCCTCCCTCTCTGCGATCACTTACTCTGCGTAAAATTGCCAGAGTTCCCCTCGCGTCTGCCCCTTCAATCGTTCCAGCCATACGCCTTATCCTCTCGCGAGGTTGCGTGTGGCACGATTTCCCTCGCACTGATCAGGCCTGACGTCCCTATGGATGGGCTGTTCACCATCCCATCCCTCATCAAGACATCCGCCTACCAGTCCGCGAGCCATTAATTTTCAGGGCCAGCGAGGCGCTTTTGGTTCTCCGGGCCAGTGGAGTCCAAATATGGTATTAAATTCTCAGTGGAAGTTAACACCCCTTTTTCAAGGTGCCCTCCACCAACATCGTGGTCTCTTTTCCGCACATCCCCTCTCAGCAGTTCTGCAATAAATTCAAACTATCATTTACATTCATTGACCTCTTCCTGCAGGTCCATTTACAGCACATATTCATACTTATGAGTTTTGCCATAGTCCTTGGCCAATTCAGTTATATTTACAATCTGGGGGAAACAGGGTGTTACAGTTGGGCAGGTCCCAAGGTCAAACCCGTGGGCCTCCCCCTCTTTGGCATTCATTCCAACTTAATTTTAAATATGGTTTTCAAAAACCATATCATATCATCGTTATTTAACCACTTAACCACCATATTCTATATGGTATGGATCTATGCCATAACCATCACATGTTTTGGAACTTCCATCCAATATAAAACTTTGTGCGACTTATTGATAAGACTCGTGCACGAAAGAGACTCGTCAAATTTGTTCAAATGGGATACGTCGGAATTCATGCCAGATTTGTGAATGGTTACATTGGATTTGGTGATGTCTCTAGCCGAAAGTCATGGGACCCATTGGCTTATATGGTAGGATCTCGCCGTATTTTTTGGGGTCCATTGGCTAGGCCGGTCGTCAACCGACCAACAACCTTTATATATTTTTTTTCAATAATCGGTCTCAGGCCCTCCTTGGGCATTTCAAGGGTGCAATGTGGCACCCATTGATTTGGCCATGTGGAAACTCCTCATTTACCACTTCCCAATACATTTGGTTTCCAAGTGTCCCCTCTATCGTGTTGGTATGGTGCCACTTGACGTACTGTCCTTCTTCCATGTATTAGCTCCTGGGTGGTGCCACATGGCACTTGCCAATAGGCCCAAGTAGCCTCCAAAAACGTCGAATCCGACTACCACATGTCAACATTTGGCGGTGCCATGTGGCATGTTGATGTCATAAGTGCAGATGTTGATGTCACCCTGTATGACCATCTAGACAGATGCTAATATCTCCCTGTTGACTTTGATTAACTTAACTACAACTTTGACTGACCATATCTTCTTCGTTCTAGCTCTATTTCACGAATCACTTACACTATTGGAAAGATTGTGACGAGTTATTTGACGTGGTGCTAGTTTGACTAGATTCTGAGAACTTTGATTTTTGACCCTTTTATGTCCTCCTAGACAATTATGAGCCTCCCGGAACATTTATGGGCTTCCTGGATCATATCCTGAGCCTCCTAGATCAATTGAGAAGGGTGGTGTGCCAAGTTGAAAAGCTTCAAGTAACATTATCCCATCTCAACAATACAGTGTACTCCAAATTAGAAGCTTGGATGGTTAGAAATACAAAATTGGAAGCAAAGGTGGTCATACAAGGTAATTAGATCAAGATGTTCAATTGATTCTAAAACTAGATGGGAGCTTACATTCTAAGACTTGTTCTTCATAAATTTTAGATGGCTTTCTTGGGGAAGTGGCCATGGAGGAAGATATAGTTTAACAGATTCATGGAAATATGGAAATTGAAGAGGAAACTTTGGAAACCTAAAACAAATGACATAAGGAAACACACATTGGGCATGATTTCTATTCAAAAGTTTAGTTTTTTATGTATTGTCAATTAGTACTTTTGCTAGTCCAGTTTATTATAATTTATAGTAGTAGGTTATTCACTTTTGTGAAGAAATGTAATAACAATGTGGATTATAGGCACACTGTTTTTATTTTTTGGAAATTTTGAATTTGTGGCATCAAACTCTGTAAATGAATAATATTAACTTATTGTACGATGCAACTGCAATTTTTTTTTAACATAATTATTATTTGTTCTAGTTATTAAAAGAATGACATAAATAATAACCACAAGTTAAATAAAACCTATAAAAAAGGATGATGAAATTATATATGATGTTACTATTAAAGTGAAAGAGGATGCATTTACACTAACTCCAAAATTTGTATTTTAAAGTCAACTTCCAAATTGACAAAACCTTCGGTGTTGATAAGTCTTTATAAACCACCCTCTAAATTCTAATACATAAAACTTTTAATTTCTTTCTCATATCAAGAGCCACTAATCTCATAGCATATTTATTTATTTAAAAATAATTACCAATAAAACACTTCAAACAAACTACATCGAGTAAGTCTAGTGAACCAAGCCAGTTCACCAGGTAAATACCCAATGTAGGTAAGATAACAGGTTATAATCCATAAAGGATAATATATTAAATAATAATGTATATGAATCTGAGATGATATTACAATGAGAAATATGGGCCTTATATACCCACATAGGGTGCCCTTTCATGGAGAGATGCATTATTTCATTAGGATTTCATAACTCTTCATTATTAATTATTATTTATTAGTTATTTGTATTTGTTATTTGTTATTATTAATATTATATATTTATTTATGTTACATTTTCTTCCCCTTAAACATGCTTTGTCCTCAAAGCATAAATACTTAAGGCTTCCCCTTAACTTTTGTTCGGGCTTGCATTGTCTTCTCAATATCTTTTGTGTTTGTAGTTGTGATATTTGACGAAACAAGATGATATAACCTTTGAATTCCTAAACTGATGTTTTTCATCTCTTGGGGAGTGACCCATCCCGAATCTACCTTCATTGAAACTACTCGATTATCGATTGTTCTGACATGGCTTCTCATTTCAGGCTTCCATACAAGTTGTCTATTTTGTCTTTGTTCCTTTACAATGTTGTAGTTCAATTGTCGATAAAAAGAACATTGTTCATATTCCTCTTGACTTTGTTGTTGGTCGTAACGACTCTTGTGATTCGGATGACGATAAAGCACCCGAATCTCTTTTGAATCTTGTTTGTTGGATCTCTCTTCAACTCTTGATACTATTGGTAATTCAACTAGATCATTGTTTATTCCCTTCTCTGAGGTCTTGATTTTTTTAACTGGAAGCTTATTGATTTCACTAGGTTCAAGTATTGTTCCTTCACTGGTCATTTCTTATTTATTGTAAAATTGGTCTAACCTTTTCTTTTGTGATTTATTCTCGTTCTTCAACTTCTTTATTTTTGTGACCAAACTTTGATTATGGTTCTTTAGATGACAAATTTCTGCATATTTATCTATGATAATTTTGTCACACTCTTTTTGGATCTCAAGTATTGATTGTTGTTTATCCGAAAGTAGAATTTTGGATATCTGATCAAGATTTTTTTGATGTAGATATTGAATCTGACTTCACTCAGACGTCATGTAATGTTATTTTTTTCTTCTTGTAAGAAAACATTAAAAAAAAATTCCCAAGGTTTAATATTAAGCTACCCAACGTCTCTAACCAAGTTGAGCCGAGGATTATATCAACCTCTTTTTCATATATAGTTGTAACCTTGAAATTCGATATGAGTTTATAATCTTTGAGTGTCAACAATAAATCCTTGATGTCATGTTTATTGCGAAAAAAAAATATTTTGTTTCGATTAAATTTGTCTTTGGAATTATTAATTGATTCGCCAAATCCATACTTACATGATTTTTCTTCTTATCTAAGCAAATGTAGATGCTAACTTATTTTACTTGAATATTTCCTCTAAATGTTAATAATCCGATGCATCTACTTAGATGATTTTTACCAGAAAATATTACTTCCTTAAAATCCATTTTTTTAATTTGAATTGACCTTATAATTATTATAATATCCCTTTAATAATAATAAGACTTAAGCTTCTTGACTTAATATATATCTTCCTCTAATATTCATTTATATTCTTTTAAAAAAATAATCCTTGATAATTCTTCTTTTATATATATAGAGTTTAAAAACTTTGAATATTTTCTTTGTACTTTACTAAAAAGTAATTTTATATTCACTTAATCTCTTCTTCTTCTTTTTTTCCTTCGTAATTAATGAAAAATAATTTAATATTACCTTCACACTTTACAAAAGAACTCTTTTAGTTATACTCCTTCCTTCTTATACATCTTTTCACTCCAATTTTTATAATCATTTTTATACTTTATTAAAAGTATCTTATAAATCTCTTTTATACTCTTGACTATTTGTTAGCGGCAGTTAGGCTCAACAAACGTGGCCCTAAGTTTTGTGAACTTCTTTAGAGGAAAATACACACACATATATTATATATGGTATGGAATACTATGGGCCAATGGTTTTCCAAAACCATGGGATGGTAAATCTCCAAAGGTAAAATAAAATATTCAATTTTCCTCTTCTTTGAAATTTTTTCTTTTAAATTACTTTTTCTCACTTTTTAAATGAGAATTAACTTAACTAATACCAAATCTAGAATATTTGTTTCAAACTTCTTGGTGTGCACTAATACTTCTTTCACATGCCCCTTAAGAACAACATTTTTTAATGGCCAATGTCCAATATGAGGTCAAAGACCTGATTTTAGAGAAACTCTATTTGTGGCCAAAATTTGGATCGAGACAAAGCTCTGATACCACTGTGGTGAACTAGGGAAATAACCAATGTAGGTAAGACAACAGATTATAATCCATAAAGGATAATATATTAAATAATAATGTATATGAATATGAGATGATATTACAATGAGAAATAAGGGCCTTATATACCCATATAGGGTGCCCTTTCATGAAGAGATGCATCATTTCATTAGGATGTCATAACTCTTCATTATTAATTATTAGTTATTAGTTATTTGTATTTGTTATTTATTATTATTATATATTTATTTATGTTACAGTAAGTTGCCTTCAAATACAACAAACAGTATACATTGAGTTATTGTAATTGAACGCAAGTTTGGCATCTGGTAGGAGTGGAAGTTTGTCTCTTTATAGACTACTAATGGGTTATTTTATGTGGCATGGTTTTTCTTGAATAGTAGTTATGGGTGAGCTCACATTTACAGATAACAACCAGTGATGGATGTGATCATTACTAATTTACAACTAAAATATGATAGGTTTTATCACCTTTGGACGAAAAATAACCTAGGAAAGCCATGACATGGGACCAGATCGTGAAGTATTTTCATTAACGTTTTGTCATGTCAATGGTATAAGGTAGCTAGTGGAAAACTAGGTAAAATTGTGAATTGTTTGATCACAATAATCAACATGATTTTAAATATACTTCACATTGAGAAGCAACAAAAGACATCAAGGTAGTAAAAAATGTTAGGATGTGAACACCATTGATTACTAAAATGTTAAATCACATTTAAAAGAAAGTAAAAAAAATGTTACATAATATTGAACATAAGTTTTATAATCAATTGAATACATTTTGAACTTTGGTATTTGCAAGGGTCCTTCACTTTGTTGACCAATATCTTGTCATGTTCATTCACAAAGGGGGTTTTTAAATTGTGAAAAATAAAGTCAATATATTATAGGTATTGGGGGGAGCGAGTATGGGGTGTAGGGTATAGAGGGTTTATAAGCATTGGGGGTTATGAAAAGGGACATGTCTAGTAAAAATTAGGGATATCTAGTAAAAATAGGGATTTTTTGTTTGAAATATGTATTGGGAAGGGGGTTCAACAAAAGGATCTTGGAAAATATTTAGTAAAATTATGAGTATTCTTTAATATCCCATGAACACACATACTATGTCATATATGTCATAGATTCACTTAATGGAATTCCTTTGAGCATTTGTTGTGGATTTGTAGCTCACCTTATGATTTTTAGAAAGAAAGAATTGATTAATTGATTTGATGGGATATTTATGGAAAATTAGGTGGTTGGGCTCGCTAAGATTTAGAGATATGCATTGTATTATGTTGTAGATATTATTATTTGTTGTGTTTAATTTGTTTGGATGTATATAGATGGAATATGGTGTTATTGTTAACAATGTTGTTTTGTGTGTAGTTTAAAGTAGGTATTTTTATGAAATTGATTGTACGTTGTTTTAAGTTTTTTGAACAATATGACTAGGATTGTTGAGAGCTTACATTGTTGCTTGCTTGATATTGACTAGTAATATGTGTGTGTGTGTGTGTGTGTGTGAGAGAGAGAGAGAGAGAGAGAGTACAATTGAATTTTAAAGGTTATACGTGAAGGATATCACATATAGCATTAATTTATTGATTATTATCCTCTGGATAAAATGTTAACATTGACTCTCACGATTTGTTTTGAATCTCGATACATGATATGGGTATTGTTTGAATAATTATAATGATAAATAGATAAATAATTAATCTTAATTATTGAATTTAATATTAAAAAAATTAAATTTATAATGTTCTTAAGAAAGAGATTTCACATCTTGTTTATAATCACTCTCAAAATTATAAAACACGTATCCTTATTTATTTATATATATATTAATCAATACCCATATTAAAATAACAATTATCATATTAATTAAAAAAAATTAACTCAACCAAAAAACTATTTATCAAAAACCTTTCATAATAAATAATGATCCCCCAATTTCACTTATCTTTCTACTATGATGTGCAAGTAAGGATCTAACTCTTAGTATTGGATTGTACATGTAATTATGTAAGTTTAAATAATGAAGAATACTATGATGTGCAAGTAAGTATCTAATTCTTAGTATTGGATTGTAAATGTAATTATGTAAGTTTAAATAATGAAGAATATAATATGCTAATTATTTGAATATGACAATGTCCATGTTAAATTTAGTTTTAATGTTGAAATTTATAATTTTTACTAAAAATATTTCATCATAAGAGTTAAATGAAATGTTGTTTTGGAATATAATATAAAGTTATAGAAATGTTGTTTTGGAGTATAATATAAAGTTATATTTGATTGACTAAGAGTTCATTTTCTTCAAACATAAGGAACATATTAATTACCCAAGAGTTTGAAGCGTCTTGCGAGTGAAAGTCTAGCCTTTTATGAACTACCAATAGATTATTTGAGTGGAGACATGTTTTGTTTACACAAGATAGGTAGCTACATGTCAAGATCAAGTATTATTTATTATTTAAAACTACTTTACGAAATTAAACAAACTATTTAATATTCATTATATTAAGTGATGTTCATACGAGTGATAAAGTGAAACTAAAACTAACAAAATAAGTCATATTAATGGTCATCTTCAAGTCTTCCAGTTGATGATCAAGACTACTTGAAAAAGTCACCTATCACAAGATGACTTTGACCTCGAGCACTTAACAAAGGAGTTTTTCTCCATAACCACTGTGAATGAATTAATAATTCAAATATTTAAATAACTAGAAGTAAGTTGCAAATGAATGGTTAATAAGATACAATACTTTGTCAAGGTTTTTGTAAATGGGGTTGTCAAGGTTTTTGTAAATGGGGTAGGAAACTAAGCAAGTCATGATTAAGTGTGTTTTGAATTAAAGTTGTAGTAAAAAAAAGTCTTATTAATTATGTAAATTTCATTTATCTAATTTCAATCCAATGTCTTTACTATTATAAACAACAATTAATACAATAAATATCACAATTATCTTTAATTTTTTTTATTTTTAATGAATACTACAAATTCTACATCATTTTAGTTTTTTTTTTTAATTGAGTTGTATGAAGTATATTCATTACTATTAAAGTTAAATTTTGAAAATAAAATATTCCAGTATTTTGATGATTTTGACATCTATATTATTTATTTTATTATTTTCAATAAACATAAATAAAGATTATAAAAAAATTTAAGTGTATTTGATGAATCATTTATTTGTCAAATTCAATCCATAAAAGCAATTAGGGTTTGGTGTAAGTTATTTGGAAAATACTTTCACAAATGAGATTCTTATATCGGTTACATCACATGAATTAATGTTGTTTACAAATATTTATGTACTTTGTTTACTCTTATGATAATTTTTAAAAACAATATACCAAGCTCTAAGCCAAGGGGATAGTGGATAGTTCTTTGGGACATACTTTCCTTACTTCAAAAATGAAATTTTTATATCTTTTGTATTTCATAAATTAATGTTGTTTATAAGTTTTTGGTTATTTTTATAATAAATTTTAAAAATAATATACCAAGTTCTAAGCCAAAGGAATAGTTTTGTGGGAGATATTTTCCTTATTTTACAAATGAAATTCTTATATCTTTTGTATTACATAAATTAATGTTATTTACAGATTTTTGATTATTTTTATAATAAATTTTAAAAATAATATACCAAGTTTTAAATGAAAGTTTTTTTAAAATGAATCATAGTCAAAAATAAAAATATTTTAAGTTAACAAAAATTGAACCTCTCACACACACATATATACACATTCTCACTTATTGTTCACAATTAAACATATCTCCAATCATAAATCCCTACAAATCTACAAATTTAATACAGAGAGAACAATATTCATTAGACCCTCGCACATAAAACCCATAACAAACTTAATCATTTGCAAAGAATTTCCAATGCATTACACCTAATAGGCTTCCATTGGGTTAAGTTGAACGGTGGGTCTTCCTTTGGAAGAGGTGTTCCTTTGGAAGAGGTGTTCCTTTGGAAGATGTTGTCTTCCATTATAGAGACTCTGTCCAAGTTCAAAATTCTGCTTACTTGTTTAGAGTAGTTTTATTTGTTTACAGTGGTCTCTACCAATTCTTTTGGTTAAAAAAAAATAGGTACCCTTATTTTAGTAAGCAAAGACAATTATAGTAAGCTAAGAAAATGAGAGAGTATATATGTTCATCTATAAAATTAATTAATTTTAAAGCATGGTTTCGGATAAAACTTAAAAAAAAACACAACTCTGAATATTTAACTCAATAATCTCTTAGAGAGAAGTTATGATAGAAAATAATTGTTGAAATTGTAAATTGTATTGTTTAAATTTGTAAGTTTGAGTAATTGGATAGATTTAAAGTTTTGGAATTAGTTAAAAATTGTAGTTTGCAAGTATGAAAATACAATTAAGTAGATCTAATGATTAAAAACACGTGTTTTCTCCTAAAAAAAATCACAAGTTCGAATCCATAGGAAGATTGATGTACCCATATCCATGCTTCACAAAGACCAACACCAAATCGTTGACCAGCGAGAAACAAGGGACGACTACGGACTGTCTGAACACCAGATCGTGAACTCGGCGTGTTGCCCGTACAGTATTGCCGGCGGGAAACAAGGGACGACTACGGACTGTCTGATCACGGCACTGGAGGTTATTTTAGCGGGAAATTCACAATTCCCGGTGTAAAGTCCCAAGTCTCACGGTTTCCAATAATCCGACGAGAGGGATGGCCGGGATTCCGTATGGGTCGTGGACTCGTGCATGGAAGAGACGAATCACTTTTATCTTTTTTACGCTCCTGGTAAATAACGCAGGTGAAAAGCAGAAAAAGGGGGTGTTAAATCCGCTCACGGTTTGGTGAATGATTGGACAGTGAACAAAAAACAGTAGTTAAAACTTTCTATGTTTTGGTTTTATTGGGGAATATTTGTTCAAAATCCAGTAAAAAATTGTTGGATCTGCATATTTGAGTGGTTAATTCTATATAATTTGAGTGTAGCAAGAGTTTTTTAACACGTTGAATCCATTTCTGCATTTAGAAATGCAATTTAAAAAACAAAAAATTGTGATTTCGTACAGATTTATGTGGACAAAAAAAATCAAAACTTAAAACAATTAGACAACCCAAAAAAAAAACACTAAGTTACGAATACCATTAATAAATGCTACATCAAATTTAAAGTAACTTAACCAAAATGTTATAGTAGATAGAACAGAGGTTTTATAATGAATTTTATGTTGTTTTGATAGTAGTTGATGCCAATAAGCAAAGTTATTTGGCAGAATCACA